>CM034152.1:751807753-752189418 GCA_019776745.2 Taxus chinensis
TACATATACCATCATTATGATATTAGCATGAGGGAACTGGGACTAGAGGCAGGTGAGAAATTCTTTGTAGCGCGGACTGATGGTTTGGGTAGAATGTGTAGACCAAAGTGGTGAAATGGTGAGATCATAGTGTGAATGGGACGGCTGCTTCCAAATGTGGAAGAAGGTTGCGAAGCACTAGATGATCAATATCATATGTGTCGATATTGCTATATGGAATAGGTTGTAACGGGGGATGGACATAGTAGTAACAGGGTCTGTGTGACATAATTTGAATGGATCATGGTTAGTTGCGATAGTATGTTCATAACCATCATGTAAGAATTTAATGCATTGATGAACAGTTGATTGGACAACATGCATTGCGTGAATCCAGGGTCTACCCAGTAAGAGATTAAACTTAAACAATGCATCGCTAATGAAGAATGTTGTAGGAACAATCTTAGGCCCAACTTGTATGGGTAACATGATAGTGTCAAGGCATGTGTTAGTAGTGGAGTCATAGCCACGAATGAGAGTGGAATTATTAGTAATGAGATTGTTAGTAATGCCAATTTTTTTTAAAAAGGGAGTGAGAACATAGATTAATTATGGATCCATTATCAATTAGCACACGCTTGATATAGACGGTGCCAATGATAATGGTGATAAGTAGAGGTGCACATGGATTATCAACAACAGATGGTGATATATCCTCATCACTAAATGATATAACATGTGATAGATTTTTGAGAGACTAAATAATATGGGGAAGGCCATTGGAAATTTATTGCTTTCAATGTGAATGCAACGAAGGGGGGTCTCTAATGTTTGACGACAATTTGGTACACTATGCAGTAAAATGTAAAGGGAGATCATGGCCAGTGTATTCTTAAGCTGCTCTATGATATCATAACCCTTAAAAGTAGCGGTAGGAGTTTTAGAAGTGATAGGTGGTGGGATATAAACAGGTTGAGCCATAGGAGGATGAGTGTGGCGAGTTATGACTACATTGATAATTGGATCAGCCCTTGGCATAATAAAGTGAGGAGGATGATGAGTATAAACTTGCATAAAATCAGCAGCAGTAGTAACCATGCAAGAAACCTTAGTTAGGGTGAAAGAAGAATAATATTTATTGATCCATGAATTGCAAAGAAGAAAAGAAATTTGAATACATGATTAGAAGGGAGGGTTTGAATGGAAGGGTTTACCAAATGATTTAAGAAAAATGGTGTTTTTTTGTAAAACCCTAGATATTTCAAAGCCACACACAATAGATAACACACTAAAGTATAGATCTGACCCAAGAAATAAGCTAAATGAAATTGAAACCCTAGGTACAAGAGAAGGGATAGAAGACTTAGCTGATTTTGCAATAAATCTCGAAGTGTGTTGGGACTGGAAAACTGATAAACATGAGGAGGAAACTATCGTAACCATGCTCAGAACATTGTGTAAATGTCAGATATGCTCGTACTAGGGCACATGGATCAGATCAGGGGTGTTGAAGACTACTTCTATGCACCCATGACTACCTCAAAAACTGATTTATCTTGCGTCTCTAGGTTTTCATTGATCTTCTTTGTTTATCATTTGTGTTTTGCACCATGCCCATAGAATTTACCTGTAAAGAAAAAAGAGAAAGAGAACCTACAAAACCAAACAACACATCAAATCCTAAAAAGAAAAAGATGCAAATGGGGAGTCGGATTGACCCAGTAGTCACCTGACTGAGTGAAATCACTACCGAATGTTGCACTATATTTTAGGTCTTCCATGTAGTTCTTGTGTGTGTGTGCAAGAATTGTGCCCTAGGTGGCTCTTATACAAGATGCACTTGATAACAAGAAATAGGTAGATGTAGCAATGTAGATTGATATGTGGATGTAAAAATGAACTTCCCATCCTATGCGTGTATGCATACAATATAGTCTTTTGTCCCTTATATGAAGCTAGATGGATGCTTTGATGCTCTTGAAATGCCTTTGGATGCAACCTTAGGTGATAGTAATAGATGCTTAGAGCTTGGTCCTTTATTATGGTCACTTAACTTTGTATTTATATGATTCACTTGGTTGAATTTCACAATTAATAGCTGTAAGTGTAACCCATAAGAAAATAAGATGCCTAAAAGATAAAAGACACCCAAAAGGAGTGAGTAAAGCAAAGAGAGGTTGGGGGCACCTAGGAGCTGGTGTCCTACCTGGGCATTGGTGTCCAAAGTAATAAAAGATGAAACAACAAAGTATCGAATGAGATGTAGGGTGTAATAAGAAGGAATGAAACACAAAAAAAAGGCCAAAGATAGTTGTCAATTACTAGTTTTCTCACTTAGGAATTTTATGAATAGTAGTATGTGATTAGGACCTAGAAATGTACCCAAAGTGTGTGATTTAGTGTCTACAATCATAAGACAAAAACATGTTATTAAATTTAAAATGGATCATTTATTAATTGACTTACCAATTACATGTAGGCTATCACTCTGTAAACTTGAATGTGGTATCTTGCAAGAGCTTTGTTTATCTACATTTTGTAAGAACTAAGAAAAATGTTATTGTTGATTCCTTTTCTATTCGAATTAATACCAAAGTCACAAATTCATAATTCACAAAAGATAAATAAAAGTATTTACTTTTAATAAAATGTTACACACACACACATGTGGTGAATTCAATCAAATATGAATTTTTCCCTCTCCAATGTTGGCAATTGTCATCCAAGGGCCCATATAATTTGTGGCAATGTAAACATTTTTTACTATCCTAGATTGTTGATGTGAAGGCGGTCCATAAAAAAAATCATTGAGACTAAAAATCCTTTGGCTAAGCGAGTGGAAAATAGTACAATTGTTTTTTTTGGCAAGGACAAGTATATGATGGCCAAATAGCCAAATGGGATTTGCAAAATCTCCACTATTCGCCTAATTATGAGTATTCATCACAAAAATTTTCCCTTCCTTCTAGCAAAGAATTTTTCCTTAGAATTTAAAACACCACTAAAAAATTATTTTTCAAATGAAACAAGATAATAAGAGGATTTAGAATAATGATTTACAAGATTCTTCGATTTCATTATACTTTCGTGTGATTGCGTCGATTTTCTAAAGAAAGAGCTGACAACTTGTTAGGGCATTCGATAAATATAAGGTAACAAGCTAACTAGAAATAGGCTAGAGAGTTTGCTCCTTGGACTATATTTTAAAGGAATCCTATCACATGCAATAGGATTCGTGCACAACGCAAGTGGAATTGAAGGGGAAACAAATGACGAAGCCAAGGGGGCTAGTCATCCCAGTTGAAATCCCTTAATAGCTCAAATCCCTCCTCTACCATATATGATCCTCTTATTTCTTCTAGTTAGTCACATATGGATTACAACTCATTTGTGTTAATTGTTTGGAGGATAAGGGGTTGTAGACTACATGAAAGACATATGGAACAAGTTGATGATATTGAGACCAATGGTCTAAGTCATATATAACATCATTATTCCTTCCAACCATAATTAGCAAGAATGGATTCATTATTAAAGAGGCTATTCATGATACCATTTTTTGATCAACAAGGACCTAAAAATTTTTGGAGTGACTTTTGAAAATGGACTTGAAATTGTATGGAGTTGGAATTCTAGTGTGGGAATTCAAATTGTACGGTGGGATTTGTTAGGAAAGTATTGTCCACTCAAAATTTTGATAGCAATAAATTCCTAGTCTACTTCTTAGGGTATGTGAGAACACAACAAACTCACAAATCTATCTTTGTGCCTTCAATTTTATTCTCAAAAGAGCCTTTAACATGTGGGAAAAGATGAAAAAATGAGTGATTTCGAAGGGGGTTCTTGCACCCAATGCCAAGCGAAACAATCAACCTAATTAAAAGCTCGCACCAATAAAAATCCCTCCTCCTCCATCAAACCTTCCTATACAAAAATGGACTATGAAAACCTTGTTTATTTATTTCTATTTTAATCTTTCCATTCTAGTTGACTTTCAATCTAGTCAATCATTGTTGGTACCTCATGTGCACACAATTTTTTAAGATTAAAACTAAATCGACACTATAACATTACAAACTTCGAAATCAATAATTGATACAAATAATTGTTGAGTATTAAATTTGTCTTAATAGTCACCAACCTAAAAAGCCTTGTTTTAATGGATTTGTAACTTTTTTGGGTGATTGCAATTACATTGTCATATGATTTGATAATAAACATTGATTTAATGTAAAAATAATTGTAAACGTAATTAAAATAAAAATACTTCAGAACATGAAACATGGTATATTAAGAATAATATTCGACACATATGTAAGGGTCGCAACAAATTTGATAACTTCAAATACTATTAATAAACAATAGGTTGCATTGGTTGAACACAAAGGATGTTTGCCTTTGTAATTGTTTGGATTACTAAAATTACATTATTGTGCGTTTTAATAACAGAAGCACTAAACTAATGCAATGAAAAGCATATGTAATCGCAATGAAAATAAAAAAATACTTAAGAATAGAAAAAACATGGAATAACAAGAAATGCTTTTGACACATAGTGTGAGGGTCACAAAAAATTCAATAAATTTAAATAATATTAACAAAATATATGTTATATATGTCAAAATGTGTGGGACATTAACTCTGAGCTCATATTAAAAATAAAGTGGAACAACCAGATTTTCACAAGAAACAAATTAATAATTCTTCTTATTCTTCATATTACACACAACCATTTATATAGGAAATAGCTTTCCTAAAAGATAGGAGGTAGCTATAACCTCTCCTATAACCACTTGTAACATCCTCTCCTTAAATCTCTGGCCAAAATCCTATTCACGTGAGTTGTTTATTAACAACTTCACATATAAACAAATATAATAACAAACCTAACAATTAATAATAATGATTAATAATGTTAAACAATAATATTAATCCTAACAAAAAAATGGTATCGATGTTATAGAAATGAAAATGTTTTTTTTTAATTATTGGCAAATAGTTTTTTGAAAGGGACTATACCCTTGTACACCAAGGCTCAAAAGCCATAATTGAAAGTTAAAGCACAAGAGATGGATCAAAATCCAGATAGACCAATTAAGCCCGATTGCAAAGAACTATCTGCAAAGTAAAAACCAACAACCAACAAAGCAACAACAAAAAAACAACTGATGTACAACACACAAACAATAATGGCATAACAACACCATTGGAAGCATTCTACTATCCGGCGAAGAAAAATGAGACCAATGAAACCCAGCCAGCCAATAGTAGAGATAAGAATCAACAAGGCGAAGCGTTAACCTTCAGAGTGGTAGATTTTTTCTTTTTGTTGACCGTAACCCACCCTGATGGAGCCTTCACGGTTGGAGAAGAAGACAAAGGAGGATTATTTTCCTTAGTCGCATTTGTCCCATTTGGAATAACCACGTTGTTATTCTGAGAGAGATATTTATCATTTTCCATGTTGCCCTCAACAGCTTGTGTATTTTTCATGTTTCTAACAATCTGAGTTTCGGATAAAGGGGTTTTCGTTGACTCTGGTTCAGCTACTGTTTTAGATTCAAGATCCTTTCTATCCACAAAAATCAAGTGCTTCAGGAGTGTGTCTTTCCACCAGTTGCGCTTCTCATGTTGACGTTTTTCTATCCCACAAGCAGTAGAGGTGTTTCCTAATCCAAAACATCTTCTACATCGAAAAGGTAGACCTTCATAATCAAGAGTTTGTGACCAAGTTCTATTTTGCACTCTAAGGTCTATGGTAGCAGGAAGATTTTTATCAGTGTCAAGTTCCACTAGGATCCGGGCATATGTAGTATGGGTGTAATTAGTTGTTTGAGAATCTATGTGGAGTGCAGTACCCAAGGTATTGCCAATGGTTGTCAGACATTCATGACTCCAGAATTGGAGAGGTAAATGGGGCAGCCTGATACAAATAGGTTTCCATGAGAATGACTCTGTGTGCGGGTTAAAGGATGGGAACCAAGGTTTCATGATCAAATATTTTGACTCGCAGGTCCAGAGCTTGGAAGCAATGATGTCTTTATCAGCTATTGAAGAGAAAACCATAATGAAAATGCCTTTAGCACATGGATATAAGTCTATCTTACCAGTTAAAGATGGAGTCCAATGTTTGGAGATACACGCATGAAGAGCAGGAAGGTCGGGCCATAAACCCCCGAATCTACAAATCAGAGCATGCTCTTTGTAGTAAATCTCAGATTAAATGACATCTTCCCCAAATGTAATACATGGGGTGATGTCTGCAGGTTTCATGGAGGATTCCTCACTTTTTAAGACGTCTTTGAAGGAGGTTTCAAGAGACTCGCGCCTAATCTCTTTATCCAGCATTGGAATAACAGGTAGATCTTCCTGTTTCAGTTCACCATGAACCTCACCTTTTCTAGGAACACCACTAGATGGTGGTTGAATATGGCTAGGGTTTGCAGAACCGTCTGAACGTACAGTCGCAACATTGGGAAAGGCGAGGTCGATCCACGACCAAGGAGAAACCCCTGAAGCTAGATTCGAGCCCCCACCGACTGGCTAAAGAGATCCAGACTGATCCGTAGGCTTGTGTGTAGCAAGAGCAAGGGCATGCGTAGATACCATTAGGGTAGGGCAGAGAGTGGGTAGAGAGAGGGAACCCGTAGAAAGGACCAGGCAGAGGGTGCGGGTAGTGGACGCAAGCAGAGAGCTGAGGGCGCGAGCAGAGGACGTGGGCCGAGGGCCGAGGGCGCGGGCAGAGGTCACACGGAACAAGAGAGTATTATTGTGAATATATTCGTCAAATAGAAATGAAAATGTTAGAACAATATATTTACAAAATTAAATCTTGAGCGTTGCTCAAAGATTTAGAAGAGATGATGTGTAAACATATTTAACGGCCCATGAACTTACATAAATATTGTTAACCCATCATATATCTAATGAAGAACAATTAAAGAGCCATATATGAGATTTTTCATTGACTCTCTAAACCACCATCCTCCATCCCTCAAATAAAAAACCAGCATTTCCAAAACCACCAAGCCAAAATCCTAAAAAAAATAAATATATTCCATCTTTTTTTTTACCATGCATTGCACTTCACAAAACACAATAGATTTAATCCCCTAGTTTATAAAATCCCTTCCCCTCCCTTGAAGGAAAATAACCTCTCTTCTCAAAACTACTAAGACAAATCCCAAATTCGTAGGCCATGCATAAACTGCCACATGTTAACCATGGTGGTGGTCCAATGTTCATATTGAAGGTTATAAAAGACCTGTTCCAAGAAAACATCAAGAATGAATCAATAATCCTGTCAATGTTCTGAAACCATCTGCCTCCCAAACCCGTACTTAACCTTGAAAATCTACAGACTGGTTTGGATCTCTTGAATATGATCTTGATGCCATTCCCGTACTCTAGAGGTACTACCAGCGTGATTCGTACCCCAAAGTGACAAACTAGTTATTACTTTACACACTGGAAGGAAAGATTTAACAAGAATGATTTACACATCAGAAAGACAACACATGAAAAAAATTATTTCATCAACCACCATATATGAAATGAAAACACAACCATTAATTTTTATTCTATACGCCACTAATTGTGGGTTATTCTCATTTAAAGATCCCCTATGAGCATAATAAGGTTGTATGCCCTTCACACTCTAGTAGAGAATATAGTAAAAGGTAGAGAATATAGTAAATTGCTCCGTAAGGAAGAGGGGGATTTCCTAAAAAATACTTCACACTCTAGTAGCACATGAATTGCATCCACAAATGGGAAGTGGGAATTGACAATAACATCAAATGTCCCTCCTAGGGCTAGAAATCAACAAGTTGTGGGGTGTTTTTTGTGATTATAATCATATATTACCGGTTAAACTAAAAATATAGAAAACCTTATAATTATTTAAATATATATAAAATATGTGAAAATATACAACTTATTTATATCAATATGAAGAAATCATAAAAATATGTATTAACAAAACTATAATTTATAACGACGTAAAAGAGCTAAACCATCAATAAATTTTGACTTGACAGACACACATGATTTGAAATTCCATCCCCGGTCCCATCGTCCATCGTTGTTTCCTATTAGCCTCCCCATATGGGTGAGAGCTACCCTCCGCGTAAAATGCACCTATGTATTTGCATCCCCCATAAAATTTACCATGTTCCACATAAGACATGCTTGCAAAAGAAATGGCATGGTAAGAAAACCCAGTGCCAGAGGGAGCCATATCACGGTGGACCTACATGCGCATACGAAAGATAAATTACGAAGATTTTATAGTCATCTACTCAGTGTGCCACCTTAGTGGCGAGGTCGAGGTGAAAATTCATTTAAGGAAGCGTAAAGCACACAATTTTCACTTTTCATGGTATAGTAAACTAGCTTGGAAATTCCAAACCACTAATAAACATAAACATTTTTCTTCCTATCTTCTCTGGTTCGAGTTATTCGCAACAAAGGAAACCATAGATAAGATAACTAGTGGATGTTTTATAAGGAAGGCTTCGACAAGTTCACTTCCTCTCAGATTTGTAAATGTTTTTTCTTTTAATAGTGTTGTCCACTCAAAATTACCCTGCTTTTAAGAATTTGAAAATTAAAATTTTGAGGTTAAGTGTCTTTTCTATTATCCTGGTAGTGTGATAAGTCAAGAAATTGGGAATTTTTTTTTGGGTCATTTTGTGTGTTTTTGGGGCCTGTCGGACATTTTTGTCCCGCATGTCCCAGGTTCATTCGGGCTCTCTGTTCCCTAATCGGCCGGTTTACCCGAAGTCTGTTCTTTTTGGGCCCATCGGAACTTTTTGTCCCAAATGTCCCAAGTTCGCCCGGACTCGTTGTTCCCTTTTCATCCGATTCGGCTGAATCACGTATTTCACGTACTTTCATCCCGTATGTCCCAAGAACATTTGTGCGTATTTTGCCCGCATCACCCGAATTGGCTGAACCGCGTGCTTCGCACTTTTGCATCCCTCGTGTCCCAAATGAACCAAGTGCCATTCGTGCTAATTTTTCCCGCTCTACCCGAATATCTTGCTTTTCAATTTGGTAGATGTGTATTTAATGCGCATTTATTGTCTTTCTCTCTCCTAAATGGCTATATAACGAGCTTCCCCCTATGTATTTTTACACACTGCTTTCATGCTATCTATTGCTCGAACCCTTGTGACCAAAATTCCTCTGTGTGTATCCATTCCCCCTGCAATTCCATCCCAAGTCTAGCCAACAGCTTTGCTCTCCGAGTTACTATCAACATGAAGATCAAATTCCAGGGGCAGGAACAAATTTCACCACTCGAGTCTGCCGTTCCCGATATTGGGGACAGTGAAGTTCACCACCTTGATTTTGGGGATTTTTGGGCAAGGACGACCGATGCAAACCCTTCACCTATGGCACAGATGATCCATGACAGTGGTTTGGCTTTCGCCAGTGGCTTCCCTATCTCAGTGCAATGAGCAGATACAGTGCTCTCCTGCGGTGCTCATTTCAACCCCGACTCGAGTGAATTGGCCAACGTGCATGGGGAGCTCATCGCCAAACTTGACGCTGCCGCCATTGGCACTGCCCTAAGTATTCCAGAAATGGACAATTCCATAGTAAAACCATGCTTTGTATATGTGTAAATAGGTTCGTTTCTGAATAAGGGAACCTCTCCCATTAAAGAGGAGGGACTTCTTGTCCCCTGACTGTTACTCTTCTTGAAGTCCTTTTTGACGACCAACAGTTTTTGGCGACTCCACTGGGGAATCATATTCCAATTCTATAAACATTTATCGATCATCTTTTGATCTGGCGACTCAACGTTTTAATCGAGGGAGAAGGGCCCTTGGTATTGAAGATTCTCAGTTTCAACTTTTGGAACAGCAGGGGTTTCCTTTCCCTTCAGCACGAAGAAATATAAGAGCTCGTTCAATAAGCACTCCTCCTGTCAAAAATAGAATCCCTACGGGTGGTATTCCTTTAGAACAAATCAGTCCTAATCTTCGAGCCCTGATTCTTACTGGTGTTTCAGTTCCTTTTCAAACCATTTTTCCAATAATGGCGGTACCATTGCCTTGGGGCCATCATGTTGGGCCTCTTGCCCTTCCTCAGCCTTTGCATGAGTTACCTAGAGCTAACCGGAAGAACTTTCCTAAATTCAAGGGTGATGGTAAAGTACATCCTGATGAACACATCGCAGCCTTCATAGTTGCATGCAGAGTTCTAGGAGTTGAACATGAAGACATCTTCATAAGACTTTTTGTTGAGACTTTACAAGATAATGTTGCTGATTGGTTCTATCACCTTCTGGTCGGAGCTATCACTAGCTGGAACACAATGAGAACTAGGTTTGAAAACCGTTTCAAACTAGCGGAAGACGTGCATGCTTTGCTAGCCCAAATTTCTCAAATAAAGAAGGAATCACAAGAACCCATGAGAGAATTTGTGGCTCGATTCAACAGGTTAATTAACAAAATTCCACCAAATACTCAACCTGTAGATCAAATCCAAAAATGCTTCTTCCTAAACGCCCATTTGCCTGAAGTTAGTTATGCACTGAGAAGGGCTAATCTCACAACATTTGCCGAGGATCAAACTCTTGCTGTTAGTGTGGAAGATGATTTAATCACGTCAGGGAAGTTGAGGAGAGACCCTTCTAAATATAAGTCTGCTTCTTCCTCCTCTTCCACTCTTGGACCTAATACTAATCCATTGGTACAAAAACTTGAAAATGATCTCATCGCCATTAAGAAACAATTGGCTCAGCATACTCCCTATGCAGACGTTCCAAGGAGGAATTTTCAGCCCAGAAATCATTTGCTTGCTTCTCAAACAAGGCTAGCGCTTGAAGGACCTCCTATTAAAGTTCCTGTCAATGCAACCTGTGAAATTGAAGAACTAGAGGATGAGGAGGTTAATGAAGATTGTGAGGAATTTGTTGAAGAGGTTGATGATGGAACAAATGAACTTGAGGGATCTCGAGTTAATTTCTTCACCACTGAAGGCATTGATGAAGGAGATGATTATGATGAAGTAGTAGCAGACATGAATAGCGAATCATACACTGTCATGACTTGACAGTAGACAAATCAGAGGGAGAAAGTGATGTAGCCCACCCAAAAATCTAAGGAGCAGCCGACAACTATCCCTGTAATTGCAAAAAGAGGATCCCCTATCCCCATTTCATCTACACCAAAGGTGAGTCCTGTCAATTCTGCTACTAAAGTTACTTCTTTTTCCCCTAAAATTGATAAACCTAGGATCTCAATCGATGATAACCCGTCCACTTCTGGGTCTTTCGATATTATTGATCACCTAAAAAAGACTAAGGTTCAAATCTCAGAGGCTGAATATTATCAAACCCATCCCAAGGATTTTGCTAAAATGATTCACTTTGTCAATTCCCATTCTAAAACTACCTCTAAAGGCCTTTTACCCACTCCTTCTTCTGCACCACAGCCTAATCTGGTAGCCGCTGTCACCTCACCCAGTGAAAAAATCAAACCATTCTATGTAACACTCCTTATAGCTGACCATAGGCTCAGTAATTGCGTCATAGACTCAGGAGCATCAGCCAATGTCATGCCTGCCAAAGTAGCTCATGCCTTAGGCTTGACTCTCACACACACTTATGGATCTTGTTATTCCATGGAGAGTAAGGAAGTGCCCTTGGTCGGAAGAATTAAGGACGCACAAGTGGCTTTTACTACTTTTCCAGAGAAGAAAGTTTTGGCTACTATCCTAGTAGCAGACATTCCTCCTTCATATGGGATGCTGCTAAGCAAAAATTTCTATAAGGATGTGGGTGGAGAAATTCAAATGGATTGGTCACATGCCCTCATACCTGTTAATGGGAAGATGAAGAAGCTGCTGCCTAAGAAGCAGTCTGAGTATATTGTACAAAAAACAGATGATCCTAAAGCACAAATACTCTATGAGGATATGGGGCATGGTAACTACATGATTATGTCTCCAGAAGAAATCCAACTTCCCAAAGTACCATCCAAAGATCCTAATGGTGTTTGGATATTAGAGTTTGATGGAAGTTGTTCTTCAGCTGGTTCTGGAGCTGGTGTCATATTGGTGTCGCCTGAAGGAAGCATTCATCCTTTCTCATTCAAGTTGCAATTTGAAAATACCAATAATACAGCAGAGTATGAAGCTCTCATTCTTGGACTCAAAGTGGCAAAAGAACAAGGTGTGAAGAATATTCTAGCTCGTGGGGATGCGGAATTGATTGTCAAGCAAGTTAGGAACCTCTTCCAGGTAAAGAATAGAAGGTTGAAACATTACAGGAATCAGGTTTGGGACTCCATTGAATTTCTTGATGCTTTCTCCATCGAAGCAATGCCTAGGGAAGAGAATACCAGGGCTGATTCACTAGCAGTCTCAGGGTCACTGCTTATACCTCATCCTGAATTTTCTCAAGATAAGTTCACCATCGAGATGATCCATAGACCCAGTGTACCTGATAATACAAGGAACTGGCAAGTTTTCAATGACGATCAACACTTGCTTTCTTTCTTAGAACTCAAGGATAATTTTGAACAGTTGTACTTTGAAGGAAGTGATAATTTTGCCTCGTGAAAGTGTGCCCTTTGACAAAGAAGCCGCCAAGAAGAAGAAGCGGATCAGGATGGATGTATCAAACTCAAAGGAAACAAGATTCCAAAAGGATTGGTGAGTTTAGAAGAACTATTTGAAAAACACGGTAGGTATGTAAAGTTTAAAGCTTCTACTAGACCTCAGCAATCAGCTGAATATGAAAAAATTAATATTGGGAGTTCTACTGATCCTAAACTTGTGAACATTGGAAAATGTTGCACCCCAGAAGAAAAGAAGAAGGTAATTAGTCTTTTGAAAAAGTATAAAGATGTCCTTGCTTATTCTTATGAAGACTTAAAAGCCTTTCAACCAAAGGAGATGCAACATTTTATCCCTCTCAAACCTGGGATTAAGCCTTTTAAACAGAAGCAGAGGCAATACAATCCTAAGATAGCTGACACCATATTTCAGGAAATACAGAAGTTATTAAAGGCTAAAATCATTTTTCCTATCCATCATTCAACATGGATTGCCAATATTGTGCCTGTTAGAAAGAAAAATGGTGAGATTCGTATCTGTGTTGACTTCAAGAATCTAAATCAAACTTCCTTAAAAGATAATTATCCCTTACCTATGATGGATCAGGTCTTGCAAGCAGTAACAGGATCCGAAATGTTGTCTATGCTTGATGGCTTCTCAGGATATAACCAGGTAGAAGTTAATACCGCAGATCAACACAAAACAACTTTCACTACCCCTTGGGGTACCTTTGCTTACAAAAGGATGCCTTTTGGGCTCATTAATGCTGGTGCTACTTTTCAGAGAGCTATGGACTTAGCCTTTAGAAGTTTGAAAGGGAAGTGTATTGTTGTATACCTTGATGACTTGACTATGTTTTCTAAAACAAGGGCCAGTCATTTTCAGCATCTGGAAATAGTTCTTTTGAAATGTAGAGAACATGGGATCTCTTTAAATCCTAAGAAATCTATTTTTTGTGTCACGGAAGGGAAACTATTGGGGCACGTTGTCTCCAAAGATGGTATAAAAATCGATCCTAAGCGAGTTCAAGCTATTCAGCAAATTCCTCTTCCAACCAGTAAAAAGGGAGTGCACTCTTTCTTTGGTAAGATCAACTTTCTGAGAAGGTTCATCCTTGATTTCACAGAGCTAACTTTGAATATCTCCCAAATGATGAAAGGAAAAAAAATGTTTGGTCGGTTTCCTGAAGGGAAAGAAGCCTTTGAAGGTATTAAAAGGGCCATTGCTAAAACTCCTATTTTAGCATGTCCAAATTTCAACAAAGATTTTATTATCTATTGTTACGCCACAGATAACACCTTGGCTGTTGTTTTGACTCAGGAAGATTCTAATGAGCACGAACTCCCAATTGCATTTATGAGCTACATTCTAAAAAATCATGAGTTAAAATACACCATAATGGAAAAACATGCTTTTGCAGTGGTTAAAGCTGTCAAGCAGTTTCGTTTTTACATTCTTAACTCTCACTCCACAGTGTTGGTACCAGATACAACTATCAAGTCAATTCTCACACAACAGGAATTTGGATCCAAGAGAGGGAACTGGGTGGCCAAGGTTCAAGAATATGATATTGACATCAAACCGACCAATCTTGTCCATGGAAAAGGCCTGTGTGAACTCATCGCTGAAGGAGCTAGACATGAGTTACTGGAGGATAAAGATGGTCTTCCTACCATTCTATTTCTTAGCTCAGTTGATGAATGGTATGCTGATATTGCTCACTTTCTCACCTATGGAGAATGCTCCTCTCATTTGATTTCCAAAGAGAGGAGAGCCGTTAAACTAAGGTCAACCCAATATGTGTTGTGGGAAAACGCCTTGTTTAAGCGTGGGTTAGATGGAAGGTTTTTGAAATGTGTGGACAAGGAACAGTAGAAGAAGCTACTCTCAGCTTTTCATGATCAGGCATGTGGAGGGCATTACTCATCAAATGTGACTGCTCATAAAATAATTCGTGGAGGATATTACTGGCCTACCTTGTTCAAAGACACATCAAAATGGGTTGATAAGTGTGAGGCTTGTCAGACTTTCGTGGGTAGACCCAAGTTGGCCTCCTTTCCCCTTAAACCAGTTGTGATTGAAGAACCTTTTCAGCAATGGGGTTTAGATTTCATTGGAACACTTAATCCCTCTTCTAGTGCTGGTCATACCCACATATTAACCGCCACAGATTATTTCACCAAATGGGTAGAAGCCATTCCAGTAAAAAGTACTACTTCAGAAGTAGTATGCAGTTTTATCAAAGAAAACATCTTGGTAAGGTATGTTGTGCCAAACAAGATCGTGACAGATAATGCTTCAAACTTTTCTTCAACCGAGATGATGGATTTTTGCTATGGATATGGCATCTCCCTAGCTCATTCCTCAGATTACTATCCTCAGGGGAATGGACAAGCCAAATCAACAAACAAAAATCTGGTGGCTATAATAAGGAAATTAGTTAATGAGTCCCAACAAAACTGGCACAAGAAACTCTATGATGCCCTTTGGGTAGATAGGATCACACCTAAGAGAGCCATTGGGATGTCTCCTTTTCAGGTAGTATATGGAGTAGAAGCTCAATTGCCAGTAACAGTGGAGCTACCAGCCTTGCATCTAATGAAGGCCATTGAAGATACCAGTTTCAACGATTCTTTGGATAAAAGGATCATGTACCTCTACAAATTGAATGAGGAAAGATTGGAAGTTGCTAATAAGATATCTACTCACCAACAGAAAGTAAAGATCTTGTTTGATAAGAAAGCCAGGCTCAGGGATTTCAAAGTTGGAGACACTGTTTTGTTGTGGGATAAAAGGCATGAACCTCGTGGCAGCCATGGCAAGTTTGATTCCCTTTGGCTCGGACCTTTTAAGATCAGGCACTTTGCTAGTGAGAATTCTTTTTACCTTCATTATATGGATGGTTCTTCTCTCCCACTTCCTTATAGTGGACAGTACCTGAAACTATTTAAGTCTTAGGTGATTAGGAAGTCCTTTGTATATTCTGTATAGTGTGTGTTCTCTTTTCCTTCCCTTGTTTTTGTGTGTTGTTTGCGGTGTTGTCTTTTGTATTGGTTTGCTTTTGCCTCCGTGGCCCAATGGATAAGGTACTGGTCTACTTCCCTGAGTTTGTCTAAATTCTTGCATTGTCTCATTCTTTGAATTCATGCCAAGTCATCCCCAGAAGGAGCCAGTTGTTGTCCACTCAAAATTCCCCTGCTTTTAAGAATTTGAAAATTAAAATTTTGAGGTTAAGTGTCTTTTCTGTTATCTTGGTAGTGTGATAAGTCAAGAAATTGGGAAAATCTACGTTTTTTTGGGTCATTTTGTGTGTTTTTCGGGCCTGTCAGACATTTTTGTCCCGCGTGTCCCAGGTTCATTCGAGCTCTCTGTTCCCCGATCGGCCGGTTTACCCGAAGTCTGTTCTTTTTGGGTCCGTCGGAACTTTTTGTCCCAAATGTCCCAAGTTCACCCAGACACGTTGTTCCCTTTTCGTCCGATTTGGCTGAATCACGTATTTCGCGTACTTTCGTCCTGCATGTCCCAAGAACATTTGTGCGTCTTTTCCCCATGTCACTCGAATTGGTCGAACCGCGTACTTCGCGCTGTTGCGTCCCTTGTGTCCCAAATGAACCAAGTGCCATTCATGCTAATTTTTCCCACTCTACTCGAATATCTTGCTTTTCAATTTGGTAGATGTGTATTTAATGCGCATTTATTGTCTTTCTCTCTCCTAAACAGCTATATAATGAGATTCCCCCTATGTGTTTTTGCACATTGCTTTCATGCTATCTATTGCTCGAACCCTTGTGACCAAAATTCCTGTGCGCGTATCCATTCCCCCTGCAATTCCATCCCAAGTCCAGCTAGCAACTTTTCTCTCCGAGTCACTATCAACATGAAGATCAAATTCTAGGGGTAAGAACAAATTTAAAGACTCGAGTCTTCCGTTCTCGATATCGGGGATAGTGAAGTTCGCCACCTTGATTTTGGGGATTTTTGGGCAAGGATGACCGATGCAAACCCTTCACATATGGCACAGATGATCCATGACAGTGGTTTGGCTTTCGCCGGTGGCTTCCTTATCTCAGTGCAATGCGCAGATACAGTGCTCTCCTGCGGTGCTCATTTCAACCCCGACTCGAGTGAATTGGCCAACGTACATGGGGAGCTCATCGCCAAACTTGAAACTACTGCCATTGGCACTGCCCTAAGAATTCCAGAAATGGACAATTCCATAGTAAAACCATGCTTTGTATATGTGTAAATAGGTTCGTTTCTGAATAAGGGAACCTCTCCCATTAAAGAGGAGGGACTTCTTGTCCCCTGACTGTTGCTCTTCTTGAAGTCCTTTTTGACGACCAACAAATAGATAATCAGTGAAGTATTTGGATCCTCATAAAACCTCGACAACGCCCAAAGAAGGAAACGTAATCAACAATTGAAGGCAAGATCCTTGGAGAGCGCAACACACAGTGGAATGTGACACATTCTGCAACTCACAAGTAACTCGACATCAAAAACTAGAAAACCATCACGAATATGCAATTTGATTTTCTTTAATTTCTTTATTTGTATATTCGTGATGGTTTTAAATATAGAAAACCATCACGAATATGTAAATAGAATCATTTTTATTAGTTATATTTTGGTAATTGTATGGTTGTGAATGTATGATGTAAGTTGAAGCAACAAAAATTCTCTTTTGTCATACTCTCACTGTCATTTTGGTATATGGGGGCACGTACCTCTTACAAAGCCAGGAATCATTGCGTGTTGAAGGGGCTTGCCCCTTAGGATGCCACATCGATACTCCCATAGTTGGGTGGTAGACTGTGCTGCACATAGGTCTTTAAAGCCGCCCACTAAAGAGAAATTATTCATACACGAGTTTGTCTTGAATAGTTTTTTCTGAAATTGTGTTTTGTTTTTCATATTAGATGATGTATATTAGTTTTTTCATATAACATACTAACATTAATTGTATGTTTCTTTTTGCATGTGTGGTGTTGTATTTGGTTTCTTTTTTGTTCAGTGAAAATGAATACCTGGAGCTTCATTCCCCCTGATCTTTTTGGTAAAATGAAGATATACAGAAATACGAGCCTCCACATAAACTGAAGAAGATGGGAGTTCACAAAGAAAGATTGAAACTTGTCACAGTTCCTAAAAATAGTGCACAATTTATTAACAATTTATAAATTATATGTTTATTTTAGACATTTTAGTATGTCATTCAATACTAGTTGTTCATAATGTATAGTAAATAATTTTTATTGCAATTCAAAAAATTAGCACCATTTCTAAGTTTCAAATAAAATTGTGAAAACTCTACACATTATAATATTGAGTTTGTATTATCCACAAAATTTGAAATTCATGCATTATGGGAAATTTAATATGCTAGTTATTTCTATTTTTTTAATAATATACACTAACAAAATATAAGTAAAACTATAGTTGTAGATAATCTACACTAATATAAATTACTCAGGGATGATAAATCCTTAAACAAGGTAAAAATTTTCAATCATGAATAATATACATCACCTCCAATTTTAACGTTTTGTGTGATGATCTGCATAATAAACCAAATATTATTTATGAATATTTTATGAAAGCAAAATTATTAACAGTCAATAATCAAGTCTACCTATAAATAATCAATAAATCGAAACTATTTTTTGTTGATAGTCCACAATACACTATTTTTGAAAGCAAAATTGTGAATTATCTACAATAAATTAGTGTCTTCTCTAAAATATTATATAGATATTTCACAATATAATAAAAGTCAAATTTATGATTTTAAAATATCTATATTCTTAAACTTTTTTGATGAAAATTTATGTTTTTTTCATATTTTTAAAAATTAATCTTTTAAAAATAGAATTACTACTAGAAGTGGGTCATTTATCTACATTGTTATCCATAAAAAATATGAGTTTGTTTAAAAATTGTGATTTACCAATATAAATAGATAGCTTTTATAATATTTACTGTGATTTTCCATAATTTCATAAACGGATTTTTTTTTTCCATAATTTCATAAAAGACAAATTAATTTTTTTGGAATATCAACATTTTTAAAATTTCATTGTGGAGAAATCGCATTTTTAATTTAATTTTTTTGAAATATCTACATTCTTGAATTTCAATTTGTAACACTTTTTTGAAAAACATAATTATAGATGGATAAAATATAATGGTTTTTTTCTCGCACTATATATGAAACACCACTTAATACTTTGTTTAAATCTTACAATTATTAATTTACACTATTTGAAGATGAAAATATGTGATATTTTTCTCAGATTATTTATTTTGATAGGAATGCAATTTCATTTTGGCATTACCCTTATTAGCAAAAGGGTCATGCTATGTTAAGGTTTATGTTTACATGTTGCTACATACAATGCTTATGAATAAATTATGTGGGAGTCATTATTTGAATGAGTAATTTTTTGTCTCATAGAAGCAATTCAAGGATGTAACATAGAGGTGTATCCAAATATTAAGAGGAAAATTTACATGCATTGTATATATTTTATAGCCAAAAAGGAGGAGAGGGGAAGATCGAGTAGGAAAACATACCCACCTCGCCACCAATCAACCATAGTTATGGTGTCACCCTAGTTATATAAGAATCCTGGAATTTTTGGGTTTACATATCCATGAAGCAATCCTATAAACCAATTTGGGATTACTTGTAGATTATAATGGATATCCATAAGAAACTAGAGTAGAAGTAGGGTATATGGGTGTTGCTAAAATAAGTGTAGAGCTTAGTATATAGACCATAACGTTTGTAAGGGTGAGATATGTACAAAAATATTGTGAAAACTTTGTGGATATGAAACCCATATTCTTGTAGTGATAGATGATCATATTGTGATATGCTTGTATACTAGAAACGGTAGGTAATCCTATAATTTTAGTTTTCCTTGCATTTTAATACCCTCTTTTATACAAGTTTTTTTTGAATTAGCCAAAAATTCATATGCTTCTAGAATGATTTAAGATGGTATTCATGTTGATGATGATCAATCAAAACTCAAAATTCATTTTGGAAAGTATGAAATAATTATTTCATTAATGATGCCAACTTCATGTAATAATTTTTAGGATGGGAAGGAGGACCAAATGGAAAAGCGTGTACAATTTTCTTGTCCAAGAGATAAGAGAAGAAAAGATTCAATTTTTGAATGAAGACTTTGAATGGACACCTATCAGGGATGAGCCTAACATCAACCTTTGTGCATCCATCCCGCTTGCAAGACTGGATGCATTTGTAAAGGGAGAAGGTTTCATAGACATATTTGAGACTAATTTCATTTGCACACATCACAAATCATTCAATATAGTTGACACTAAACCGCATAAAATTAAGACATATTCATGTTTCGTAACTTTTCTAACACTTCTTTTTTGTTTGTGTTTTTCGTAAACATTTGTATATCATTTTGATGTTAATTTTTTTAATTACAGCTATTGGTGTTCATATGGTCGAGAGGACAATAGAAATAATCTGACAACAAGTGAAAGAGTGAGAAAGTATCAAATTAAAAGGGGTTACCAATGTCACTTTAATGTGAAGGTTTTGTATGGGAGGCCGATGGTGGCGATAATAATATATAATAATTTGTTTCATTGGGATGTAAATGGTGAGTGTTGTCATGGTGTAAATGAAACTACCATTAACAACCCTTGTGTTGATGTTGCCTCGTACTTGTCAAACGAATGTAAAAGTTACATTGAGAGTCTTCTATTGATGGGTGTTTCCATGGACATGTTGTATGAAAAACATATAAAGGATACATATTTGGTGGGTTTTTTGAGCAAGAGGGACCAATCCCTGACAAGAAAGGATGTGATGAATGCACGAAAATGAGTTTGTTCCAAAAGGTGTCAAAAGCAAATTAATGATGCCATGAGCGTGAACTTATGGCATGCAGAGGAAAGGGACATTTTTTTCTACTATCAATGGCCAAATGCAACCAAATTTCCATTCATTATGGGGTTAAAAAAACCATGGATGTGTGAGAGAATGGTTCAACATTCACACAATTCCATAATCTCCATGGATTCAATATTTACTACGAAAAAATATGGCGTAAGTAATTGAAATGAATTTTGAAATGATTTGTTATTTCTATATCATTAATAATGTTCTCTTTCTATTATATTAAATTCCATGCTAACCTTTGATGTCATATTCCTTGCAGTACCAATTATACACCTTTCCTTTTTTTGGTAAGCAAGAGGTTGACGTTCCCGTAACATGGGCCATTTCATTGAGGAATTATTTGAAGACAATTACAGGTGGTTAGAGGAAGTCCAGAAACAAGAAAAAAATCTTCATGTTGATTGGCAGATCAATGCATTTCATATGTTGAGTTCACGACAAAACGATCGGATAACCCCTACGAAATTTTCGAAGTTGATTTTGTTTTGTGGCCTCTTTTTAAGAAAATCATCGGGTTTTCGGGTTTTACCAACAGCTCGACATGAGTTTTAACATGCTTTATGTCGACTGTCTTCCGAAACCCGAAACCCGCCTTGTATTGTGTAAATCGGGTTTTCGGACCCCCGGCGCATCGGAACATCCATAATCCAAAACATGTTTTATTCATCATGTTTTCCGATTCCCGAAGTCCGCTTAATCCTTTGTATCGGGTTTTCGGGGCTATATTGCATCTAAGCACCTCATGTTTTATGCATCATGTTTTCCGAAACCCGAAACCCGAATTGCACTAAGTCCCCTCGTGTCGGGTTTTCGGACCTCCTAAACATGCTGACATGGCATTCATGCCGAGTGGTCGGTGAGTTGGCACGTGCCGTGCTGAAGTGTATTAATTACCAATTTTCTTATAAATACGTGGATTTCCACGTCATTCTTACCATTCGTATTTTTAATTCGTGGATTTTTTTTGTGCGTGCTCTTTCGTTTTCAAAACCCGAAAAACTCACCTTGCTCGATTGGATCGTCTGTTTTCGATCTTACATTTCTCGAATTGGAGGTATTTTTTTCTTTCCCTTCTTTATTCTTGGTTTTTATGGATCGATTGAGCGTATTTTATTCCCAATTTCTTGCCGGGTGTTGAAGGTTTTTTTCTTCTTCTTTTCTGTGTTACTTTGGAAAGGGTTTTAGGTTTTTTGGGTTTATCTCTTCTGAACTATCACTTGGTTCTGTTCTCTTGATTCTATTATTATATGCATGATGCATGAATAAAAAAGGAGATTGTGTATTTGGAATTCAAAGAAAAACCCTGTTTTTTTTTTTCTTGGGTTTTGAAGATTGTTTTTGCAGAGCCAGAAACCCGAAGTGTATTGACGGATTGGCGCGTCGGGGTTTTCCAAAGTTTTCCGACGATCCCAAGTGCGCGTCGGGGGTTTTTTCAAAGTTCCGATCTCTACAGATTGGCGCGTCGGGGTTTCTCAAAGTTCCGATCTCCACAGTGAGCGTCGGGGTTTCTCAAAGTTCCGACGTCAAAAGCAAGTGCCGGGTATCTCCGAGTTCCGTCATCATCAAACGCAAGTGTCGGGTTTGCCAAAGTTCCGACATATCAAACTTGTCGGGTTCTCAGGGTTTTTTTCCGACATCCTCCTCAGCGTGTCGGATTCTTATTCTTCCGGCATTTTCAGTCGATCGGGATTTTCAGTGTGGAACATCTCCTGAGTTTCAAGCCCTTTCTCCCCAACATTCTTCATGTCGGACCCTGGTCCATCTCAGGAGAAGGCCGAGAAGTCTAGCAGGATGAAGTAAAAATTCAAGAAGCCAGAATCTCCATCATATATTGATTGCAATTATGATATCAGGGACACTGAACTTGGCAATATAGATATGGATGACTTCTGGAATAGGGTGAAGAGTTCCTCTCAAACCCCATGGATGACAGCTTTAGCTAAAAGTGGCTTGCCCCTTGCAGCAGGTTTTCCCATGTCCGCCCAATGTCCAGAATTTGTTTTGGCTTGTGTGTCTAGTTATGACTCGGCTTCTCGTTCCGTGAAGAGCCAGGCTGGTGAGGTAGTGATCAGGCTAGATGGAGAGTATTTTGATGATCTTCTAAAACTACCTAATTTCGAAGAGTATGGGGACCTGAACATCAAGTCGGCTCAGAAGGCCTGGGATAGTAATCAGGAAGGCTGCATTAAGGATGTCAACAAAAAGTTCCTGATCAAGGCTAAACCAGCAGTATCTAGATTTCCAAGGACTATCCCAGATGTGATTTCATACAAGAAATCAATGATATTATCACCCTGCTGAGCCGGGTTTTTGGCTTGCCTGAATCAAATGTATTTCATGGATGGATGTATCAGTTTTATGGTCACCATCAAGAAGAATCAGCAAGGGATTGACTGGGGGACCCTTATCAGCAATGAAATTGATTCTCAGATGACTACGGTTTTCAACTGGAAAGTTTTATATGTTTTCATATGTGGCTTACGCAGCAGCCGGGATGAGGAACTATCCCGGGCTGGGATACTAAGGGAAGCAGAACGACAAACCCAGTTTATAAATATTTCCCTCAAATACAAAGAAGGGGTCCAAAGAACATTTTAGAAGGGTAAATGATGCCTTCTTCTACGAGAATATCTGCCGGCTGAACCCAGGGCTAAGAAAGACAAGAGTCTCAGACGAGGCTTGGACTGAAGTATCCAAATGGGGGTGTATCTTCTTGCAATTCAAGAAGTTACATATCTTCGAACAGTCATGTACTCGGGAGAGCCTTTCCGTCTGCCTCGCTATCCAGGGGATAGATTGATATTGATAGAGTTGGTCAGACAGCTGTTGGATTTTCACAAATTCCAACAAAGCAAGCATAAGGCAGCTGTATCCTTCCCAATTTCTATCGGGAGATATACTTGCTCGACAGTAGCAAAGGCCAAAAATGTTGAATGCGAACTTCAGGAAAAATTGAAAAAGCATATGAAGTCTCGGGATGGTTTTGACATCCGAGGAGTGCTTAGAGCCTACGGAGCCCAACATCTGCACAGGCCTGACATTGAGGATATATGGGTTGATCTGCGTAACGAAGTTGCGGTTCGCAGAAAAGATAATAGTAGGTTGACTATTAATGAGATTCAGACGCTGGAGCTTTCTGATTTGCCAGATGGCACGACTGACAATGAAAGTGTGTTGGATCTTTTCCTATGATGGACTAAAGGAGGATCAATATGTTTTCCCACCTATTGATTGGTCAGCCAGCGAAAAAGCCTCTATTACAGATAGGTCGGCTCTCATTCTTGCTCGCACCAAAAAATGGCTCTCCTCTTGGGGAATGAATTTTAAAGATGACAAGTTTCCAAAGTGGCTGGCTGCTTCGGAGGTGGGGCCCTCCAAAAAAGAAAAAGGACAAAAAATCTTCTGAGGGGCCTATAAAAATCAGGATTCCCAAGAAAGAGGAAAGAAAGACAAATCTCTTCATTATTTCTTCAGCTGAAACGGTGGTTGTGCCAGAATCACCAACACCACCAGAAATAGGAGAAATTAATTTGGAAGAAGGAGGAAGCCAGCTTCTGTCTTCACCATTTGTTGATTGCTCAACTGAAGAGACCTTATATCTCTCTTGCATTCAAGGCTTTGGAGTCTGAAATCTGCACCTCTCCCTCACAACCACTTCTACCTCCTCATTCTCCATCCACTTCTGCATCCATGGCCAGTATTTTCTCTGGACTCTCACCCCTCTCTGCTGGAACCCAAGTGATCACCAGTACGCCCCCCCAACCTGTACCTCTCTTTGTTGCATCTACTACCACGTTGGCTACTGTTCCCCCTCCAATAGTAGGATCTTCTCCTCTTGAGAGTAGAATACCAGTTTACTACAACATTGGCAATTTCCTCTGATACGCCACAATGGCTACTCGAGAAAACTCCGAGGAAGAGGAAAGTGATTGTACCCCTACCAGCCTTTGATTTCAGCTCACTCAAGGCTCTACTGCGAAATCAGCCAACCCCAAAAACCCAAAACAGTTTCAAGGGTTTTGGTAGATGCTTCAGGAGATAAGTTCGCAGAGATTGCCACTCCCTCGGCTGACAAAACTAGAGAGGATATAAACAGCTTCTGATTATCAGATAACCAAGGTGGCTCTAGGGAAAGTGACAGCAGAAGGAGCGCAACAAGATGCACGGGCTTCCATAGACGTGTGCTGTGCCAAAAGTTGACAAGAAACAGGACAACAGAAATGAGCTTAAGGAAAAAGTGGAGCAGTTGACAGAGATTTTGATTAAACTCTCAAAACCCCCTTGAATCCATACCACCTTCTTCTGTTTCTGCTAGGTTCGATTTCTCATCGGTGCCTGCGATTGAGAAGATTGCTAAAAAGGAAGGGTGGTTGATGAATGGATCCAAAAGTTGCTCCAATAGGGGAAGGAAGTAATTCAAGACGTGGTGAAGGTTCATGAGTCTTTGGGGGAGATTCAGAAAGAAGGAGAGAAGATGGATGAGGAATTCACTGAAGAAATTGGACAGCTTGATTTGACTTGTGAAGCTCTCCAAGTGCTAAAGCATTACTAGCACACCTCTTGGTGGAAGAAGGTATTCTCCCACATACAGATAAACATTTCCAGCTGACCAAGGCAATCAGGTTCAGAGTAAGGATTCTCAATGAAGCCTGCAGCAAGTTGAGAGAATCAAGGGATAAATTGATTGATGGGAAAAGTGATTTGGAAGAAGAGTTACTGAAGATTTGTCCAAAGGTTTCAGTTGGGAACTCAAGTACCCTATCAACAGATGATCTTTTCAAACAAGTCCAAGAATCTGTTCAGCATGAACCTGTACACGGATTTGACCTTGAAGTCACTGGTCAGTTTGTAAGGATTGAACATACATTGGAGGCCTTAAGAAAGCTCAGCAAAAGATTGAAAAAGCTTCCCAGTAGTGCCAGTGATATTCATGAGACCTGCGAAATGTGGAATGATCATTCCACCACACCTGATGAGAATGAAATGCAAGGCATTATTCAGAAGTTCCAGGAATTCAGAACAAACAGTCTCAGCTGGAGGAAGAAAAAGAGAAAGGAGCAAAAGATGATGATTCGGATTAAGTCCCAACGTCACATGTAATTTCTATTTTTAGATTGACATGTCTTTTTTATTTCCGTTTTGTCATATTTTGATTCATACTTTGACTTGATCTCCTGCGTGAGAATCATGCAAAACTGAACTCCAGTTAACATGCTATTTTTAGGATCTGTCCTGTTTTATCTCTAGTTCCTTTTGTTATAAATAAGGGATGCCTGTGCATTCCAAAGGGTCGAGAATTTTTGGAGAATTAAGAGGCTATTGGAAAGGAGAAAAACTTTGTGTTTTCTTTTAATCATTTTGAAGAATAGGAGTTGATATTGTTTTACAGACTTTGTGTTGTGAAATATATCTTATTTAAGACAGTGTTCTTATGTTCATGATCTTAATCTATTCTTTGCATAGAATCTCAGTGTTTCTAATTATCTCGGACATTACATCTGTGATCTAAAACTCGTATGATTATTTCGTGCTCTGTGTTTACTCGAAAGAAATACGTTTCTCCCATTTCCTTTCTACCGTGCTTCTTTCACTGTAACAGTTTCTAACCTATTTCATTTACGAAAGCAATATTCTTGAATCGTGTGAATGTGGATTTCGGGATTTCATCCCAACCCCCAATGGTTAGATTAGTGTGAATATTGTATATATTATTTACTGTGTTTTAGATTAGCAATAAACAGGCAGCCTCACCTGTCTTTGAGGAGGGATTTAATCCCATGTACTGTGGTTGAACCTTATATTTTGCTTTGACAAAATATCCAACCAACACATGCATGGTATGGGAATTCATGAAGATCACATCTTTCAAATTATTCAAGACTTCCTCAATGAATTCAAAGAGGAAACTCGGTTCCTCGAGTACTTCAAGAAGACACCAAAGAATGTATTGGTGAGTACGAGCCTTCATGTGTTTCCTTATTAATTTTCATCTTAAATAATTACATGTGGTTCATAGTGTCACCAAGATTCAATCTGTGTGACTTGATAGCTATGTGGGAAACAAGTTTTAGAAACCTTACCCATGTAAATCAGGAAACAAATGCATCTATCGAGGCCTACCATTTTTTTCTGAAGACCATATACTTGTGTGATAGATTAAAAAATGCACTCTTCGGATGGATCATTTGTTCTACACACTTGTGTACAAGGTGGAGCCATTTTACAAACACATGAGGAAGTTGCAACAATCTGTCTTTATGACCAACTTCAAATAAGAAAGACAACTATTGACAATGGTTTAGAGAGAAAAGAGTATTCCAGATACATATTGTATTGCAATTCAGCCCGATGGCCATGAATTGCGGGTGAGAAGCCAAACAACTAGAAACAATTGGTATTTAGTAACGCAATGTGGTGCCTTGGACGTATGTGAATATGTCTAGGATACTAGAGGAAACACATGTAAGCATGTGTTGAAGGTATTGGAATTGCGTAGGTGATGTTTGTCGATGTCATCTTTTCAAGCACTAGAAGTGGCAGGTAATTCAATGTCATCATATGTGCCAAGTAGCCGTGTAGATTGTTAAGCATAAGTCATAATGAAATAAGCATAATTTTGTAATTGTTTTACATTCACGTGTAGGATCCAGTGTATATGCGGAGACAAGCATAGTAAATGAAGACATGTCCCTAGATGGCCCCTCCTCGCCACATCAAGCACCAGAAGCGGCAAGAAAGTCATTTTCATCGTATGTGCCAAGTATCCATGTAGATTGCTAAGCATAAGTCCTAACGAAATAAGCATAATTTTTTAAATTCTTTTCCATTCATGTGTAGGTTTCAATGCATATGTGGAGACAAACACAGTAAATGAAGACATATTCTTGGATGGCCCCTCCTCACCACATCAACAGTCACTAACACTTGATGATAAGTTGGTAATTCCTTTAAGCAAGTAACTAATGCGAATGATATTTATCAACACGCATATTTATGATTAGAGGTAATGTGTATCCATATGTAGGTGACAATGTGTATTCTTAATCAAATGTTAAGAATGAGTGTTGTAGCCAAAATATTCCCTTTTCTATAGAACAACGGTTGACATGCATGGATGGCATGAGGTTGGTTTTCAATTGTACAATGAGATTGAAAAAGCTAGTGTATAAATAAATAACTTTCTATAGCATCTTACATGTCACAGACACTCTTGAAACAATTGGGGCTGGTGGGTTGATGCTAGAAAGCAATTCAAATTTTATGCTACACACATGTAGAGAATACTTGAAGTCAATGTTGGATACACAACAGAGTAAAGATGAACAGATAAAGGCATACTTTGAATGTGTTCATAGGTTTATGAGAGACATGGAAGCATCAAATGCACTAGATTTTTCTTTCAAAGGATATTTCAATGAGACAACCACCACCCGCATGCATCCTTGGTTTAGTGCAAGTAAAAGATGTTGCCATGGTGTGAATAAGAGGCCATTCACTATAGAAGATTTCAACAATCCTACTGAAGAGTGAGAATGCTTCAAATTTCATGACGACAATCGTGCAAAGAGGAGAGAAATGCAAAAAGTGGAATCTACAGGTAAAACATTAAATAATTAGTGTGAATGTGACTTTGCAAGAAACTTTAATTTTCGAGGAAAAGAATAACATAATGATCATTTATTTTGTAGGTGGTTGGAATACAGATGAAATATATCAACGTTGTCACTTATCTTTCAGTACCTTAGTGTCTACGTAAAGTGAGTATTGAATGTCCTTAATTTCAATACATTCATTTATTACATGTATGGTATAAAGCCATGAATATTTTGTCTAATCTGTAATGTTATGTGTTACAGATGCAATAGTATGCAAAGAGACGTATCATACGAAAGAGAAAGTTGAGTTGTGGAAATTAAATGTATGAAATGTAGAGTAGGCCTATATTATAATTCTAAACATTTAAAATTCATGTATATGAGATTGTATATCTAATTTTCATACCATGCTCTATGGGTTGGTTACAACCCATATAAATGCATTCCTTTTAATGATTATGAGAGTATTTAAATTATTTGTTTTTCAGTCTTAGCCAAACTAGGACCACTCTTGTAATATGTGGATAGTAGAAAATAATTAAACTTGTTGATAACTGATGTAACTAATATTTAGTAATTAGCATGTGCTAAACATGTGTGCTTTTCATCTTGTTGAAAAATTCAATGTAGTTTTCAACAATGTGTAAACCTTGATGTTTTTCCACCGTTTTGGATTGATGTAATCAATAGTAAGTAATTAGCATGTGGAGAACTTGTGTTCTTTGCACATTGTTAAAAAAACACAGTGTATTTTTCATCATGTTGAAAAACACACTATGTTTTTTAGCACTTTGAAAGACGAATGTGGTTTTCAAAAAATTGCAAACCACGATGGTTTTCCATATTTTTGGACTAATGTAATTAATATCTAGTAATTAGCATGTGCTAAACTTGTGTGCTTTGCACCTTGTTGAAACACACATTATTTTTTTCAGCATGTTGAAAACTAAACTATAGTTTTAAACACGGTGCAAAATGCAATGGTTTTCAACGAGGCACAAACCACAATGTTTTTCCACCTTTTTTTATAGGTGTAATTAATATCTAATAATTAGCATGTGTTGAACTTGTGTGCTTTGCACCTTATTGAAAAAAAAACTGTGGTTTTAAACATGGTGCAAAACACAATGGTTTTCTACATTTATGGTATCATGTAATCAATATTAAGTAATTAGCATGTGGAGAACGTGTGTGCCTTGCACCTTGTTGAAAAACACACTTTGTTTTTCAACACTTTGAAAGACGCAATGTGGTTTTTAACAAGGTGCAAACCATGATGGTTTTCCACATTTTGGGACTGATGTAATTAATATCTAGTAATTGGCATGTGCTGAACTTGTGTGCTTTACACTGTATTGAAACACACATTATGTTTTTCAGCATGTTGAAAAAAACACTGTGTTTTTCAGCACTTTGAAAGACGCAATGCTTTTTTTAACAAGGTGCAAACTATTATGGTTTTCTACATTTTTGGACTGATGTAATTAATATATAGTAATTATCATGTGTTGAACTTGTGTGCTTTGCACCTTGTTAAAAAACACAATGTGTTTTTCAACACTTTGAAAAATGCAATGCGGTTTTCAACAAGTCACAAACCACGATGTTTTTCCACCTTTTTGTATTGATGTAACTAATATCTAGCAATTATATGTGCTGAACTTGTGTTCTTTTCACCTTTTTGAAAAACACAATGTATTTTTTAGCATGTTGAAAAAAACATTGTGTTTTTCATCACTCTGAAAAACACACTGTGATTTTAAACACGGTACAAAACGCAATGGTTTTCCACATTTGTGGTATGATGTAATCAATATTAAGTAGTTAGCATGTGGATAACTTGTTTGGTTTACACCTTGTTGAAAAACACATTGTAGTTTTTAGCATGTTTAAAAACACACTGTGTTTTTCAGCACTTAAAAAAATGGAATCTGGTTTTCAACAAGGTGTAAACCATGATGCTTTTCCACATTTTTGGACTGATGTAATTAATGTCTAGTAATTAACATGTGTGGAACTTGTGTGCTTTTAACCTTGTTAAAACACACATTGTATTTTTCAACATGTTGTAAAACACACTGTGTTTTTCAGCACTTTGAAAGATGCAAAGCGATTTTCAACAATGTGCAAACCACGATGGTTTTCCACCTTTTTGAACTAATTTAAGTAATATCTAGTGATTAACATATGTTGAACTTGTGTGCTTTTCACCTTGTTCAAAACACATTGTGTTTTTCAACACTTTGAAAAACTTGGTGCAGTTTTCAGCAAGGCGCAAACCACGATGTTTTTCCATATTTGTGTACTGATGTAATTAATATTAAGTAATAACATACTAAAATTTGTTCAAGTATTTTGTGGGTGTTAGGATTTTCTTAACAAAAGGTATATAAATTTAGCAAGCATTCAAAAAACCTTTATTGTTTTGCACCGTTTTGAAAACCACAGTGTGTTTTTCAACACTCTGAAAAATACATTGTGGTTTTAAACATGGTACAAAATGCAATGGTTTTCCACATTTATGGTATGATGTAATTAATATATAGTAATTATGAAGCGGAAGACCTTTGCGGTTTTCATCTCGTTGACAACCTCAGTGTGTTTTTCAACACTCTGAAAAAACACACTGTGGTTTTCAACACAATGTAGAATGCAATGGCTTTCCACATTTTTCAAATGATGTTATTAATATCTAGTAACTAGTATGCGGAAAAACTTTGTGGTTTCGCACCATTTTGAAAACTAGTGTATTTTTCAACAGGTTGAAAAACACATTTTGTTTTTCAACACTTTGAAAAACACGTTGTGGTTTTGAAGACGGTGTGAAACACAATGGTTTTTCTGCATTTGTGGTATGATGTAATTAATATCTAGTAATTAGCATGCGGAAAACCTTTGATGTTTTCATCTCGTTGAAAACTACAGTTTGTTTTTCAACACTTTGAAAAACACACGATGGTTTTAAACAAGGTGAAAAACGCAACGGTTTTCCACATTTGTGGTACGATGTAATTAATACCTAGTAATTATCAAATGGAAAACCTTTGTGGTTTTCATCTCTTTGACAACCTCAGTATATTTTTCAGCACGTTGAAAAACACATTGTGTTTTTTAGCACTCTGAAAAACACACTGTGGTTTTAAACAAGGTGTAAAACGCAATGGTTTTCCACATTTGTGGTATGATGTAATTAATATTTAGTAATTATCAAGCAGAAAACCTTTGTGGTTTTCATCTCATTGAAAACCTCAGTGTGTTTTCAGCATGTTATACAACATGTGTTTTTTAGCACTCTGAAAAACACACTGTGGTTTTCAACATGGTGTAAAATGCAACGCTTTTCCACATTTTTAGAATGATGTTATTAATATCTAGTAACTAGCATGTGGAAAGCCTTTATTCTTATTTAAAGCTTGGTACCTGATTTTCACACATTCTAATATTTTATTATGTTATTACTATTTAATTATTATGTTTTGGCATGCATAAATGTATATCTATATTTTAAAGATGATTTTAATATTTTAATTTTCTAATTTCTAACTTATTTGTTAATGTATTTTGAGGGTGTTAAGATTTTCTTAACAAAAGGTAAATATAAATTTTTGCAATACTCACAATATACGTCACCTAAAATGATTAGTAATATTATTTACTCTTATAAAAACTAAAATATACTACGCATACCAACTTCAAGGTTTTAGTCTAATTAGTTGAATAATAACATACTAATTTTTTTAAAAGTATTTTGCGGGTGTTATGATTTTTTTTTTAATATTGGTAAATAGTTTTTTTGAAAGGGACTATACCCTTGTGTACAAAAGGAGGCCTAAAAGCCTGAATAAGAGAGAGGAGCAGAGAAGCTGTATCAAAGCACAAAAGTTACAGCAAAGAACACCGAAGCCTAGAAACAGCAACACAAACGAGACTTAACAGCAAAACAACGGCAACAAAACAGCAAGCCTACAGCCAAGAAGCAGTAGTAAAACTGGACTACTTCTTGGCCGCTTGATCAATACTCATCTTTACTTTTTTCCAAGCATGGTACATACCCAGCGTGGTCATATGAGCAGCATCCGTCTTATCGAGCTCCTCTCTGGTTCTTTTACTCTCTTTCTCATTGCCCCAAAGAGTCATCGGGACACCGCTGAGATGCGAAACACTTCTTGCATGACCTTCGATGAATTCCTCTATGGCCCTGAATGCTGCAATATTATACTCATGCCTAGTCTTCGTTTTCCCAAGGCGGGAGTCTAGGGTGTTATGATTTTAGTAACAAATGGTTAATATAATTTTTTACCATACTCACAATATACATCACCTAAAATGATTAGTAATATTATTTACTCTTATAAAAACTAAAATATACTATGCATACCAACTCCAAGGTTTTTATCTAATTAGTAGAATAATAACATCTTGAAAATTGTTAACGTATTTTATGGGTGTTATGAATTTCTTAACAAACAATAAATAGATAAAGTTTTACAATACTCTACAGATACGTCTACCTAAAATGAGTTAGTAATATTATTTACTCTTCTAAAACTAAAATATACTACGTCATACCTGATCTCCATGTTTTTTGATCTAATTAGGTTGGATAAGTACTATCTTGAAAATGTTACGTGATGTATGGGTGTTTATGAATATTTCTTAACTAAAATAGGTAAATATAATTTGTACAATACGCTCAATATAGACGTCACCTAAAATGATTAGTATATTATGTAATCTTATAAAAAAAATTAAAAATTACGATGTATACTAACTCCATAGGTTGGAATCTAATTAGTTGAAGAATAACATATTGATGAAATTTGATGAAAGTATTTTGCAGGTGTTATGATTTATTAACAAACATGTTAGTATGATTTTTTATAAGACAAAAAATATGTTACCTAAAATGATTAGTAATATTATTTACTCTTATAAAAACTAACATATACTACGCATACCAACTCTAAGGTTTTAATATAATTAGTTGAACAATAACATATTGAAATTTGTTCAAAAAACAAGGAATATATAAGTAATTTTAATATATGTTTAACAAGCATCTTTTGATTTCAAAGGTTGCATGAACAGTGGCATTTTATTACAAAGTTGTATATTCATTTATCAATTGTGCCTTTAGTGGGAGTGACTGGTACATTTTCAACACTTGACGCCGTGGCCTCCATGTACAACTTCTTTCATACTTCCTTATGACATTCATGGATTTTAATAACATAATTAAAGCTTGCTACGTAATTTTCAAACACTTTTTTGTTCGATTTACGCATGTCTCCCAATTCTCAATTTCTAGTTCCAACTCGTTAACCTCAATGTCTAACTCCATCTTCCTCGAGGAAATATCTCCTACTCGGTCCAATATTTCCTTATTTTTTTACAAATATAAATTTTCCAATGTAAGTCTTTCACACTCGGTTTTATAAAACTCTACCTTCCTTCATTACACGTTGCATTTCTAATTCCATATGCAATGGCGGGGAAGTCTCATCTTTTTGTCCAACACTCCCATCTTCATGTGTAGGCCTCTTCGCACACTTTCCGAACACATAAGTGGCACTATCAAATGTTTCATAATATTTCAGTTCCTCAACATTGTTAGCCTTGTGATTTCCATCATTCTTTTATGTAGCTGTTGGTGTCGAATCACAGCACCCCTGGGACTCTGCAACACGATGGGTTGAGAATCTCAGTGCGATTGCACAACATGGAGATTTTCCCCAGTGTGGGACCTTGCGAAATCGGAAAAGCCTTCGGATGAAGGCCGGCTCCTATTCCTCTGTTCAGATGCATGAATAAAACACAGAGGGTTTACCAAAAACCTAATTTAACTTGCCAAGGAGACAGGGTAGAGAATGCATAAAAATAAAACCTAAACTACGGAGGTGATGCACCGAGGAATGTTGGACACTCATTTTGCAAAGTTAAAACACAGACCACATAAATGCAATACAACACCATGCACAGGTAGCCAAAATGCAATAAGAGATCAAAAATGACAGCAATGAATATATGAGAGGGTTTAGAATCAATCACAGACATACATATATTGCTCAAGGATCGATTCAATACATTGCAGTGGCCAAGAGGCAAAAAATGGTATTACAATCCATATGGGAGGTTTGAAGGCTCCACGAATTCTCTTGCAAGCAGGAGAGAAGGGAGGATGCAAAACGAAAATGCCCAACCTTTACAAAGAGCCTCTCTTGACCATTTATAGGAGGAAAAAGAGAGGGAGAAGAGAATGATTCGAATTCTGCCCCAACCACCTCCAAGACTGCACCTAACTCATCCCATAATGGCGGTAGGTGATCCCCAAAAACTCAAAACATGGTGAACTGTATTTTTGTATTTTTAAGAACTTGTTCCCACCCAATTAAAGATATCCAGTCGTAGTTGCGTATAGGACGCCGAGAGATTTCCGAAAAGTCCAACCTTGTGTGAATCCGAGCTCCCTGTGAAAAGTTATGGCGATCTGAATATTTCCCGCGTCAGGGTCTATTTCCAGTCGGGTTCGGGGTTCTCCTCTGCATTTGCATTGGGTTTGGAGGATACCTCGACATGTTTTCACCCCGTGCTTCTGCGCTATGTTTCTCCGCCTCCGAAACCCGCTTTCCCTTTGTGTCGGGTTTTCCAACCCTTGCGACATGTTCTTTAGCGTCGGGTTTTTTAACCCCTCCGACATGCTTCTGCGCCATGTTTCTCCACCTCCGAAACCCGCTTTCCCTTTGTGTTGGGTTTTCCAACCCTTGCGACATGTTCTTTGGCGTCGGGTTTTTTAACCCCTCCGACATGCTTCTGCCCCATGTTTCTCCGCCTCCGAAACCCGCTTTCCCTTTGTGTCGGGTTTTCCAACCCTTGCGACATGTTCTTTGGCGTCAGATTTTTTAACCCCTCCGACATGCTTCTGCGCCATGTTTCTTCGCCTCCGAAACCCACTTTCCCTTTGTGTCGGGTTTTCCAACCCTTGCGACATGTTCATTTTTTGTGTCTCTATATTTACCCGGGGGTAAATATATACAACAATTTGGCGACTCACGGGGTTACCTGCCTGCTAGGTAGAAGATCAGTGGCCCTTTTAGCGATCCATTGGGCATGGAGTCATAAGCAATAACCTGAAACCGATGTGAAATTTGAAAAATCCCCTCTGAGCCACTTGAAACCCATTGAACTGGGAGTTGATCTTTCACCAAAATGCCGCTGAAATGAACTATGCGAGAGAAAAACCAGCAACACCAAAAAAACTATGTACAAAACTGAAAATCATACATGCCCCAAGTGGAACATGCAGAGTGTGCACAAGCACTTCTTCTACTGAAAGCAAACCTACCTACTCTACTCTAACTGGAAGCAAAGGAAAGCTAAACAAACCCTGCAACTGGTTGTGCAAAATAGCTTCCTTTCTTCAAAATTAGTAGGCATACAATTGATTTGGAGCTGATCATAGCTTCTTGGATGAGTGGGAAATCAACAAGAAGCTGGTCTTCCACCCAAATCATCAAGGTGCCAACTTAAAACAAATCCGATACCTCTTTTAGTTGCTCTGCATTTGGATTGGAGAGGTATGGCAGCCGATCCTTGGTACTCTGTAGCTCACCCTCATGCTCAGGAGCAAGCACGACTGGTTGTGGCTTCTTCTTTGGCTCCAATGAAGCCAAACACCTGATTGGGCAAGGTCTGATCCGTTTGATATGCCCATAGCTCTGATTTTCAACTCCAAAAATGGAGTCTTCTTGTAGACCCTCTTGAATGGATGATGTGGAAGAAATGGTGAAATCCTTCTGTCCTTTCTCTTCCTCCAATGAAGAACATGGAAGATTTAAATCTTCCAATTTTGGTTCCAAAGAGCTGCTATAAGATGCAGGTTGCTGCAAATGAAAGTCCTCCTTCATGACAGCAGGCTCTGGTGTTTAGGATGTGGATGATGAAAGAGAGAATGGTGAAAACTCAACCGGTTCTTCTTCATCAAAACAGTCCTCCAAATCAGACAGGTAAACTACCTCATTGCTGTCCTGCTGCTCGTGTTCAACTTCTCCCATGGTGTTCTCATTTTTCTCCTCCACAGCTAGAGTGTGCTCCTCTTCTTTTGGATTTGGAGGAGCTTCTCCTTCCTCCAATGTTTGAAGACAATCTTGCTCTTGATTGAACTCTTCCTCCAGCATGAAGTTTTTCAAGTCAAACTCTTCAGTCTGCTGCTCTAGAGGACAAGTTGGGACTGCAAGAACTTCTTCTTCTGCTGCAACAAAATCAGTCCTGGCCACCATTTGTTCAACCTTAGCCTCTTCTTCAGGCTTTACCAGCAAAGGGATCTTCTCAATTCCAAATTTAAGAGCCAAACTTACTAAGCTCTTAATCATTTCTTCTTTTCTTGGCTCTTCCTCTTGCTGTCCTTGATGACTGATTTTTGCAATTTCTTCTTCCCCACATGGAATTGGGAATGCAAGAGGAGGGATGGGTTGTACCTCAACTGGTTTTACAAGTTTTTGTGGTGGTGGAGGCAATGAAACCTCTTGTTTCTTTGGAGGGGGGGGGGTATTTCTATTAGCTCTTGTGGAGGGGATGACTGTTTGGAAGGGAAAAGGAAAGAAGAATCGAGATGAGGTGGAAGACTAGGGGGTGGAGAAATGGATTCAACACTTGGGACAGCAGATGGAGAGTTTGAAACTTGACACTGCTGAAATGGGACAGATTGGGAAAGAGGAAACAGAAAGGCACGAGAAGGTGTGCTTACCCGTTGACAAGGTTGCTGAATACTCCTCTCATACACCTCTATTCCTTCGATCCACTTTGCAAGCAAAGGTAGCGTTGCAATCATGAAGTCAAGTTTCTCCTGAGGGCTGTAATACCTTGGAAAAGGTCCCACCCATGGACAAGGTGCTCTGTAACCGATTCCAAATGCTTTCATTTGTGCCCGAGCCCTAGATTGCACTATGTTTACCTCCATATTTTGGATTTTCTCCAGCAGATCTGCATTTTCTTCTTGACTTCCCTCATAACCAGCATACCCTTGTGCTTGATATGCTTCATATCCAAACTGACTTTGGCACTGCTGCTCATATGGGTAGACATGTTGATTTTGAATTTGATCAAAATGCTGATTTGGAGGATTTGTAAAACATGTTGGAGGTGTGATATACTGCTGTTGTTGATGTGAATTCCATGATGGAAATGAAGTCATGATTGCATAACTTCATGGAATGGAAGGAGATGGAAGAGATAGAAGGAAGAATGGATGAAAAATGAATGAAAATGAATGGGAAGGAAGGTCTGCAACTCAGAGAATGAGTTATTGACCAGATGGAGTCTGCAACTTAGAGAATCCTTCTCATGTGCCTGGGCAACTTGTGCTGATACACTGCTGAACTCTATCCCTTCGAAGTCGCCAGATGTGTTTTTGAACAATGCCTCTAAAAGGCTGGGTTTTGCCAGGTTACACACCAAACCTTGGCAATATTGTAAATCAGATTTAAAAAATTTGAAGGACCCGGAGGATGACAGTCTTCAAATCGGAATTCATGTCATGTTGCGCAGCTGTGGATCCCCGAAAGGTACAGGCGGAACTCAAGTCATCCGATGCAACTCACAAAACCTGAATTGCCATGTGTCGGAACTTGGAACATGTACTGAACATCCCTCAAAACCTGAAATCACTGGCTGTCAGGAACTTGGAGCATGCAATGCATCTCCCAAAACCTGAATTGCCGCTTTGATGTTCTCGGACCCTGAAAACCTGAAATCACTAAAAAAGCATGAAATTTTGAAATTCAAAATCTCAAAAATCTAAGGATACCCTTTTGAAGATTACCCTTAGATCTACCAATTGTTGAAATTTCGGCCTATTTCGAGAAATTTAAACCCTTGAAAAATGATTTCGAAGTTCAGCCTGGAATGGAGCAAAAATCCCAAATTTTGAACACTTGTAATTTCTTCGAGTCCAGAAAAATCACAAAAACTCCTTCAAAATTTCATGGGATGACCTCTCGGTCCCACCGAGGCATTACAAAACTATTGGTGTCGAAACGCGGCACCCTTGGGACTCTGCAACATGATGGGTTGAGAATCTCAGTGCGTTTGCACAACATGGAGCTTTTCCCAAGTGTGGGACCTTGCGAAATCGGAAAAGCTCTTCGGATGAAAGCCAGATCCTATTCCTCTATTCAGATGCACCAATAAAATGCAGAGGTTTTACCAAACAACCTAATCTAACTTTTCCAAGGAGACAAGGTAGAGAATACATAAAAAATAAAACCTAAACTACGGAGATGAAGCACTGTAGGAATGTTGGTCACCCATTTTGCAAAATCAAACACAGACCACATAGATGTAATACTACACCATGCACAAGAAACCAAAATTCAATGAGAGATCAAAAATAACAACAATGAATACATGAGAGGGTTTAAAATCAATCACAGACATATATATATTGCTCAAGGGTTGATACAGTACATTGCAATGGCCCAAGAGGCAAAAAACAACATTATAATGCCATACGGGAGGCTTGAAAACTCCACAAATTCTCTTGCAAGCAGGGAGAGAAGGGAGGGTGCAAAACGAGAAATGCCCAACCCATGAGAAAAAGCCCCTCCTTTACAATTTATATGAGGAAAAAATGAGGGAGAAGAGAATGATTCGAATTCTGCCCCCAACCACCTCCAAGACTGCACCTAACCCATCATATTATGGCGATAGGTGAGAATCTCAACAACCCAACAGTGGCGAAGTGTATTTTACATTTTTAAGAACTTGTTCCCATCCAATTAAAGATATCCAGTCATAGTTGCGTAGAGGACGCCGAGAGATTTTCGAAAAGTCCAACCTTGTGTGAATCCGAGCTCCCTGTGAAAAGTTATGGCGATCTGAATATTTCCCGCGTTAGGGTCTGTTTCCAGTCGGTTTCGGGGTTCTCCTCTGCATTTGCATCGGGTTTGAAGGATACCTCGACATGTTTTCGCCCCGTGCTTCTGTGCCATGTTTCTCTGCCTCTGAAACCCGCTTTCCCTTTGTGTCGGGTTTTCCAACCCTTGCGACATGTTCTTTGGCGTCGGGTTTTTTAACCCCTCCGACATGCTTTTGCGCCATGTTTCTCTGCCTCCAAAACCCGCTTTCCCTTTGTGTCGAGTTTTCCAACCCTTGCAACATGTTCTTTGGCGTCAGGTTTTTTAACCCCTCTGACATGCTTCTGCGCCATGTTTCTCCGCCTCTGAAACCCGCTTTCCCTTTGTGTCGGGTTTTCCAACCCTTGCGACATGTTCTTTGGCATCGGGTTTTTTAACCCCTCCGACATGTCCTTGCGCCGTGTTGTTCCGCCTCTGAAACCCGATTTGCCTTTGATGTCGGGTTTGGGAACCCTCGCGACATGTTTCTTTTGTGTGTTTCTCCGCCTTGTTTCTCCACCCTGGAAACCCGATTGATCCCTTCGATGGTATCTATATTTACTCGGGGGGTATAAGGTATATACAACAACCACAAACTCGTTATTGTAGCCCCGTCACTTGCGGTTGGCGAGAGGATGTTATTTGTCCTCCATCCTCCTGTTTGCCTCCATCCTCCAGTGAATGATGTTGCTAGCTCAGTTGGAGTTGACTTGGACGCTCAATAGTTTTCACATTGGTTTTATTTTGTCTCCCCCTCATAATGTGAAAGACATTATTTGCCAGATGTCATATAACACCGATATGATAGCGTATCATGGAAGGGCTAATTTTAGAGATATTATGACATTTTTCTACTTTCGATCTTCAAGGGTCACAATAGGGGATGAATATTTTACAAAGACATTGAAAATGACTCAGTTTAGACAATGACCCATCTATAAAATCTTTAATGCAATACAATGACATGAGATGAAAAAAACATGGTACACTAAACCATTTAGATGAATAAACATATATTAACCATGGATGTCAATATCACGATTAATAGTACTTGGACTGAATAACAAGACTCGTGTAAATGAGTTTATGCAAGCACTCTAACTATAAAGACTCCTCCTACCAATTGATTTAATCATACGAGACACAAATTGATTAAGAAAATTGACTTTGCAAGTGTATGTGACCTATGTTACAAGATTTGAACATACATTATAATGAAGGCTTTTGGAGTGTGGGGGTTTAATATCCGACAACTGACCTTTTAATTTACGTATATCCGAGGGTTTTGTGGTAATTGTGTGATATTCAAGGTATATAAGAGGCAATGCACAATGTAAATACAAAGATTTCAAATAAATAACAAAAACTATAAACCTTGAAACACATACCTATAATATTTAGATTCTTACGACCTTAGCGTTGGTTGAAGTTTGTTTCGCTAGGCTCTAATTTCCTAATCAATATGTTACTACGAGAGGATTTAAAACAAATTTGATATCGGATACTCCCATTTGTGCTACCTTCCAGTACCAATGATGGAGGCTCGTATTGCTGTGCATCCTTAATAGTTTCAATAGGATCTGCAATCCAGATAAAGTTGAGAATGGGAGCTTTCCATGGTGCTGGAGTTTGGACATGTACATAAGGAATGTTGATACGGTAAAGTGAGTTGGGCCTGAACCATCGCATACAATTTGTGGTTTAGGCAGCTGACTCTTCCTACAGATTTTTTGTTCTAACAAGGCCATTTACAACCAAACGCCCACTTTCCTACATGTTTTTTGCTTATGGAAATTTGGGAGACTGTTATTGCCATGTCCCAACAGGATAGAGCAACATTGCTCCTGGTGTTCATATGTCAGCTAGCCTCTGATGTACGCTATGGGAGTAGTCGACCCTGTCCTTGTCCAAAAAGAAGCATGTGATTAATTGTCAACTATGGTGGAAGTAGGAGAATAAATGTGCATAATCTAATCTGAAAAACATACAAAAATTAATACACAGATTTCAGACTAAATATCCAAGTGCAAACTAATGCTATGCATATAATTTCTGGGTGTCGGCATGTGGATTTAAAAAACCTTTGCGTATCACAGTCTGTAATTGGCCCGGAGCCTTTGATTTTGGCATATCTTTAATGTGGCATCCTAATTTGCAAGCCCTTTTGGAGCACTAAAATGACTTCCTTGATGCTTGCAAGAGACACGTGCAGATCTACACAATCCTCCATCGCACTCTCAGAGTATGGCAACACCGACACTCTTCTCGTGAAGGAAACTTCACATTCTACATTCTCCGCCTTTCAATTGCTAAAGTATAACAAATAATAAGCCTAATTCTTTGGTCTGATTGTCGGCAGCTCAGTTAACCTTCACCTTACAAATATAATGAACACGAACAGATTTACAGTTACTCTATTTTTACTCTCATGAATGAGGCACATCATAAAAGAAATGAAATTATGAAAAATATCACTCAATTATATTATGAAAATATGAAATGTTTAACTTTAATTTTATTTTTAAAAACTTAATCATTAAAACTAATAATATAATGGCATAAACATGTTTGTGAATCACACAACTTAGTTCATAATACATTTAGGACTTTTTGCCTTTTTAGGATTTAGCAATCAAATAAGAATCCAAGCATTATGAGAATAAAGAATTCTGTTTCGCATTCTAAATCAATAAAAAACGGTTTCTCTACACCCTATGGGTATGAATATGTATGAGATGAGCTACATGAAACTGATGCAGAAATAAAAATATTATAGAGGCATAGGATAACATTTATAGGCAGTGAATAAGTTCTCCAAACTATTTTTTTTGTCAATTGATATAGGATAGGCTAAAATATGAGTGATTTCCTAGTACTAATGTAGCCTTAGGATTTCCTAGTTCTAAGATTTCCTAGCACCCACTAGCCATTTACAATATGAATGATTACTGGTCACCCAATTCTTGCTACATTTCATTGTTATTGTAGTTATAGCCTATTGATTGTTATGTTGAGTACAATTATGCATGTATAATTATGAAAATATCACAATGACCTCAACGGTCAATGCTACTATACAAATATTGTTAATGGGTTTTTAGTATATAACCTTTATTTTTTTGCTTAATTTTCCATTCTTTAGTTTGCATTTAGATATTGCATTTAGAGATTGCAATATTTTCAGCTGAATTATCATATAATTTCATCTTGTGCTAAGAATTTATACTTTTGGAATTAAATTAAGTAAATATAATAATAAAAGTAAAATAAATAAGATTTAATTGGTAAATTTCTTTTATGTATATTTATAATAAAATAACTCATTATACTACTCCAATTTTAAACCAAAAAAAATCTAATCAAACAAATTGAAAGAGGTGATTGTTAACACATTAGTAGTCTCAAGAAAATTTGAATCATTTAATTATTTTGTTAGTTGATTTAGTTAGCATTTAACGATAAAATGAAATCTCCAAACTTTGTTTGTTCAATCTAGTTAATTTTTTTATGAGCCGGTCTCTAATAATATATTTGTGTCATTCTATAGTTTGTAGAATCCAATTCTTCATGTGGATTTGGGCTTTTGGTTTGTGGGGGTAAATGTTAATCACTAAATATTAATAAATTGACCAAACCTTGGCATATAGCCATACCTACTATAAACATGTTTAATATAAAAAGATATTTTAAAATATAAGAAGTTTATAGTGTATAACATATGAAATGTGTTGTAAATAACATCAATAATCAAACTCTAAGACATTACTACTAAATAATATTTACAAACGTAGATGAGTTCATCTTATTGAGACACAATCGTGAATGATAAGAAAAAATAAATAGTTGAAATTCTTGTTGTTGAAAAATAGTGTGTTTTTCAACATTTTTCAAAAACAAATCCCTATCAAGTTTATGACATGTCATCCCTAGGATCAACATATGCTAAACATACTAAATTAAATAAGATCAAAAACTGCCATACTAAACTAGAGAAGCGTTAAAATTTGAAATATGCCATACTGATGTGTAGAATCTGCCAGTGTTTTAGAAATTAAGTTGTTTTTAACCTTTCTTAAGATTCCAAGTCTTAAACCATCCTTAATCATGGTTTAGTCATCTTGGAGTTGATGTATAACCACCTTTCTTAAGATAAAAGAGAGGAATTCGAATAAAATAGTTAGAGAAGGAGGTTGTAGGGAGTTTTTGATTGATCTTAATCAAGGAGTAAACCATTATAGGTTAGTTCTATCATGGTGGAGGGTAGTAAGTTTAAACCCTAACTACCATGTTTCTTACTTTGTGAATGAAGGAATCTGAAATGTAGAGGCGAGTGAGAGGTTGTGTGAGTGTAAGGAAGTAAAAAGGAGAGTGTATTCTCTGTTAGAGAGCCTAACGGCTCTTTGGAGCTTGTCATTTCATGAAAGATCAATTCAAGCTTCTTTATAATTTGATAAAACTATGTTCAATGATCTTGTGTACTAGATATAATGAATGCTTATGAAATGTGATGTGAAACTCATTGAAATGATTGTATGCAGTGATTGTATAGGTACATAGAATTGTATGAAGTTGAGAAACTTAGCCATATAGGAGAAACTATAGTGAAAGAGAATTATTTGGTGGGCATTTGGTGTATAAGTCTGGTAAGACATTCCGTTTTTTGACATGAAGACCTCCTTTTGAATGAGTCTAGGCATTTTGAGAAATTAATTGCTCGAAGGAATGGGAGATATGACTTGTATAATGAGGTATATATGGTCCTTTTGATGTCCCTGACTTGGGGCAAAGTAATCAATGTTTGGAAGTTTAATTTTGTGCTTAAATTATGACTCTGAGATACACAATTCATAAATGCATGAACTGGTATGGTTGAAAAGATCTAACTAGGAATGCATGAGGTATCTTAAGTTGTATTAAATATTAAAGAAGGGGAAAGAGTCATAAAAGAACATCAAGGACTTTGTCTAATAATCAAAACTTTAAAGAATGCCCTGTCTTGGACTGAGAAAAATCCCACACAGAGTTCTAAAACCAAGTACGTTAAACTAGTTCAACGGTGAGCAATTAAACCTCCTTCTAAATATTCAAAGAGATATCAAGATTTTTAGGTTCCCAATCAGTGAAGAATCAATGCATGCAAGAGAATGAAGCTATGTAATCTGATAAAACTAGGCCAACTTTGTTCTGAGACAAGTAATTGAGATAAATGACATACTAGAACATTTGAAGATCAAAATACCACAGTGGAAGGAAAGGTTAGATAAATGAAACTACAATACCAGGAATGACATTCAAAAGGATGGGTTTAGAGTATAAAGGATGTTGAAACCCTATGCACACTTCAAACTATTAAACACAGTCCTAGTAGTATGCTAGCCATTTGAAGGAGTTTGAAAAAGATTAACAATGAGTAATTGAGATCTATGAGTTAATAAGGAGTTTTTGATTGGTTAAGATCAATCAAAAACTCCCTACAACCTTGATAATATGCGCATTGTTGGGTTGAAGCAAAGATGCAAAAGAGAAAACACGTCTTTCACAAAAAAATGTTAATAGTCTGGAATTATTTTTGGAGCATCATTTTGTCAATAGTTTCTCAAAAAGCAACGAATTTCTCCAAGGCATTTTGTCAAATGGTTTCCCTACCTCCTTATATTATCGATTCAGTCAAATAGTTTCCCTACCTACGGATGCAACATTGTTTTCTACATATTGGGTTTATGGACAATAATCTAAATCCTCATAAACGGTCAAAGAAATGCATGCAATGATAGAGACAGTCACAGTCAAATGGATACAACAACATAGGAAGATGGGTATATGGATATGGCACTTACTATAGAAAAATTGAGAATATCGTTGTGTCCTCCTCTACAACTCGTTCCTCCAGCTCTAACCCCCGTAAAGAGTGAAAAACACACACCTTTTGGAATACTAGTGAAAAAGCCCTATGGAATACCCCCTAAATGTACAGAGAAACTCTAGAAGTTGGTTCAGTTTGCATGCACAAAAAACTAATCACATAACACCGGAAATAATAAGAAATAACACATCATTATTGATTCATCCGGGATGTCTTATTAGACAAGGGAGATTACAATATATAGAAGATTGATCTCCTTAATTTAAGGAGTCAACTTCAATCTCAAACTACTCCCTAGAATATCTCGTGATCCACTAATCACTCAACAAACCTAGAATCTCTCTAAGTGATCTCTACGAGTTGTCACCAACTCATTATTTGCACAATAATAATAATGTTCACAATATTAAAATATTGCTAACATTCACTCCCCTATTGTTAACATTATTATTTCCACACATACACTCCCCTAATGTGAACAATGTAGAGAAAAACATTCACACGTCTTCTACAGCCTGCCTGCCTCTGCATGCTCATGATCTTGGTACGTTGAACCTCTGTTCAACAAATACGAACCCCTGTTCGACAATAACGGACCTCTGTCCTAGGTACGAGCCCCTGCTCATGAACCTCTGTTCATCCTCTTCAAGAAAAACATGATGCTGCTTTTTCTTGTGCTTTTATCTTTCTACTATCACATATTTACATCAGGAGGTTATAAAAGGAAATACAATTCTGAACAGGAATGTGACATCTGTTCTTATTACAAACAATGAAACACACAACTGAAATACTTGGCCACCAAATCAATACCGCGGCCTCGTCGATGGTGCCTGACGAGAGGTCGCTGATCAACCTCCTTCCTCCATTGCCTCCGGCCTCCATCTGAATGTCCCTGCTAACTCAGCAGAAAGTATAGTCGAGGACGATACACGTTCCCTGTCGCGATACAGGGCGGGGTCGAGGGGCGGAGCCCCCGAAGCCAGGAACGGTTTTTATTTGCATTTTTCCTTAAAAAATGAGTGTCGGATTACACCGAAAATGCACTCATTTGTCCTTTTTTTTTTTTTTTTTTTAAAAACTACTTTTCGACTCAGTTTTGATGACAATAGAATGACAACAAACAGATACCCTAAAATCACCTATTTTGACATTTTTAATAACTCTCAAAGACACTTAAAAATAACTCAAGACTTCAAAAAATATCAAACCTATTGTATATCAACTAAATAAGTTAAAACTCGCATCAACCTTATAAAGACTGCAGACTCAATCTTGAATACAATTATAATACTAATTTACTTATTGACTTATACAGACCGTATACTCTACACATGATGTGTGGACAATATAATAAACAAAAAAACTTAATACCATTGGATTGGGCTCGCCAATATTAGAATTGATCCACACGATCTGTGTTGAAGGGAATCCAGACAGGGTACTTCACAATGGTCAGCCAAGAACAATTAATGATAACTTCCAAACGACACAGTTAGATAGATCCACCCACAGCTTGTTTTACGGACGATTGATTGTGATGATTGATGAGCATGTCGTCAAGAAGTGATCCGATCTCACGTAACACTACGTTCGTCTGGCGATTGTTGATAGAATATGCACAATTTGCCCAAAAAATTCTAGATTCTGGCAGTATTTGCTATGCACACGAGTGCATCTGAAATAGATCTGGAAACCACATTAAAAATAATGTCTCCACAAAGCAGTTCAAAGCAAATGTGATTCAATGTAAACCTTACTACACGCAAATACTGTCAATCAAAATGAATCGCATGATCCAAGCACGTCCTTCATTCCTCTCAACCCATCAACAGGAGTACTGCAGAATTAAATGGACGTCCACGAATCCACGATGGATTAGTGAAGGTTATTGATCTCGTCAAACAGAAGATGGCAAAACTGGCGGATGGATCAATGCTGGGGAGGTAAACTCTTTTATAAAGCCGTGTGGAGATTTTTCACAATAGGATACATGCAAGATAGGTGGAAACCGTATTCCCTGGAGTTGTTGATGCAAATCTCTGCCAAGTCGTGTCTTCCCAATCATCTAAAAGCAAACCGAAGCAATCTTCAATGTAAATGCAGATGTGTGCATGTGTCAGGCAGATCTACAAATGTGGGCGGAAATGCATGAGCCGAATCCACGTGGTGAGAAATGCCAATGCAAATCACGGTGCAAATATCAAATACAAGCTCATAATTCCTTGGCTGCAAACAAGATCCTCCTTACACAGGTACGCAGATTCACAAATAAAATCACGAACTAGCAGTACAATACATATTTCAATACACGGCCCATAGATGTATGCTTACATCTGTGTTGAATGAAGTGTAACGTTGGCAGCTGCGAATCCACTATTCAGTGTTGCACGGTGTCTCCGTCTACAGGATCAAGTGCAGGGCTTTGATGATCAAAGGCATTTGATAAATCAGACCATTGTTACTGAAGACTCCACAACAGTGATCGACCATGCTCTGATACCAAATCTAGAAGTTGGTTCAGTTTGCATGCACAAAAAACTAATCACATAACACCGGAAATAATAAGAAATAACACATCATTATTGATTCATCCGGGATGTCTTATTAGACAAGGGAGATTACAATATATAGAAGATTGATCTCCTTAATTTAAGGAGTCAACTTCAATCTCAAACTACTCCCTAGAATATCTCGTGATCCACTAATCACTCAACAAACCTAGAATCTCTCTAAGAGATCTCTACGAGTTGTCACCAACTCATTATTTGCACAATAATAATAATGTTCACAATATTAAAATATTGCTAACAGAAACCTGTCGAAACTCGTGAATGATGCTCCTTATTTGCTGTGTGTGTGTGCCATGTCTCGTTTTCCGTGATTGCTTGTGCAAATGTGACGAGCATGATTCGTAGGTATGGGGATGATTCAGTAGCACGGGGCACAGAGATCCATAATTCAAATTCGCCACATCAACCAAAACACGTCGATTGTCACGTCAAAGGGAGTTGCGATTGGCTGCCGGTGCATCACATCATAATTTCCGGTAAAATGGTCCTTTCCGGCAAGAGCGATGTGCTATGACAACACATGATGACATGATTTTTTTACCTGCATGCATAGGTGCATTTTGTGGGAAGGGTAGCCGCTTGCCTCCATAACTTCCATATGGAGAGCAAAAGCACGCTTTAAGCCTTCCATTATTGGTTCGTACTGCGCTTTGAGAAGTCTCTCATTTAAATTCCGTCAAATCTATCAAAATCAATGTACTTTCAATTAAATTGACAAATAATACTATGCCTTGCCAGTTGCCACCTCTTTAAATTTAAACCAAACTTTGCTCCCTCATGTGCGCGAAACAGGGGAAATAGTACGCTCCGAACTCATCCTCTAATTAATTTAATGAAAGTACGACCTTTTATTTGGTTACAGCGTATGCATTTACTTACTTCTGACGCAAATGAAGTTGTCGCTTTCTAAAAAGTCGAGAAAATTAAATTTTGAAAACTACGGAGTTCCTCATCCAGTGATCAAATTTGAAGCGCTGGTATGGATTTCACTCTGAAGGGTAAATATTGGACCAACCCTTCGATGATGAAAAGTAGTATAAATATTTAGCACTTCGCATGACAAGAGTAGATTAAGTAACCATGTCACAAAAATAAAGAACATTTTTTAATCGAGAGATTCATTTTTTTAAAATGAATGTTTTATAAAAACTAAGAACATTAATTAGATGTTGAATATAATATTTTACATCGATCACATCTAAGAACAATATCTATACCCCCTACATAGGGTCTATTTTATTATAACGCTATTTTAAAACTCAACCTAAAACAAGTCATCTATTAATTAACTCATTTACTTTGAAAAGTTGCTTAATAGTTTGTTTCTTACAACATTAAGCACACAAGTAATGAGTAAGATCAATTATATTGGTCTAAATGTGTTAGGGTGTGTTAATGCACCTCTAGACGCTCGAGCATTTAGACAACAAAAACAAAAGCAAACTATTCATAACTATTAACTCAAACTCAGATTTGATTTTCTATATGCCACCTCTATGAATGCCATTATTACGCACCTTCCACTATCTTTTCAAACTCACTTTGCTTAATGTGCATGTTAAACGAGAAGAACATCTATTTGATTCACATTAGGCTCAAGCCAATAGGTTCCAATGTAATGATCCTCTAACTCGACATTGATATGATCCTTGGCTTACATAATTTATACTTCGAGCCTTCACGATTAATTGATATTCTCCACTATTTCCATCTCATAGGTTGTGGGTTTCACTTAGGGAAAATTTTAGTGGTGAATCTTCATTAATTTATGAATATTTTGGTTTTTAAAATTTTGTGAAATTTTAGGTATATGGATATGACTAATTCACCTAAATTTTAAAAGTTCAAGTTACTTTTAGGGGTCAATTCGCCCAACGTTTACGCCAGTAACCAATTTTTTTAATTCAAACTATCATTAGCAAGAAATTAAAATTTGTAAAATTCACCTTCATATATATAACATTACTAAATATCACTATGGTTGTAGGGTAGCGGCCGCTAAGCTATGCAAAGAGTTGTTTACAATAACAAAATCTAATGGAATTTGCTTGTATCTTAAAATTCACCATGGTCTAGCCAAAGTTACCTAGCGACCGCTAAGCTCTAAAATTTACCATGGTCATGTTGATGTATTACCAATTTAGCAAGTGACTACTAAGCTATAAATATCTCCATTTTTTCACCAAAAAAATCACATTTTTAGAATTTTTTTGTTTAGTGAAATTGAAGTATTAATCCTTTTGATTAATCCAAGAGAAATATGACAAAATATCACTATGGTTAGAACCTAGAAGCCACTAAGCTATGTAAATAGTTGTTTACAATGACAAAATATAATGGACTTTACTCGTGTTTTAAATATCTGCATCATCACTTGCCACATGATTTGATATATGGGATGGAAATTTGGAAAGATTGTTGGAGAAGGATGCACACGGTATTCATTTTATCAAAAATTAGGTTTGCTTATGATGGTAGATGATAGATTTTTGGAAATGGAGTTTGGTGAAGATTGTTTAACAAATTAATAAAAAAGAAACACACCATTTGTGATTTGCAGGCCCCTTTCCAGCTAAAAGAGCTGGTGTGTTTAAGAGAGCCTTCTGTGACCCAGCAGACTTTACAAATACATTAGGAATGTATAATCATTTGGAAAGTCTAGTTCTATCAGGAAGACCTTCATTCAGTCCAGCTCTAATTGAAGGCAGGTCCTTATCACAGTCCCCTTGCGCAACCTTGCCAATCTTAGAAGATTGTTATTGACGTCGGAAGTGGTGTTTGCACAGTACTGGAATGGCACCTTGTGCAAGTAGCCTTCGGACCATATGTATGGGACGACTTAGATCTTGTATCCACGGTCTCCAGATCTTGTATCCAAGGGTCTCCATCAGCGGAGAGCAGTGTCCCTGCATTGAATTTCTCCGCCTTGAATCAATGTACAATCTAATTGAACTCAAGCTTACCAAAGGTAGCAAACACTTAATTCTCTCACAGTCGGTTAGATGTTCAAGATTGGAAACAATATCAAGCAATTTTGATCGGCTGCAATGTTTGGAGAGGATTAGTCTTTACGAATGTCCGCAACTACAGAATATATCAGGTATAAAGAAGATGCAAAGGTTGAAATATCTGGAACTTTCAGCACTAGGGCAAGGAGTTACATGGAATTGCAGTCAAAAGGTTGCAGGTATTTAAATGCATTAAGACACCAAGATTCACTATTATTTTTATGTGGTATGCTCACAACAATGTTTATATTATTTATGTTAATTCTGTTTTTGTACTCAATCAGATTCTGCCATCGGATGTTTACAATTATAACAGACAGAGCAGGTGATGGAGCAGCAACAGCTTTTGAATGCAAATCTATTTTCCAACTTAATTGGTGCATACGCATTCCATGATATTCCTGTAAATGAAAGAGGATACCCAGTGACATCATTGCAAATGGCACAGCCATGGAGTGCAATCATCATATGCACAGTAGTTAAAGTCCCTAGCAAAAACAGGCTTTACACTCACCCTTCGGCCTCATGAAAAAATTCGGTGCAGTGTGGATTGCATTGGAGAATGGATGGTTAACCATTGTGATTAGTGACCAAAAAGAAATGAACCGTGCCCCACACTGTATTACCAATAAATACTGGATTCCGAATATATGGACGACCAAAAAGGCTTGTATGATAACAATAAACAATGGGGAAGAGTGTAAAATACTGCAAATATTCAAACGAATCGGTCGACTATATAAGCGCAATACTGGTCAGCTAGAAAATAAAATATTGTAAAGTGTAAAGCGATTATGTCAGAAATGCTACATAATCCACATGATTATGGCTGTGATATTTCTATTTTTCTCTTTTTCAATTGATGGTGTATAACTCTTTACTGCCCATCTCTTTAGGCAGGGCTTTCCCTATTTCAAAGGGTTGTTAACTATGACAGGTATTCTACCATTTCAACCTTTTTATTTGAAATTTTTATGAAAAACAATTGTTTCCTTCTTGAAGAACTGCTCATTTCTGGCCTCTGCTTCATCATGCCTCTAGTTTCTCTATCGAGCTTTAATGGCTGAAGGGTCTGTTACAGACTTATGTTTTGCATCTCTTCTCTATTGTGATGTTGTCCCAAGCTTCATGTATCTCCTTTTTAATTAATATGTTTATCTTATTTAAAATAAATTAATAAACAATTAGCATTTTCGTTTTCCTTTGTCCCTCTGCCCTATCATTAAATATTGATCTTCATATTTTTTAAGTTTTTCATGGATCTTTCGTAGCTCATGGATTTTTCACAGAACTCTTTGTTTCGGCATGAGTTAGCAAGCTGTCTGTTATGGTATGCTTTTCATTTCATCTTCACATTTAGTAGTTTGATTTTGTTTTTATTGGGCTTTATGACAAAACCATACCACTTGTGGATATTGGCTTTCATTATATTTATTTCTTATATCTCCGTAGTGCTCCTTCTGGAATTTTGCCTGAACAAAAGAGAGTGTGGATTTGATTTTTGATGTAGCCCTTCTATCCCCCCTTTCTGTCTGCCAACACTAGCAACAAATATTACACTGCAAAGTTTGTATGATAATGAAAATTATATGCGTTAACAATCTAACATTGTTTAGTTTGTAGCTTAGGCATACTAAAGTAGTAGATATGCCTGGAAGCCTGGAAGGGGTTTTATTTAATTCAATTTAATGCAGGGGATATAAATGAGAGTAGTCATTTTTCTCCACCCATCACTAAAGATCTGACAGGGTTTAAAAAGTATGGTGGTCCCTTCTACCAACTTTTAGAACTCAATGCAAGATTTTTTTGGTCTGTTATAAGTGGCTTTAGTGAAGTTAGTTTAAAAGGCTCTTGAGGGTTCATATAAGTGGCTTTAGTGAAGTTAGTTTAAAAGGCTCTTGAGGGTTCATAAGGTGAAAGTTCATATCACAATCCCATTTTTCTCTTTCACCACCACTAGCTTGAGACAGCCAAAAACATTCATGATCCCAAATTGTCTCTCAGTCCATTGAACTAATGACTTAAGTATTGTTTGAACAATAATGCTGGCATGGATTTTTTCTGGGAAAAAAAACTTGTGCTAATCTTCTTTTCATATGCACACTACTGATGAGTTTCTGGTCTTTTGCAATTGGCCACTCCAGAATTAGTCCTAATCCCCTGGTGCCCAAAGGAAACAAGGTAGTTGAATGGTGATGGTATAAACTTGAATGCTGTTGAATAATCCATCATTCTTGTAAATAATTACCTTTTTGATAGCAGTTTTAAATTTGGGGGAACACCTCAGGTGCTATGTGCAGAGCGCCACCTGACCGACCCCCCACCAACAGTTGCGTTCTCATGGCCATGGTGGTCGTGGGTGTCAACATTCTCACTGCAGGAGTTTGGTCACCCGTGTTCCTGCCTGGTACAACATTCTCACTGCAGGAGTTTCTCACCCTGTTCCTGCCTGGTAGTAGTGGCTGGGAGGACAAACCAGATGATCCTCTGTCACCTCCTATTGCTTTAATAACACGTTTTGCTTAGTACTGCTATGTGCTATGGTCACTTTGACCGCGGAGGGTATTTTATAAGCTTTTTGTTTTTGGGTTGAAAAGTATGGAAATGTGAGTAGAAAGTTACCTGAGTAGAATGCTAGTGGAGTTGCTCATGGATAGTTGAGTGGGGCAACACGAGAGCCAACCTGGGAGATGGTGGTTTGGCTCTAGGGTTGGGCCCCCTAACTGCGACTATATAATGTAGTTTGGAAGTCATTACTTCCCACTTCTCCCTATACAGAATAGGGGAATACATCAAAAGGGTGAGCGTTGATGGGCAGATACAGAAGGGCAGCAACCAGTCATGTATAGATCAGGGGACTTGGCCGGTCTCCCTGCTCGCCTTCCCTCTCTTTTCATTTTGTTTTATGTATTTTTCTGTAATGAAATTACCTCAATTTAATTGTCTTTTATTTATTTTTTCTGTAACGATTATTAGTTTTTTTTTAAAGACATTTCATGATTTCTCTTGACCCTGCTGGTGATGTCTTATTTTGTGGTATGATTCAGTTAACCTGTTTTTAACTTTTTGTGTATGATAGTGATGTATTTTATGTATGATAAGATTAATAGACATTTTTCAAAAAAGAAAAATGGTGGTATAGTAGTAAATTAAATTGAAATGTTGCAACAGCATATTGTTCTTGAGTTCAGGGTATGGGCTGAGAATGCACTGTTTTTTCACACTTAGTAATTTGAGCATGTGATGTGAACGCCGAACGGTATATGCTATTTCATTTAAAGGGATAGTTATTACTTTTGTAGTTGATGTTGATAAGGGGTGTGATTGATTTCGTAACTGTAGAAATATAGATGGGCTACTTAATTTTAAGGTTGTTTCTACATTTTAAACTTGTTAAAAATTTGTACATGACTATATTTGATACCGTTTTCGATAGTTAATTTATTTTATAGGTGATGTTATATGTATTTAATTTGGGTTTATTGTGTTAGTTGTGCATCGGTTGTTTGGTTGGTGTTTTTTTGGTGGTAGTACATGATGCATGAATATAATAGATATACATGATGCATGAATGAATATATTTCAATATTGGGTTGGAGGCCATCATGAAGGAGAGCATCAAAACTGTGGATGATTTTGTCTACAAGATCATTCAAATTAGAAGGTAAAATATTTCTGCTCAAAACAACAACGTAAGGAAATACTCACATCAACCATAATGGCTATTGAGAACTCTGCATAAATAATAAGTTAGCCCTTTTCATCATTACTTATAACCATGTTGTTTTTCACTTCACTGGCTTTGAAATTGTTTACAGGAAAAAACAAATATATTGTCTCGCTTCATTGGTTTAAGTGAAAAGAAGCCAGAAAAGTTATATGACAAGTATCTACGAGATATATTGTTGAATTTCATGATTGCTGGAAGGGACACAACTGCAGGTACTCTATCTTGGTTCTTTTTTTTGCTCTGCAAGAATCCAGGTGTTGAAATTCATGATGACAACTCCTACACACACGTGGTAAATTGAGATGGCACCCATAAAACCATTGCAAGACGAATATCTACAAGTTTTGTCTTTGAGCTGTACAAACCATGCCATGAAACCCTAAAAAATAACCAAAACCCTAACACACATTTAAAAAAAAAAGACTTACCAGGCGAAATCTTTTTGAAGATGCCAAGAAATCGCCATAGGAATACTCTGCTTCAATGTTAGCTGCTTCCTTCCTATTCAGATGGTTCACCATTTCTACCCTGAAAACAATATATGGAGAACACTCATGAAAAACCTATACGAAAGTTTTAAGGATTCCGAGTGGACTGAATTAATAAGAAAAAAATCTGGGCTGTTAAAGGAAAGAGGGGTTTCATCAATAAAAGTCACGAAAATCTCAAATAAAAAGAATAAAAAGAATCATGGGTGAAAAAAATATCAACTGTTTTGAACAAAGTCTGCATCATATACGAATTTGAAACCTGCAACCCTCTGACTAAGTGGTTCAAAGCAAAGGGAAAATAAAAATAGATGGATTCGACCACTAAAATAACGGAAAACTGTAAAAATAAATGCAACAACAAAATCTAGAGAAAAGATTTGAAAAGGGTTCAAATCATCAAGATGTTGGGTGGTCTGTACGGGGATTTGTCCCCAGCCCTCTTTGGTCTCCATGAAAAGGGTTCAAATCATGAAGACGTTGTCAATGCTACTGTCGTCTCCAACGCCACCAATTCAATGTGATCGAGCAACAAAACTAAAAACAAATTTAATCGCGTGAAAAAATGTCCAAAAAACTGTCAAGACCTCTGATCTGTTTGCAATATGCTTTCATGGAAAGCAAAAGTAGCAGCAAAGTGAAACAAATTATTTTGATTGTTGAAACCGCCATTGCCATTTTGTGTTGCCATTTATTGTAAAACAAAGATTGGATTTTTATTCTCAATCTCATATTTCGTTGCAGGTTCATGTTTTCCCTTTGTAAAACCTACGAATGTCGATTAATATTAGGAAAAACAATGAAATATTTAATCTTCTACAAAAAAACATTACATGCAAAAAGCAATTGTCAAAAATAACCCGAAAAAATGAAAACGTCCAAAATGTCAAAACGGCTGTCAAATTTTACACAATCTCATAAACGTCCGCCAAGGCCTTTCCCATGGGGGAATGCCTTCGGCGTAATTAGCATGGTCGATAATATGAGATGGCCCTCTCACTAATATAATCATCAATTGATTGAGAAATAGGTACTACTATTGTTTTCTAACTCTACATTGAACATGATTTGCAACTCTACTGTTGTTTTTAAAATGTTTTATAAAAAGATTGGCTACATATGAAACTTATTTTATAATGATATTTTGAAATTCGTAGGGGAAAACACCTACTACGTGATGTATTAAAATGACACGATGTCCCATTTGACCATATAAATTAATACTTAACAATATGAGACATATCATCAATCACAAATTAATAGTTCAGTGACGACATCATCTCAGTCGACTTTGTTTTGAAATGGAATGTATTTGGGATCCGAGTATTATAAATAGGGAGAGAGGGAGCAAAGCAAAGCAGTGAGCATTATTAAGTGTTTGCGAGAAATGGCGAGCCCATCAGAGTTGGTCCCCGTGAGTTCAAGTTGGTGAAGATTTCTGTTAAAAAATTTCTCCTAGAAACGAAATCCGAGTTCCATTTTCATTTATTTGGGTTTGGGTTACTCTGACGAAATCCACAAAAAAATGAAAACGTCAAACCAATTTTGAACCTGCATCCAGCATGCAAAAACAAAAAATCAAAACTGGTAAAAATAGCCACAAAAAACGAAAACGTCAAACAAGCCGTCATAACCGTCAAAACGGCCGACAAATGTAATTGCTTTAAAAAAGGTCGAAATGGCCGTCAAATTTAACTTAGTCAGAGAAACGTCTGGAGGTCCTTTACCATAGGGGAACGCCTTCGGCGTAATAAAAACATGGGGTAAACTAGTGTAATAAAAGTGTATTTGTATAGAATTTTTGTTAAAAATTGATAAAAACAATCTCAAATAGTAATTAAAGTATATACAGACATACAAATATTCCTTTTAGCTTGATAGGTGTGATGTTTGGCCTTTTATTTTAATCCAATACAAGTGTTGGTAATTGAGGCACATAGTGTCGTGCAAGATAAAAGTGATTAGCATTAAGGTTACCTGATTACATGGTTTATGCAACAAGCAATGGGTTGTGTATTGCAGTTGAGTAAATGCATACTGAAAGAGACTTGAAAAATGATGTACCAGTTAAATCCAAAGGTGTTGCATTTGCTACTATTATTAACTTGTATAGGAATTGCAAATAAGATGTGGATTTTCGTGTATGCGCTGCATCTGGCTTCCCAAGTCCAAGGTTTTTCCCCTTAGAAGTCAACTAGCCCTTCACATTGGTGCTTCCTACAAGCCACCAGCCCTCTGTTGCTACTAAAACTTTCCTTCCATGTCTCCTATGACCCATCTTGCCTGACCTCTTCCTTTGATCATTTTCAAAGTTGGACTTAGAATCATTGTTTACTTTCCTATGCCACTTACGAGACCTCTTGTTTATTCTTCTGCCATATTGACTATCATCGCTTGAACATGTACTTCTTCTCTTATATCTCTGATGAGTTTTTTTATCTGCCTTTCTCAGTTGTTCTTTTTCACTCTCATCAGAAGAATATGAGTGACTCCTTTTTCGGTGCTTCCTATGAGCTTTCTTCTCCAACCTCTTTTCTTTATCACTCTCATCATCAGAGTTTGGGGAGCTTCTCTTCTTATGTTTGTTCTTCAACTTTCTCTCTTCCCTTTCCTTAGCCTCTGCACTTGCTTTTGCCTTTGCCGCAACCTCAAGTTTTTGCTCCCATTTCAAAGGGACCTCCTTCCGCTGAAGAAATTTCTTCTTCTTTTCTTCCACAATTTGCAGAAACTTCTTGTTGTCCAGTTTTCTGCAAGAATCTTGATGCCAAACACTTGAACTTCTGCATTTTCGTGAAATGATGTAAGGAAGTGCATCTCATAGAAGAAACAAACCATGTTAGCTCTTCCATACATACCCCACCTAAATTCTAGAAGCATATGTGAAACAAATAATAGAGATCATTAAAGCACAAATATTGATCTGTAACAATCATGAATCTTTCAAATGGAATTGAAATAAGAGTCTTCAACTTAAATTTCATACAATAAAAAATAAAGCACAAAAAAATGACAGTGATTGAAGTAACCTTAGCGCTATTGTTCAACAAGGTATTGTTTTTTGATAAAACTAGAAGAACAACTAGTCAGATGAAGACATGTCAACAATTCAGTTAAAACTCTAAAAGTCAAGGACAATTCAATCCTAATTTATATTAACAGGAATAAACACCTATTCAAAGAGATACTTCCCCTCACTCTTGACACAAAATTCTAAAGATGGTTGCTAAATGTCTCAGCAGTTCACACAAAAGGGGCTGACCCTTCCTGCAAGAATTTGCACCATAGCTGGCTAGGGAAAAACTACCCTAAAGCATGCTCCTTGCAACAAAATACTCAAACACTCATGGGTAAGTATTTGATGTTCAAAACGAGCTTTTTCAATCTCCGTAAATTTGATCAGTGCCTATTTTGGACATCTGCATTGATCGCCTGTGCAAATACCAGAATCCCCACATGGTCTTCGTTGATCACATATGGATAGTGCATTAGTTGAATCTTACAAATGGTCAGTAATAGATTTTCCTAGTTTGTTTGCAAGAGAATAAAAAATGCAAATGCGGAGCAATTTAATCTACCCTTGCAAGAGAACGGTTTATATTTTCAGAAACCTAACACTTAGTTACCTAGAAACTTTCCCTGGCATCATAGTTAGTTAACACCACTGCCTTCACGTGTCACACTTACAAACTCATATATGATAATTTTATTAAAAAAATTATACTTCACTTTATAATACTTTCTAATATAATAATAAATTAATGCTGAGATGGAGACTACTTTCATTTTTTATGATTCATTAATTAATTTAGTGATTTAGTATTGTCTAAGTGTTTGGCATAATGTATGATAAATATTGTATTACACTTATTTTATGTTAACATAAATGTTTTTTTGGATCCATAAAATAATTATTTGTTTTTCTTTATAAATTGTACATATGGAGTTTTATAGAATCAAAATTATAACTATTTTTCCTATTTAAATTTATAATCAAGTGTATTGTCTTTTTCAATCTTAATTAGAAGCGAATCTTATAAAACTGTGTCATTTTTAAATATCTAATGTTGTGTTATTGTGTTGTCTATGTTGCTGGTGTTCACGACTAAGTGTTTTATTACAAACAAAATACTTGCAGACATTACGCAAAGGTACGGATTCGAAACATTACTTGTTTATTGATTTCTGCACTCAATGGAGTTTCTTGACAAAAAATGTAAACGAACAATAGATTAATATAGAACAACAACCAATCAAACATATGACGAGCCAATAGTTGTAGAAGACTACAAACGAATGCATAGAGTGCAGTACGCTTCCATCGATGACACTTTAAGTGCAGAAAACTTACTAACATAACCAACATTTTCTTACCATGTGGGAGATTGCCTATTCGACGCATTTCAGGTGCTTCTACACTTCAAATATACATCTTTAGAACTACGTAACGACATCATCGATCATTTCTTGAATTGTTTAAAAAGAGGCAAAACCTGATGCACTAAAATCTTATCAACTGGAATTAGACCCAGTGCAATTGCAGATTATGCATGGAATACATGACATAGAAATATATTTATGCAGAATGTGATTCTCTGCATTGCCTTGTTCCAAAACAACTGAAACAGGACTATGGGGTGACACTTTTTACATTAATTGGCTATCTAGATGGTTGAATATACAAATATGTGTTTGGTCTTTTACAACAAAAATGAATTACCTTTGATTTAATGTAAATAGTCCTCAAACTCCATACTACATCTTATTCCATGACACAAATCCATTAGCAGATCACTATGAACCATTATATTGCAAAAAAATGACAACTACAATTTTTCTGTGACACGTGTGCAACTATCGCACTCTTGTGGCGAGATCAAATTGAATTGGTCTGCCATTTCAAATGAATAAAATAATTATGGCTTGTCTAGACTAGTTACACACCCCTGTGATTGTGGTGAGACCTTATTCAACTCAATTTGCCTCTTAACGAATGGAGAATACGACATACAATGCTTATGCCATTACATCACTCAATCATTATGCAATGCAATACATTCTAGAAATCCTGAAGCATTTCGTCTCTTGGAAAAACACTTAACAGTCGACTTCATTTGAAAAATACCAAAAATTTCGAATTGGCAAGATTACATTGTGAACTTGGGAACACTTTTCCAACAAGGGAAAATCGAGGGGAAAGAATTCTGCTTGGAATGGATATCTCTATTACTCAATGTAACAATTAATTTGTGGTCATCGAGTGAAAAATGTATTCTAACCATGTATTCCAATTGTGCACAACCCAAAGAAACTTTTAATATAATATATTTTAAAATAGAAATAACACACGCCCACTTTGAACTACTAACTATGAATCATCAAAAAGAGTCAATTACTAAACAAAATACTCAGTGATTGTCTTTGACAACACCACCAAGTAAAACATGCATCAGCTATATCAAGTTTGTTGCTCGATGTAGAAATTCAACAATAATAAAAGAACAACCACAACAAGCAAATTCAAAACCATATATTCAACTAGAATATGTAATTTTGAGGACAATTAAACCATCACTTCGTCATTTCAAGTCTATTGCTAGAAACAAAAAAACTAAAATAATAAGCACGCGACACAATGTAAATACACCCATTGAAAAATTTAACAAAAAAATCCAAGACACACCAAAACATGAATGTCCCATCTGCAAGCAATTGCATTTTAGCTACAGTATGGCGCAATTTACTCAATTAGAAAAACAGACATACATGACTTTGGCAAAAAAAGAAAAAGCTATAATGTCTAAGAAAATATGCAAGAAGTGTAAACAATCCTTGAAAACTGGAAAGATGCCAAAATTTGCATCACTAGACAACATCAAACTGAACAAGTCCTTGTCATATGTCAAAATGCTTACAGAACTTAAAGAGCAACTTGTTTCACTTCGAATTGCATTTGCACAAATAAGAGATCTAGGATACAAAAAGCCACAAATAGGAATCACTGGTGCAATCATCAACGTCCCTTCCAATACCAATATAATACAAAATGCCTTCTCATGATTCTTAGACGAAACACATACAATTGGAGTGGAACTTAAAAGAAGACTTCAATACAAAAAACCTTTCAAAGAAGGCAAAGTACGAGCATACATTATCATGCATGTTTTGCAAAATGTATGTAGGAGAAACTTATATCAAATGGAAAAAATACGCATCAAAAAGGATTGGAAGAGACTATTTCATGATATTGACACAAAAAACCACACTCGAGATGAGCTCCAGGACATTGACAGCACAAGCAGTGAAGATGAAGTAGACGCACCGAATGAAACCATGGTGCATGGATTCATAGAGTCACATTGCATTCGTGATTTGCAAATAAAATTAATACAAGTTGTACCTGCAGAAGGACAACATCCACTTGGTATTCTCAAAGACAAATTTGCTGAAGAAATGAATTTCCCAACGCTTTTTTATGGTGATCCTTGACCTGATAATATAACTAATTCATTTTCATATCTTCAAATTTCTCATTGGGAATTGCAACATGCAAATCATGCTTTTTCTTAGCATACAACAAACATTTTCTTTAAAGCGCTAAATATTATCATAGGCCAAGTGTCAAGAACCATGTGGGTGAGGATAAGAAAAGCACAATTGAAAGGTAGAAAGTTACTTGCAAGAGATGTTAAATACAAACCAAACTTGGACAAATTGTTGGAATCAAATATTGGATACATGGACTTCAAACAAATACACACATCTCCAGATTATTTACAACAATTATGAAGAAACACATTTGTAATGATACGACAGTTAGGACCACCAACCTTCTTTTTGACATTTACAAGTGTTGAGCAAGATTGGAAACCACTCACATTAACATTGTCTGAATTGTATCATAGACAAGAAAAGAAACGTAAATCTACTCAAAACCATCACTTTCTCACTGTAGAAAAAGACTTCCTAATAAGAAAGGACCCTGTCACTTGTACACGGTACTACAACTACAGATTGAAAGCATTAGTACAAATGATATACAAAGATGAATCATTTTTTGGACCAATACAAGATCACTTCTCCATAACAGAATTTCAAAATCAAGGAAATCAACATACACACTTCTTGGTATGGACCAAATTCACACCAATTTATGGACAAAACGAGAACAATGAAATTGAATCTTTTGTAAACAAATACATATCTTACAACACAGATAACCTGGAAACTGATATTGCAAGACTACATGAACATCACCACACCAAAAGATGCTATAGAAAGTCGAAATTAAATTGCAGATATAATTTCCCTATACCTCTGATGAGAAGAACCATGGTTCTTGAGCCTTCCAGCCAACCAACGGAATTTGAAATTCAAAATGCAAAGGACTTTTTTTGCTATGTTAGAGAAAAAACAATATAAAAAAGAAGACACCTTTGACATGTTTCTAACAGAATTAAAAATCAATGAGCTCGAATATATATAGGCAATAAAAAGCATACTAAAACAACCAAATATTTTTTTTGACACAAAAACCTTCACATACATGGACCAATAGCTTTTCTAAAAAAGTTCCTCAAATATGGAGAGCTAACACGGATGCCCAATATGTGCTCAATGCACATGTAACAGCACATTATTGTACATCGTATATGACTAAACTCAACAAGTCAACAACAAAATCATTTTAAAAAATTAGAAAAGACCATCAAGAAAGAAATATCGATGCAATTGAAATGGTGTGAACAACTAGGTAACACACTGCTCAACACCCAACAAATTTATTCTCAGCAAGCGGTTCACATCGTTCTGTCATTGCCATTGCATAGTTGCTCTCGAAAATGTGTCTTCATAGACACGAGTCCATCAAATCAATGCACATTTTTCCTCAATCCGTCAACACTTTTGAGTAAAGAGCCTGATGAATCAAATAACATAATGTGCCAATCGATTGTAGATCACTACATCAAGTGACCAGCTGCACTAACACATATTTTCCTATCTAAATTTTTGTCAAAATACCAAAGAAACAATGAAAAAATTAAAAAAAAATAAATAAGCAAAACATCATTCAATATATCAGATACAACAAAGAAGTTGATAATGAAAACTACTATCGTGAAAAGTTGTTGCTATATGTTCCTTTCGTCATCGATGAGAGTTCATTGCAACAAGGATTTGCGACTTGGAAACAAGCATATGCATATCATGAACAAACTATCAAACACAACGAATCTAAATTCACTTTCCAAATTAATCCTACATGGGGTGACATCGATGACGCGACTAGAGAACAAGAGCTAAACAACGATGTTCCTGACAACATGAGAAAACAACCCGCACAAAATGATTATGTCGACGAACAATATGACTTGAAATCTGATTTGCAATTTACAGATCATTTCAACAAAAACAAATACACGAAAAAAAAATTCGAAATTGGGAAGCATCCCTTCATATCTTCAACCATTGACTACTACAAAAAGAGAAGAATGCTAAACAAGGAACAACAAGCAATCATTAAAGACATAGCAACAAAAAAGTGACTCAACCCATCAAATCCATTCCACCTCTTTCTAACAGGAGGTGCAGGTACAGGAAAAACATTTACAACAAAATTGATACACGAGACACTTGTACGCTTCTACGAAAATTTCGTAGATAGCAATCCACTTAAACCAAAAGGATTGATACTAGCATACACAGGAAAGGTTGCATACAATGTTGGTGGAGTGACAATACACTCTGCATTCCTACTACCATTCAATCGATCAAACTTGATACCATTAACTTCTGAATCATTAGACACATTATCAAAGCAATATCAACAAATACGAATTATTCTTATTGACGAAATATCATTGGTGGGTTATAGATCCTTGTATTTTATAGACAAACGACTGCGAGATATAATACATACTCCCACAGAACACTTTGGCAATATCGATATGCTCTTTTGTGGAGAATTTTACCAAGCACAACCCGTACATGACTCCCTCATATTTTAGTATCCTACATTCAATGATCAACAAATCCCGTATTGTTTTTGGAGAGACAATGTGAAAATCTACCAACTAAACAAAATAATGCGTCAAAAAAATAAAAAATTCATTTCTGTCCTAAACCGTATGCACACAGGAAAACAAACAGAGTTTGACTTATCTTATGTGAACGAATCATGCTTGCGAACACCTCCTATCGATCCAAAATTTCCATATCTCTTCTACAAAAATGACGATGTCAAAAAACACAACAATCAAATGTTATCCATTTCTCCTGGACAGCAAATTACGCTACACGCTATAGACAAAGAGGACGACGAGTACAATGTATACCATCCACATCGACACACCGCCACTCTACCATCAACTATCATACTGAAAACTGATATGCTTGTAGAAATATTTGCTGGTAATTATGACATTCAAGATGGGTTAGTCAATGGATCCGATGGAATATTCAAATCGTACACGATTGTAAACGAAATGGACGTAGTATGGATAAAATTTAATGACCCTCATATCGGGAATATGCAGAAAAAGAAACTTGCTCACTTGTACGACAATATGATAGACATGAGTTGGATACCAATCCTACGTATTACTAGACCAACGCCGAATTGCCAGGCTCGAAGACGCCTAACAATGCGGAAACAATTTCCAATACAATTAGCGTGTGCACGAACAATACACAGATCCCAAGGCCTCACAATGGAAGGACTTGCATTTAACCCGGCTGGTGTCACACAACATGGACTAACATACACAACACTATCCCGAGTTACAAATATTGAGTCTTTGTACTTACTAACACCGTTGAAAATGAAGAATTTTAAGGTGAAAGAAGAGATAACAACAGAGATGATGCGTCTCACGAGAAAATTTGAGATGGCAATTACAAAATGATTTGCAAACAATTATATCCCAATCTGAGCTCCTCATTGCATCTTTGAACACAAGAAGCCTCAAAGCACATGCTGAAGACATACTCAATGACTATGATTTAATGCAAGTAGACATACTATGTTTGCAAGAAACGCATACCCCAACCACACAAAACACACCACACACACACACACACTACAAAAACATTTCAATTGCATTTCTATGCGACACGTACATGGAATAATGATTTGCATAAAAAAGCATATTTCAAATATTGAAACAATTGAATACCAAGAAAATAAGGTAGAAGCGCTACTTGTTACCGTTACCATTCATAACCAAGAAATATCCATAGTAAACTTTTATGCAGTGCCAACTGCATCTATTTCAGATATTCTTCGTGTAATTGACAAAGTCTTGGCAGATACACAAGCAAGAAACAACGTGCACATAATAGGTGATTTCAATATTGACATCAACAAGAAATTAACAAACGAAACAACCGCTCATTCATCATATGCGAACTCACCAAATGCACTTCATCATGCAAAACCAAATTTCAACTTCAATACCAATTATCGACCACGTATGGTCTAAAACAAATCCTCGAAGGTATTACATTGTTAGAACAGATACATATTGGAGTGACCATGATACATTATACTTTTCACTATCCAATTTCTGTTAAATCAAAATGCAAATACTACACAATGTCAACAACACCTTGTACAATGCACTTCTCTCCACTGAAACTATACACTGCTATAAGGTATGCAATATTAAAATTCAAAAGTACAATTATAATCAATTCAATACTATTGTTTCTTCCATAAAAAATTTACACTCTTTGTCCAATTATAACAACAAACTAAGTTGTTCTCATATTGCACTATATACCTTGTTGTCGCAGGAGCCATGAAACGAGCCTTTGACAACATAGAAGGTCAAGAAGAAGACAAGAGCCGGCCAAAAAGGTATGTACAAAACAAACTACATCAACTTTTTATATGATTTCATCGACATATGGTGAAATATTCTACATTGTTTGCAGGAAAGAAACATCAACTCCGTCCCTCACATCCATTGATGACCTTAACAGTTTCACAATTGGCAACATTTTCCAAGGCGATGTGCTCATGGTGTATAAAACTATTGTGCAAAAAGATCAAGGAAAACAACTCCTACGAGCAGATCTTACTGATGAGAAAGCTAAACTGACAGTTACTCTAAATGTTGCCCACAAATTTATCCCAATGCATGAAGACAAAGTTGTGGCTGGAAAAGGGATACGAATCACAAATTTCAGCATTGCACCTAAAACCAGTTATGACCGTGGAGACTGTGATGTGATCTTACTCCTCAATGAATCCAACACCGTAGAAAGCACTCCACCACTTTCAATAGAATATAAATTCATTCCAAACATGACTGTCAAGTAATTGTTAAACAATACAGAGCCATATACAGTTGGAACAATTTCTGCAATTGTAACCTCTGCTAAACAGATTGGCCTCCAACTTATCCTAGAAATTAAAGACGGGCCAACAGAAGAAGACACAACAAGGGTAAACTCCTAGTATTCCACAAAGTTCATATTCTACATGCTCTTCATTGCATAATACTAAACATTTTCTTCTCTAATTGCAGATATACCTATTTGGAACATTTGCACCTCTATTTACAGCAATAGAGGAACAACTACAAAAACAAAAACACACATTTTATCTATTCAAAAATGTTGCAAGGCGTGGTGGAAATGATAATGACAAAGCCTTGAAGACTACTCAGTCGACATTCATCATGCCCTTGAGGATGGAAAAAGCACTACAAGACTTAAAAGAAATGTTAAACACAACTACTGAGGTGAGTTCTATATGAGCAATAAATAACAGTTTGCAACGTCATATTTTTATATCATCTTTTCTTTCAAATATTCTACCTCTACATTTGCTCATTTACAATTTCTCATCATCCAGGTGCAGGGTACATTGACTATCACCAACATCTACTCCATACCATTTGAGATCATTTGCAATAAATGTAGCTCGTCACTGGAAACCTTTCAAACAGTAGACAAACAACTTTTGCAATGCCGCTTCTGCCAACAGCAATGTCCTTATAGCTTCAAACACCGGCTAATTTGTAACCTCAAATCCAGCAAAAACAAAAATATCCAATGCATACTGACTAGTGAACCGTTGCAAATGTTGCTTCCTACACTGGCAAGGGTTTCACATGAGGAATACTTTAAGAATAAGACTGCTGTCATTTATTTGCTGTGGGGATTTCAAGCAACAGGGACATTCACTCTGAACCAGAACAAATGCCATTATGGGGCTCCAACTGGAAAAAAACTAAGGTGACTCTTTCAACTACTCTTTGCATAACAAGTTTCATGTAATCTCCTCCGATGCTTTCAATTTCTTGTCACTCATACTCTATTCTTGATTTTCCGTAGGAATAGAGAAAAGCAGCTGACATATTAGAGAAAATTCTGCTACTCCAACAAACCACCCATTGTATACATCCATAATATTTTGAACTTGGCACGTACCTCTTCCAAATGTTGTCAGATTTTGAAATCACAGACTGTTGTATATGGTTTACATCCTAAATATATAATTTTCCTTTCTACATCCCACATTACAGAACTTGGTACTGTTGTATCGAATTTCAAGCTATGTAAAGGCCTCCCATATTCAAGGAAAAACATTTACAAAAAAAAAATGTACTGATCACATCTGTTTTTTCCCATCTAAATTTTGGTATACATTTTTTGTCAAACTTCTCCCATTTACCACAATATATAGATTAAACAGATATTGTTCTGTGCAGAATGCTGAAAGAAAATTTGGCTTTACGTTGTCAGGGTTTTACTATGGATAGATTTGCTACTTTGAAACAGAAAAATGAAATACCTGCACTGCATTCATAATATTTCTCTTGCCACTTCAAATCTGTTATAAATGCAAAAGCTTTTACTCTTTACAAATTATGGCTTGTGGCCTGTAATGATTACAACATATGCATGAAATGGGTTTGTTGAATCTGGGGCTGCTGTCAATGTGTTTTGCCACTTGAGCTCTGTTTGGACTCTTTTCAAGATAAAGATAAAGATGTTAGCTTTAAGTCAGTTATAGAGTTCTTATTCAAACTCACCTTTTTGAACTGTTATCATAGAAATGTTTTGCTTCTATGAAAGCATGAAAATTAAGCTGGAGGGCTCATACGTGCAGCATGCCTAACATAAGATGACATCAAACTTAGTTCTACATTATTATTAACTTAGTATTTAATATTCTTAGAGCCTTCCAGGTAGCCTGCAAAGCATAGATGTTTTTTTTATTTCAGAACAAGTACGGTATTTTACTATTTTGAATGTAATTCTTTTATTTCATCGTCCTTCTCCACTCAGCATGCAAACATGATCCAAACAACCCTTAGGAAAACAGGGCAGTTGACCTTCTATATGCTACTGCATTGATATCCACTCAATTTGTTTAGCTATCTGCTCTGTTTCTTTTCTCAGATTTAGTGTTCAAATTCTCTTTCCCTAAGAAGCAATCACCCACTTTGAGGTATTAAAGGCATTTCTTGCCTGCAAGTGTGTCTGTGAAAATATTAAATTGTGATGTTCTCTTTTACTTTACTCCACTTGTCCTACTGGGCTTCAGCATTGGTTTTGAGTATTTAAGATTTGCTATGTAGCTCGATTATGATATCTACGTTGTTTTCACCTGAAAATTGGATGCTTCTTTTTTATATTGCTCTGTTGTTATTCTCTGACTGCGAGCTCATAATTGTGCATTAATTTCTAGTTTCTCTGCATTTTTTTGTATGAACTCAACCTCCTTTTTTTGAACTCAGTCTTGTATCCTTGAGTCTAGTGGATCAAGGTCGTTCCTTTCCTGAAACGTAGAGTTGGGAATTCATAATAAAGGATCTACATTACACGTTCACTTTGTAACTTTCCATCTTATCATTATTTGATCTGTTGTCATTGTATTGTAAATTTTGGAAGAATATCTCTAAGGATTACAAAGAAATTTGTATTGATCTTTGAGATAACACTCGTGGATTCTATAGTTGTATTATCAGTTGTTTTCGTTTAGATACAAAGGACTGCATGTGCTTCTCCATAGTTTTTAAGATGATGTCATTGTTGAGTTACAGAACTTCAACGGTCTTATGTAAAATTTGAATCTCCCGAGTTGACTGTGCCTGCATTTGGATAAGAACTTTATTTTTTGATCTGATTCCACTAGTTTATTTGATGTTGATTTCTCTAATGAAGCAAAGATGTTTCTTGTTCTATGTTTTACATTCAATACCCAAACCAATTTTCTCATAAGCACACAACCTCATTCCACAAAATTACATTATCCAACTCATTTATCTCTCTATTTATGAATATGGGTAGCTTCATTTAGTGATAATGTTTTGTACCCTTCCTATTCTTTTCCACCGTTGGAGATTTTCATTTTATAATGCTCTGTTAGCTCTACTATTTTATCATAGACTTTTTGCAAAGTGTTGACCCATAGAGCACCTGGTCTCTACATTTAGCTGAAAGTGACAAAAACTCGATCTATAATATACATATAGCTTTAATAAACATGTGCTAGTTTTTGTCAATTTTGGAATGGCATCATAGGCCTTTCCACATATGTAACAATATGTAGCTTTGTTTTATAGCTTTTTCCATATATCGACTATTTTTTTATCATGATTACATCATAAGCACAAAATATGCGTTTGTTGAGAATGACTTGGAAACTTTCACGCAAATGAAATTGACACGTGTAAAGCTAGACTCCAAAACCTTTTCCACATTACTTGCCACCTGTGTCAAACTGGGAGCTATAGAGCAGGACATAGGCATCCACCGAAGTAGAATGGAAAGCGGATTTTTGTCAAAGTTCTGTAGTAGACATGTATGCAAAGTGTGATAGGATACAAAGAAAGTGATTACTGTTTCGCTAAATGCCAACCTGTTATGCATGTAATATCATTTCCCATGCAATAATTATAAAAAGCTCACCGATTTTATCATAGATTTTTTCATATAGTGCTAACTCATACAACTGAAAGTGACTGAAACTCGATCTATAATTTACATATAGCTCTAATAAACACTGCTAGTTTTTGTCAATTTTGGAATGGCATCATATGCCCTTCCACATATGTAACAATATGTAGCTTTGTTTCATAGCTTCTTCCATACATTGACTATTTTCTATCATGATACTTTGATCAAAACAATGCACTTACGACAAACTTCTCTTGTATATGTCAAGAACTGCTATTTTGTTTTATCTTGTACATGCTTTAAATCTTCGGTCTTTGTTACTATAGTCAAACTATCGATTCCTACCCAAACATGTAACTTGGATGGTAGGAACTGACTGCTTTGTGGCTCTTGTTATTTTATATGAAATTAGACAGCATTCAATGTATCACGATATCCTATCTTTTTTTGTCATGTTTTTTTGGAATTTCACTGGTTATTATGGTGTGTCTTATTATTTAAGATAAATTGTAGATTTTAGATGGATTGATTACTATTGACCTACTTGGAGAGGAGCTCTTCAAGGGTCTTCCTTCCAAAAAATGATCCATCACCGCCCTCTAGTATTGTTATTCCTTGTGCTAAATATTTTTTTGGTTAAGTATTATATAATTTGGTTTGTTGTAATTGCCCTTTTTTGGCTTTTTATTGTGCCATGTTCCTCTCACTGAATTTTTTTGGGACTTGCCACTTCTAGCATTGGTTTGTCATGTATTTTTTCAATATTTTTTGGATTGTGATCTTACTGACCACCTTTTTATTGTAACCATCTTGTATTTATTATAACTAGCAATTGCACATGAGTTGCAAATTACACTGGAGAGAATGATAATGTAGAGGTTGTTGGAAAAGCAATCTACTTCTAACATATTTAAACATTTCCATGTATTTCATAACATAAGTAGATGTTGGTTCTTGAGTAATAGGAAAATATCCTGTTCTAAATCTCCCATTTTGATAGTCACTATGAGAAGGCTGAAAAAAATTGTAGCTTCTGACTTTACACCTATTAATTACATTTTCTTGAAAAGTTCCAAAGATTTTTTAATAGGTTTGTTTTGTATATCCCCTAATAATTGGATTCCATGAGACCTTATATGTTTGAGGCATTTTGTCAAATAATTCACGTGTACATGTTAGTAATATGCTCGCAAAGGTGAGGCGATCATATTAGACACATGTTGGTGTTATACATCGTCAAAGGTCCATGACGAACTGAGTAGGTTGGACACCCGTTGATTTCATTTGGTGAAATAGTGTCAATGCTACATGAGGATGCCCATGTCTTCCCTAAAATATGGGTCTCCAAAAGGCCTCATTTTAGTCAGGCATTTAGATGGTAGTTCATTCTCCTTGCATATGTGCCACATTTTGCATACAAATTTACCTAGGTTCTTGTAACAAAACAAAAATTAACTTCTTCCATGATTTAATGGATGTTGAAACTGTTTGCGTGGGTGGGGAACAACAATGCAAGTCTTCTGGAAAGGAACAAAAGAAAACCACTTTCTATCGTGCTTACTTGGATGCCTAACATGTATATACATAATCATGGGTAGCGCAGATGGATTTCTACTAGATAAGCTTTAAATATGCCATACCACAAATCTGAATCCACAATTATAGCATATACACTTCAATATAAACACCAAAGTATAGCTATACAGATTGGAAAAGTAGGGAAGAACTCAAATCGACCATAATATGAGAAAATTGCAACTAGAATATGAAGTGAGTCCATCTCTATCAGGGATAATTTTAGTGGCGAATATTTGTAATATGGCGAAATTTTCATTTTAGGAAATTTGAAAAGATAATTTTTTTGGAGTGGCTTGGTGTCCTGTTCGCCTAAAATTTACAGTATATTTTTTTTATGGGGTCGGCTTCGCCTTCATTTGAAAACATCTCCTATAAAAACCTAGGTGATTCGCCGGGTAGTATACTACGGTACTACCACAAGTAGCTTACCAAATTACCAATACCGTGAAGTTTGAACTCGCATACTCTTAAGCACCAGAGATTGTTGTTAACTTGTTAGGGTTAGTTGTTGATGCACGACAGGGATATAGTTGACGCGCGACAAAGAGGTATTACAGACACACAACAAGGAGATATTGCAGATGTGTGACAAGGGAGTAATATTTTGCACGCGAGAGGAATAAAGTTGATGCGCGACAGAGTAATGACACCTTGTTGACGCGTGACAGAGAGAGTTGGCGCGTGATAAGGGCATAAGCAGTTGACGTGCGTGATAGGGATAGAGTTGACGCATGTGATAGAGCCAGTTGACGCCTTGGTGACGCGCAATAGAGATAGTTGACACCTTGTTGACGTGTGACAGGGATTACCATGGTTGATGTGTGACATTAATTTTGACTCTGACTCACTGAGTCGCTACTTGGTTCTTTTGCTGACGCAGGACTCTATTCAGAATAATGGAAGGTGTTAGTCCTAAGAATGTGAAGACCCTAAAAGTAACTAAGAAATCTTAGAAGTCGTTGTTCAAGTATTTTGGAAACTCTGCTGATACATATATTGAAACTACCAACAACCATATAGCTTCCACCAGAAAGAATCAAAATATTGACTGTGTGGAAGGTATTATTGAGGTGGACATGCATTTTGCACAGTATCAAACAAATGACACCTACGATAATATGCCAGATCTTGAAGATATTCTTCTTGTTGGGGTGCAACCAGAAGTGCATCAAGATATCACACATATAAATACTCAGCAAAATGGAACATAATAAATCAAATTCAAATTCTGGTTCACGAAAGAGGAAACCAGGTGATTGTGATATTGCTCAAAATTCTACTAAAAAAAAGTAAAACATTGAAAATGAACAAGAATATGTGGACCATTGGCAGGTCATACAAGTTTGATTGGGTAGCTAAATTTTCGTTTATCGAACCTATACAATCATCTAATTCTGAAGAGATCCCATCTGAATGTACATGTACAATATGTACGTGGAAATTGGGAAAGCAACAAAAAATGCAAATGAAGCTAGACACTATAGAAAAACATTGTGGAAAACAATATTTGACTGTAACGGGGGCGGATGGCCAGAAAATCAAAACACACAAGTGGAAAACTGAAAAAGAATGCATGCATGTTAGATACGCAGCGGATTATGAGGCAGAGTAGAAAAAATGTAGACATCTCGTGGAAAAGGGAGGAACGATCACATCGCAAATTGGTAAGATGAATCAAACAAATCTACATGCAAAACTCATACAATTCTCTACTTTATTTCACATACTAAAGAAAGGAAGACTGATTTCAGATTTCCTCGATTTCAAAGTTTTGTATCAATATAATGGAATGCTGAACATACCTCAGTCTCATTGGTCTGAAAGTAGTGGATGGGAAATGGCAAAATGCTTTTCGATGATAGAGAAGGAAGATTTGAAAGAGAATGTAAAAAAATCAAAGTTTATCTGTCTTTCAATTGATGAAGTGACAGACAGTCGACAACACTGCATGGGTATGTATCCATGTCTATACTTTAGAAAATCATATAAGGACACCTCATCTATTGGGTGTTATGAAAATGGTTGAAAACTGTAATGCCAAAAACCTACATAAAATAGTTGTTTCTCATTTGAAAGATATTGCTGGAATGACTGATTATGAAATTGCTACGAAGTTGGTATGCATCGGAGCAGATGGTTCATCTATCATGCAGGGTCACCGAACAGGGATGTGTGTTAGATTACAAACAACAGTGGCCCCATATATGCTACCAATTCATAGTATGTCTCACATAATGAATTTAGCGTATAAAATGGTAAGCAACCACGAAAATGTTGCTAAATTAGAAGACCTTATAAGAGAACTTCATGCCTATATGGCAAGCAGCCCAAAGCAATTTCTTGAGTTCCAAAAATTTGTCAATTGGAATTACAAATGGCAAAAAACTTTCTGAAAGATGTTGAGACTAGATGGATCTCTTTGTATGAACCTATATGCATGAGTTTGTGAGGAGTATCCTTCGTTGGTTGGTTTCATGCACAAATATCGTCATGAAGTTGATAGGGCGAGGGACTTGTTGTTTCGTTTAACTGATTTAGAGAAATTGCTTACATTGGTTGGTATTCTTCCAATGTTAGCAGGAGATCAATACACTGATGAAGCATGCACAGGGGAGATTAATCTATATTGTGGATTTTATACGGATGAGGAAAATGGTATGTCAAAGTCTTGATATCTTGTATTGTTCCCAAGATAGTTTTGATACACCTATTTTTCAAAATTGGAAAACTTTATTAGATCTTACAAATCCCAGTAATGCACAGGGGAGATTAATCTATATTGTGGATTTTATACGGATGAGGAAAATGGTATGCCAAAGTCTTGATATCTTGTATTGTTCCCAAGATAGTTTTGATACACCTATTTTTCAAAATTGGAAAACTTTATTAGATCTTACAAATCCCAGTAACTATTTGAGATTTAATATCCATGATCACCTCTACATCACTGTTAATGGGAGGGACATACCACTGCACATTTTGCAAAAACGTCAAGATATTATAGGATCGGAACGAGAAGATGTTCCTGTGACACGTAATCTCTTTGAGTCTGTTATAGTTGAAACAAGAATAAAGCTTAAAAAAAATTTAGAATCCTTATCATTAGAAATTAGAGAACGTTTCTCCAAAGATAAAATTCTTCAAGCCATGGGTGTGATGAATCCTAATTTTTGGAATACTGAAGGTGGTCGTGCTGACTTTGTAAGAAAGTATTTCCATAAATCCATGGGTACAATAATGGAACATTTCACAAAGACTTCAGAGTTCAAGGGTATGGAAATCAAAGGTATACTGAATGCCGATTTATTAAAATTTCAATCAACAAATTTTGCAACAACAATGAGGAACCAATATAAAAATTTAGACGAACCTTCTGAAAGTGGTGTTATTACAAGGCTGTGGCGAGGAATCTATCAAAGTTCTATCTTACAAGAAGATATCAGTGAATATTTCAGATTATATGAGTTATGCCAAACAATGATTTTGGGGTCTGTGGAGGATGAAAGGGTTTTCAGTGCATTATCATTTATAAAATCAAAACTGAGAAATAGGTTGGATAAAAATCTGGAAAGTTGCATGAGGTGTTATGTATCTTCAATACTCCATGGAAACCTTTCCTTTCGACAGAGCAATTGCTGCATTGGAATTCCCTTTGTGAAAGAAGAGGTGTGAATAATACAGCTACAAGTACAACTGTTCCCAACATTGAGAGTGGAATTGGCGCATCGTCACACTCTACAGAAGAGAACATCGAGTTTGAAGAAGCTATTGATAATGGATTGTTTCAACTTTAAATAGGTATCTTCTTCACCTTAATCTTATTGTTTGTCACTTTAAATTTTTTTCAGCTCTTGTTATCATTAAAGATGTTACAGGTATATATATTTACATTTATTTATATACAATTTTTTTTTTTTTGAAAACGTGGGTTGACATCCATCTGAGGAAGCTGGTACTTCTCGGGATTGACAATGTCAGGCAACTCACCCATCTATCTACTAATCCATTTCTCGTGTTGAGTTTTCTTAAAACAAAGATCTAGCACATTACCAGTGATGATTTCACAGCCATCTAAAACACTAGAGGTAAGTTAAACCCTATCATATCATCTTTCTTGATTTCTTACAATTATGTTTAATTTATTTTTTATATTTGCAAAATGCTTTGATATATTTTTTAAACTTTGTGGGATAAAATGACACAATCGAATTTTACAGAGGAAGATTTTTCCATATTATACAATTCATAATCCACGATCCATTATACAATTCGTCATCCACGATCATGCTAGAAGCTAAATCTACGTCCACATAAAATTCATCATCATCCATATATATCATATCATCATCATATCATTATCATAATCCTGACACTACAATTATTATTAAAACAATTATTTATCTATTATAAATTTAAAGAAATGTCTCTGTCCTAACACATTCCATTTTTTTAAAACAATTATCCATTATCATCATTCATCATCATCTATATCCATTCTAATGTCATCATGATCATATCATTACAAGTATAGAGAAGAAGAATTATCTTAAAACAAGTTTAAATGTCTAGAGAACAAGAATTATCGTGCTTGAAGCTAAATCTACGTCCACATACAATTCATGATAATCCAAGTAAACAAGAAACATACGTCATCATCCCTATCTAATGCAATCATCATTACAAGTAAACCAAAAAACATAAACTCCATATACAATCTAGAAATTCTATACATAATATATAGGAAGTTATAAAATTAAAGATTATATAGTATTTCAAATTTTCAAAGGCTATCAAATCCAGATAATAAAATTCAATATTTCAAGTTTCTACACTCAATAATAAAAAATTTCAACCCTCTTTTTCTGTATCCATTTCAACTCATGTGCTCCTTTCCCCAATGGTTTCTTCACCTGTGGCTGTACCCCTTTCCCCAACGAGCAGAAATAACCCCAGAACTTATGAGATCTTCCGTAGCACTGTCCAGATTTTTTAAAATTATTTCTTCTTGCTTTATCGCATCTCCATGGGACAAAAAATTTGGATCAGCTGTTGCCTTAGCTTTGAATAATATTTCAAGGTCAAAGTCATGCTCTTTAATTATCCGCTTCAGTGTATTGTTTTGTTTGTTAACCAAAACAATATTTTCCTTCAAATTCTTCGCTGCGGATAAACTGGTTCTTCGTTGTTTCCAAGTGAACTTGGAAAACCTTTGCTTGACTCTTCAAATTTTCATATTTCAACTGCACAAAAAAAGTAATGTCAATTCAACATATTACTAAAATAAGAAAACTTTAAATTAACAAAAATTATTGTTTGAAAGTTATAATACTTACCACCGCTCTATCTCTCTCGGCATTTGCAACTGCTACCAGATCCTTGTCCTTAGACCATTTGTTAAAATATGTCTGGGCCTTAGCACTAATATTTTCCAATTTGTTTAATGTCTTATCCAAAATGTCATCTTTATAGTTGTTGTTATACGTGACAGTCCCACTTCTTACTTGGGTAAGTAAGGAATCCATCTTCGCAGGTTGATTTTGGACTGCAGCGTATAAACTATCCCTTTGCCAATAATTTTCATAACGACTAATAATCTCATTGATAAGTACTTTAGCCCTTCTCTCCCATTCTATGAGCTGACTGATATGAGGTAGAATAAACTCACTGACATGGGATTGACAATCATAACCAATTAAGTTCTCCAAAGGAAAAGGTAGCAACTATTCACCATCTGTATCTGATGAAGATGATCTTGCTAGAGAGGTATGGGGCTTTCGGGTTGATCAATTGCTACTTGTTTCTGCCTTTGGGTGGCCTGATCCTGTTTGTGATAAAATTAATCAAGATTCAGACAAATAAATCTAAAGCGAAATGTAATTCAATATGGTAAAGTATGTTGAAATTGAAGTATACATGCTGGCCTTGAATCATCTCACGGGTATTGAAAAATCCAGTTGGGTCATTGCTATCAATGCCCAAGTAATCTTCATCTAAATTTATATTATTCAAAACCGATATGCCTGTTGCACTGGGCAAGCCACCAAGTGAGAGGGTTGGAATTCGAAAGGAGGAGGCAATGTTTAGTGTCCCGCTAGGGGCCGGAGCAATTGGCATGAGTTTACCAATGTTCTTTTTTCCCTGATCCTCTGGTTGGAATTTTAAATATTATTGGTTGAGGGGGGGAGTGCCATTGCTATTTGAACAGAAGGAGTATTGCAATGTGCTGAAAAGTTCAAGAAAAAACATATGAAAAACTAGAAAACAATGCAAAAACTATAAAATTAAACAAAGTAGTATTCAAAACTTGTACCTTGTTTGTTGAGGGGTAGCTTGTCACGGTGCTAAGGGTGGCCGTGTTGGAGTAGTAATTGGTGGTTGTTGAGAAGATACAAATGCATGCCACTGTACTGAGTGAGTTGGGGAAGATGGTTGAGTTTCTCGAAACACGTGTATGGTCCAAAGTCCCTATAATGTCATCAACATTGAATTGTATGTCAATTCAATTGGGTAAAATTTAAATTGGAAAATGAAAATACAAATTTGGAATTTGTAAATAATACATGAAAAGGTATTACTTCTCTGGCGTTTAACAAATTCAAACTGTTGGGGGTACAGAGAGGAGTGAGCTTCCATTTCAGATTGGGAATCTCCCGAAGCCTCAGCGTGTTGTTGGCCTCTTCCTCTTGATAACGCCTTTTTTCAGGGAAGGGCTTCCATAAATCTTCTCTGCAAACATTAAATTGTTAATACTTGTGCACAATGTAATGTCGAAATACAAACTTAATAGTTTATACCTGTTGTTCTTCAAATGGAATTGACAACTTCATCAACGCCTCATCAGTGCAAGTGGGAATTGGTTTGTCTTTTAAATTTAAAAGAGCCTCGTAATAAAGGCCAAGGAGATAGTTTGTGGAGTAAATGACAGGTTTTTCTAAAAGCTTTGAATTTGTTATGTCAGTTCTTTTTTTTTATAAAAAGGTGCACCAATCAAATTTTTGTTTTATGATAGTTGCAACAATGTATTCAATGGCCCAGTTTGGTATATCTATTTTCCGACCTTACAAAACTATTCTGGATTGAAAAAAGGAAATCATTGCAGCAAGAAAGTGGTGTGCAATTGCTTGCATATCCACACCACGCCTGGATTTATTGACATGAGCTGCAAATGCCAAAAAACAATGGGAATTAATATAACATTAAATTGTATCACAATCAAAAAACTAAATAAAAAATGACGAATGAAAACGAATTATAATTACAATCAACATGGAAACTGAACGTCGATTCAAGATATTTCTTATCGTCTTCGACGAGTGTTTCCTTCGTTGTAACAAAGGGTAAATTTCTAAATGGAAGGCCCGTAAACTGATGAATGCCAGTTGGGTCAATACCGGATTGAAACAATCGGCCATCATTCATAGTAACATAAAACATGTCGTCCTCTGTATTGTAAGACGAGAGAAGGTAGTTCAAAATATCTTGGTCTGTTTCAAAATGGGGCATCTTAACGAGCCCACTAAAATCACATGTATTGATTAAATCCTTGTATTCGAGAAGTCATCTGTAAAATAGTTTGGATGTGGGGGCACAAAGGATTCATGTAGATGATCTTTCTCATGGATAGGATTGGATTTTCCTCTTGATTTTTGTCTTGAGCTTACACTTGGGATGCACTTGTAGTCACCATTGTAGTTGTGCTTGAGTCTTTGAGAATGATGGATTCCTGTATACAAAAAATCATTGAGATCCGGAAAGAGTAAACGTGAAAATGACTGACGGGAGGGTATTTATAGGACAAATCAAGGGTTAATGACATTTATTGACGCACGTCAATAGGGGTCATTGACGTGTGTCAACAATGGCCCTTGTGTGACAACAGAGGTCAAGAAGATTCGTTGATGCACGTCAACAAGGGCCATTGACGTGCACGTCAACAAGGGCTATTGACGCGTGTCAACAACCTTTGTTGACGTGCGTCAATGGCCCTTATTGACGCACGTCAACAACTCCTCTTAATGTGCATCAACAAGGGCCATTGACGCATCAATAAGGGTCGTTGACATGCACGTCAATAGCCCTTGTTGACGTTAATAGCGCTTGTCAAGCGAGTTCAATGACATTGTGTTGACGCGCGTCAACATGGGGTTATTGACGCTCTTGTTGTCATAGCATCAAAGAGTGCATCGGTGTCTGGAACTTTGTGGTCTACTCCGGCTCGAAAAACCTAGTGCAAAAATTTTGTTCTGGAATACTGTCAAATTCACCTTTTGCTAAAACTAGTTCTGGGGATATTCGGCAGGTAGTTTTCCACCTACAATTTTATAGAGATGTCTTAAAATGAAACCTGATCTCTATCCTCTTTTACCCATTGAGCTCGTCTCCCTGCCCAAAGTGGCTAAGAAGAATCCAATTGTTCCTCGTTGTGGCTGCTGAACAAATGGAGTTTCAGGGGGGCTAAAACCTGACCATGTAAACTCAAACAAGTGGCTCCTATTTTACTTCTATAAAACTTGGACCCCATTTGACGTATCCTGAAGCTGCTCAAAACGTTTCCCTTGCACAATATATTGTTTATCATGACCAGTACAACATTGAGCTAGACAAACTAATGAGAGCCAAAGCCAGTGTAATCTGAATCCATTCAGTAACTAACAAGATCTAGAGCAAGCACAATCTATCTAAAATTTGGTGTTGTTTCAATAAAGGAAAATTGTAGAGGTGAAGATTTGTAGATTTGATAAAGCTTATCAAGTGGCCATTTTGTTCACATTGGCCAGTACAACAGTGAGAGGTAGAGGCAGAACCTATGCAATCTGAATCCATCTAGCAAGTGATGAGAGCTAGAGCCAGAGCCAGAACCTATGCAATTTGAATCCATCTAGAAACTAATAAGAACAAGAACCAGCCAATCTATCTGAATTTTGATGTTTGTAGTAGTAACAACAATGTTAATTTGTAGCAATAAGCTAACTTCATTCTCAGTGAAGCAAGAGGTGGGCAATCTAAGCATGGAGGATCCGCACAGTATAGTCACAACCATGAATGCTCTCACTAAGCATGTCCACTAGTTAGATGGAAACCAGGTTCCCAATTTTCTCAAACAAGTCTCCGAGCCTTTTCATAAATCCAATCTCACTTCTATATCCTCTCATATCCATGCCATATCTCCAGTTGAGATTGTTGATAAAAATCATAGGACTGGTCTAGTTTCTCACCTAGGTTTAATGATACAGATGCTTACAACTGCAGTCGATTTAAAGGGCTTCAACATTGGTTTACAATAAGTTTGTGTAAAGATTTTTAGTTCTATGACCAATTATGTTATATGTCCAAAACTCCATGAAATCTTCTCAGAAAGATCACATGGTGAGGGATTTATGCAATCCTCAGTTAATGAAAGTAACAGAGGCTCCCCATTGCTTGCATGCTTTTGTGGAGACAACCTGCTATAAATTCACTTCTGATGACTGTAAAAACGAAGCAAGTTTGTAGGAAAACACTACATTACTGGGCTCACAACCGGTCGGTCACATATAGCTAATATGTTCTCTTGCAGAGAAGAATGGCCCAAATCTGAAGCCTTATGTGGGTACCATGTTGATGGCAGCTATAGAGATACTTGATGAGGGTAATTGCTGGCTGCAGCGATTGTGTTCTGTAGCAGTATGACTTGATACGTTTCTCAAGTCACTTATGCCTCTATAGAGATAGTCAATGTCTCTAGAGCGGGATGGCCAGGATATGGGGCCTCCTCCTGAGAAAAGGGATTGCAGAAACCATTGACATAGCAAGATTACTGCCTGAGAGTGCATCTTCTCATACAACATCCTTCGTCAACTAGTGACGACATGTATTCACCGATCAATCTGTAGGATCATACAGGATTCTTCATCTGAGAACTCTACCATTCTTAGAATACCTGTAGGAGCTACTTGATGAATATGAAGGCAGTGGTCGGCACTGGTATTTCAGTTATTACAGTGTGGAGTACTAGAGGCATCATCCTATAGCCCACTAAGAAATTCAAGATAATACGAGGCAAGCAGATACAAGTATCTTTTAAACCTCTTACGGGAGTATATTCAAACAAACAACACCGCAAAGTGCCGCGATCAAAGCTGCTTCGGGTACCCACCATATAAGGAATCGACGGAGCCAACGACATAGCCATTGCTTGCAAAAGCGTTCGTTATGAGCTCATCACCTAAATATGCCCATAATCTTTATGTTTGATCTCAGAACACATTGTCGGTATCACACCTGTTAACGAAAAATGGCGTCGCTAGAAAGGCATTACTGGAATTATAATACTGGATAAGACCCTGCCAGAATTTGATGTTTTCTAGCAGGGTTCTCTTTATGGAGAACACCTGTGATGAAATATATTCATGTGTCCTAATATAGAAATATTTATGTTGAGAGGTGTTCCTTGAATGGGAGCCATAGGTTATAATAGAGTGAATTGTTCATTTTTATTTTTAGTTATATGATAATGTTAGGGTCATTTTTACTTGAATGGATTTTTTCAAGACTAATACAATGGTGTAGCTAAATTGATTCTATTTTCCACAAATCAATGGAAATTTGACAGAGATTGGAATAAAGTTATTAATTAATGTGCTATGTGAAAAATCTAAACTAGGAACCCTCTGAAATTGATATCTATTTATGTACTCCATATTTATTAAATTATTTTTTATTTTTTATTTTTTATTTTCATTTTTTTAGTATACTTATACTATACTAGCATATTTATTTTAATGCAAGTATCTAAAATACTCCAACATATATCAATCTCAAGCCGCCTATATTGACTTATTTACATAAGTTAATTAGTTGTCTTGAGAGTGATATCTCTCAGCATATTTTAAATGAATGTATTTAAGATATATATTCTAGTATAATTTCATCAGACACACACACACACACACACACCACAGGAAGGTGTCCACATTTGAAGAAGCCTCAACTAGAAAGTGTCAAATTCCAACAGCGTCTCGGCTTGTCCTTTCTGGTTGCCTATTGTCTACTCTGTCTGATGTCACGACCATGTATTTGACCTGGCATCCTCCTTTCTCACGATGGTTGCACCATAAATAGGTAAGCTCCCATGTTGTTGTTGTCATTACTTGTAGTAGCTATAACAGCTGCATCATTAACTGATTTACAAATCTACTTCTGCCTATAGCTACACCACACCATATTCATCTTCTATCGGTGGGTGCTCAGGATTTCTAAAGGTGTCAATTTTTCCACAGAAGCGCAGTCTGATTGGATATACAAGTTTCTTCCGGACGGGTATGAGAGGCGCATAGGAGAGCGGGTTTCATTATGAGGAATTAGGTGCCCCAGATTGAGATTTTATCCTTCACAAGATTCGACAAGGGAGGTTTTAACGCATTATGGATTGGACCACACCAACTAGTGTGACTGATGCATGTATTTTCATGAGGTGCCCATGGTAGTTTTACAAGATAGTTTATTCAGGACTTCTTTCTAATCACGGAGGAGATTGCACACCCCATCACTTGCCTGTGGGAGGGAAAAGTGGAGAAATGCGGAAAGGGAAGAAGTTTGTTTGAGTTTGATGGATGTGAGATCAGGCAGTGACTCTTGAGTGAGCATCTGTATGATGGATTGCAAATGAGAAAGAGAGCACAAAGTTTATAGAGATGCTTCGTTGGAAGGCCGACTAGGTGGTGTCTTGATGTAGGAGGGCCTGTTATCCAAAGGTCACCCGTCAAGGTAATTTTGATGACATGGATCAAATTCTTTCCTCCCAAGCAATTATATTGAGTCCAGGAATAAAGAAGTCATGTTTCTAGGGTCCCCTCAGATTTTTTCTCACTTCTCTATCCAAGAAGAAGAGAGCAAGTTCTTTGCAAAAAACAGCTCGGGCCAGAAAAAATTGCCTAAGTCTTATTAACAGTCTGGGATGCGCGGGACAAAAGTACGCGAACCGGCCGAACCAGGTGAATCGGGAAAATTTTTCCCAGACAGTCCGAAAGAAAATGGGACATCTAGGCCGTGAGTATGCACCAGCCGGAGGTTCGTGCCGAAACAGGGAACTTCAGCACTGGGACGAACGGGACAAGGGGACGCGCGGGACGCGGATGGAGAAATGCGGAAGAGCCGAAAGCCAATTCACACCACGTGTCACCGGTAGAAAAGTGGACATGGAGATCCCATTTCGAGCGGTTCGGAAGAATTTTTCCAGCATAGCACTAGGACATATGGGACAAAGGGACGCGTGGGAGTGAAAACGAAGCGGCCGAAGCGGCCGAAGGCAGAGAAGAAAAGTCAACGTTTGACCCGTCGAACTTCAAAGTAAATTTTGATGGAATGAAAATGAAAATTGGACTTTCTGGAACGAGACGCTCATTCCCGTCAGATGACAGAAAACGTCTGCCATGCCCAAAAAGATGCCCGCAGAGAACCATAACTTTTGCGTTTGAAAGGAAATCACACAAAATTGGTACCGTTGGAATCATGGTTCCGAGCCCGATGAAGAAATCAAGACAATTCCAAATCAGAAATTGATTGATATTTTTAAGAAAACGTGGCCGGGTTCATAACAGTGTTTTATTTGGTAGCTGAGATGAACAATTTGGTCATCATGCTGCAGCACATTATGGGGAGCCTTTTTCAAGTAATATACAGATCATTTCACTCATGCCTCTTAGAGGTGGGTGAAGGACTTCATTTCACTCCATTTTCCCTTCTCTTTTCCTTCTCATTTTTCATTGGAGTGTTGGGCTCATTAGCAAAGATCTGTCAAAATTGCTTTGTGAAGCCAGTGTGTTGCAGGCCCTTGTAGTGGATTTGCATGGTGATCCAGGCCCTTATGTAATAGATTAAACTGTGCATATCATGAAGCAATAAAATATCAGTTTGTGGATGTATTTTCCACTGCTGAATAATCTTGCATGTCTGTCTTGCCCCTTTGATCTATAAGAATATTGTGTCTATTTATTATGTTCTTGTGGAAACAACATTGTGTTCTCGGAATATTGTTGTGAACATAGATTATAATCATCTAGTGTGCACTTTGCCTCTGTATTTCACACATTTGGAGATTACTCTCACACCCTCCTTTTCTGGTGTATCAAGTGTAAATTTTATGCATTCTCTCTCCCTGGTCCCTTGGAGATTAGAATAGTTAGCTTATCCTCGATTGTGGCAGGTAGTTTAGGAAAGAACCAGCTTTCCAGGTCTATCTCAAGTAGCAAGTCCCACAACTTGGAGAAATGTTATCCAATCACACTATGAGTTCAAGTATATGCACATGAAGATATAGCCCACAAGATGCATTTCCACAGCTTTAAATATATAAATGAACAATTTACATATTATTAAGCTAGACATTAAGTGGGTTTCAGTTGCAGGCTCATTAATGTGGGAACCTATTGCAAATGAACGCATCGAATTTTCCACAATGAATAATCCATGTTGTTTATTTATTGAAAACAACTTCACCACATTAAATCATGGCCACTTCCAAAAACTTGATCATTCGGAAACCACCCAAGAAAATAAGCAGGCTATAAGGGATATAGTCCACAGCTAGTAAATAATCTTAAGCCGAATCATAACCTTGCAAAAATCATCCATGAACTCCTACATTTGGAGATTGGATGCACTACAGTGACATATAGATGGAATATAGATGAGCCATTGTTGAAGGGTTCGGAACAAAGGATCTAGGACTTTTGGTGAAGGCCAAAAGGGGAAGTGAGTTAATGGCACCAACATTGCCCTTGTTATTTTTTATTTGGAACTTGTTATTATTGCCATGAAATGTGATATGCCTATGCTTTCATTGTATGATTGAGAAAATTAATGGTAATGTGTCTAACGTTGAAGATTTAGAGGTGAGGAGAGAGGGAGGGGGGCTTCCACAATGAGTGGCAATACAAAATGTTTTAAAAATTCTTGTTTTATCAAAGATGAATGTCAACAAAAAGAGTTTAAATGCACTATCTCCGCAATAAGGTTTACAAACACTTTTTATTCTCTCACCTTGTTATTTAGACACTTTTAACATTGATTTCAATTTTTGTAAACATTCTATATTTTTTGTCACATTTCTCCGAATCTTCACATGCTAGATCCTTCTTCCCTAGACACCACCATCTAATTCTAGATAAAACCATCATACGGCTCTGTCCTTCAAGGAGTAATGGTCATATTTTCTTATGTTATCTTATTTCCCCCCTTTTAGTTAGACTTAATGCGAAATCATATTCCATGGAGTGTTATAAAAGTAGGTAGACACTCATTTACTCACCTAACATTCTCAAAAGCTTATCTACAACAACCTCCAGCCATCTGGTTTATTCAACACCTATAACAACCTCAACACCCTATTCTGGTGATAGTCACCACCACTAAGAAATATAAGAGGAGGTGAATGGTTATTGTTATGTGTTTGTTTTCTTTTTCGTTGGAGGTGTCCATTGTGTTTCTCTTTAAACATTCAGTTTGTTAATTTTGTATTTTATGATTTCCAACTCAAAACAGTTTATATGTATTTTACAAAAGGGGCATTGAAAAGTATTTAGCTACATGTGCCTTGGTAGATATGTCTGAAAAAGCCTTTGGAGATATGCTTGCAAAATGTGGAAGCCTACACAGGACATGCAACTAGTTCAAGCAAATTCCTGGCAAACGTGTTGTCTCATTGACTGAAATGATTGCAGGATATGCACAAAATGGTTTTGTTGAAACTTCCTTAGAACCTTTCAATTAAATACACTTGGCCACATTTAAGCCACACTCAACCTTTGTTGTTATTTTCTCAGCTTGTGCCATGGGAAATTTAGTACAATGTGTGGAAATCCTATAAAGGTTAATGAAAATATAATTATTTTAAGTTGTATTGGTATGTTCTCTTGTATACACGTATGCACAATGTGGAAGCAAACATAATGCATATGACCTATTTGACAAAATGCCTTGCACAAATGTGGTTTCATGGACTACCTTGATTGCAAGTTATGTATACGATGGATGTTGCAAGGATGCTTTCAAATTATTATAACTACTGAATGACTCTGGAAGATTCACAAGCCATGTAAACTTCATCTATTTTATTAACATGCAGTCATACATGAGAACTATTTGACAAAATGCCTGGAGTAATTGTTTTAATGTTCAATTTTTTTTACATTGTTTTGTAATATGTAACATGTTCTCATGGAATATCCAAATTATAGGTAAGAGAAGACATGGGTATCCTACTAAAGCATTGATACTATTACCTTTTGGCATTTTCCAACCCTGTGAATAAAACACATTAAACATTAAACATGTGCAACGTAGTGTTAGTATAGTAAAATTTTCTTTCAACTGACCATTTCTTTTTAAGTTTCTATCTCTTTACATAGCTATTGTTTATGTCATTTATTGAAGAAAATTTATCCCGACTTTTAGATTCAAAGTAAAATGTCTACTTAGTTTTTGAAATTGACAAAAAAAATTTGAATGTTTGCCTACAGAGTCGATCTTTGAATGTCATGTGGATTGGATTTTTTTTCATTTGGTCAATCATTTCGGTTCACTTTCCTTCCGTATAAGTCCACATTTTACAAACATGTTTGTTTTGAATCGGAAACGATGCACCACAAAGTAGTTGCACTCCAACGTAATCGTAATGGCTCCAGCGTAATCACAAGGATTGATCAACAATGGAAGAACTTGCTCAACATAAACAAACCTTGCACATAGAGGAAAGATAGTGGAGTGTCTTGGCATACTCATAAATCAGGAATGAAAGGGTGCATATAGGGTGTTGAGTAACCCTAGTGCATGACACACAAGCAAACCCTAAACCTAACCCATGTGAGACAACCCTCCATATATGAGTGGAGGACACATAGGATCCCGCACACCAACACCCCCCCTTCATCAAAGAGGGGGTATCGGCTATGATGAGTTAGATAGAACAAGAAGACACTCCTAAACAACTAAGAAATATGTGTCAATGGGGCCCGGTAACTTAAGGCCTGTTAAGGTGCCCATATACAAACAACATCTTCCTAGACGAAGAAGAAGAAGAGAAGGACTATATAGCCCGAAGAAGATGAGAAGCTACATAAGACCTTACCCTAAGAAGAGACCACAAGTGAAGAAACTTAACCTCGGTGAAGGACTTGGTAAATATATTTGCAATCTGATCATCTGTTTGAGTGTATTAAATGTCGATGATACCACCATGAATAAGCTCTCATATGAAGTGCATATGGATCTCAATGTACTTCTTCCAAGGATATTGAATTGGATTTCTGTAAATCGAGATAGTGCTTGTGTTATCACAGTAGATAATGGTAGGCTGCCGAAAGTGGATGCCAAACTCTGTCAGAATACCCTGTAGCTAAACAACTTTTGTGGCAGCGTTAACTGCTCCTCTATATTTTACCCTCTGTAGAAGATATCACAATTGCATTTTGCTTCTTGCTAGACCGACTAACAGGACCCGAACCAAGAGAGAAATTGTAGCCAGAGGTAGATTTCTGATGATCTAAATCACCAACCCAATCAGAATCTGTGAACTCAATCAAGTCAATATCCACCCCTCCATAATAGTGAATGCCATCAGTATAGGTGCCACGAACATAATGAAGGATCCGTTTAACTACTTTCCAATGTAGCTCATGTGGCTTATGCATGAATCTGGACACTATCCCAACAGCATAAGATAAATCTAGTCGAGTGTGAGTCAAGTAAATCAAGCTCCCCACCAATTATCGATAAAGGGTACCATCAACCAAGGGAGTAGAGAAATCAGAAAAACTTGGAAAGAAAAGGAGTAGGAGAAGACTTGTAATCAAACATCTGAAAACGAGCAAGCAGGTCAAGAGCATACTTAGGTTACGAAATCACAATTCCCGAGTCAGATTATGAAATCTAGATCCCAAGAAAGTAATGAAGCAAACCTAAGTCAGTCATGGAAAACCTGTTGGCCAAGGCAATCTTCACATAATCAGTTATAGATAAAGAGCTACTTGTGATCAATAAGTCATCAACATAGAGAACAAGGATGAGTATGGAGTCATCTTGCCATAGAATATAAACATTTGGATGAAAGTGACACCTAGTAAACCCTGATGTAAGTAAAAAGGAGTCCATGTTGGCATACCAAGCCAGAAGAGGTTTTTAAGGCCATAAAGATACTTCTTTGACTTACAAATGAGGGAGTGATCATGGAAATAAACCAGAGGTTGTTCCATGTAGATATCTTGTTCTAGGTCACCATGAAGGAAGGCACTCTTAACGTCCATTTGATGGACTTTCCATCTATTTTTTGGCAATGGCAAGGGTTAGTCGCATAGAAGTCATCTTTGCAACCGGAGCAAAGGTTTCAGTATAATCAACCCTAGCTATCTTAGAGAAACCCTTAGCTACTAATTACAATTTAAACTTTTTGACGTCTCCATCTACTCCATATTTGTGCAGAACACCCACTTACAAAAAACCTGTTTGTTTGATTTGCGAAGTGAAGCGGAAACGAGGCACCCGAAGTAGTTGCCTCCACGTAATTCGTAATGGTCCACCATCAGCGTAATCACAATTCGATCAACAATGGCAGAACTTGCCTCAATAGAACAAACCTTCACATAGAATGAATAAAGTGGAGTTTCTTGGATACTCAGAAATTAGGATTGAAGGGTCATATATGTGTTTGAGGTAACCCTAATTGGCTGAACACACAAGCAACCAAACCTAACCATGTGAGACCACCCTCCATCATATGAGTGGAGACCATAGGATCCTGCACCGGCCAACACCCCCCCTTCATTGAAGATGGTTCGGTTCTATGATATTAGAGAACAAGATACACTCCTAATTATTAAGAAATGTGTCAAGGGGCCCGTAACTTAAGGCTTGATAGGTGTCCCATATACAACACCCTCTTCCTAGACAAAAAGAAGAAGAAGAGAAGGACTAATAGCCGAAGAAGATAGAAGCTACATAGACCTCACCCTAAAAAGACCACAGGAAGAAACTTAACCTCGTTTAAGACTTGGTTAAATATCTTTGCATCTGATCATCTGTTTGAATGTCGTACATGTCGATGATACCATCATGACTAAGCTCTCAATATGAAGTGCATATGGTTCTCAATGTGCTTCTTCCATGATATTAACTGGATTTCTGTAATCAAGATAGTGCTTGTGTTAGCACAATAGATAATGGTAGGCTACTCAAATGGATGCCAAACTCATCAGAACTACCCTGTAGCCAAACAACTTTTTGTGCCACGTTAACTGCTCCTCTATATTTTACCTCTGTTTAGATATATCCACATATTGTCATTCTGCTATTGCGAACACGCTACAGGACCCAACCAAGAGAGAAATTGTATCCAGAGGTAGATTTTTTATGATCTAAATCACCAGCCAATCAAATCTTTGAACTCGACAAGTCAATATCCACCCCACCCCTCCATATAGTGGAATGCCATCAGTATAGTGCCACTACCATAGAATAAGGATCCATTTGCGGCTTTCCAATGTAGCTCATGTGGCTTGATGCATGAATCTGGACACGATCCCATATCATCAGATAATCTAGTCAAGTGTAGTCCGTAAATCACAGAGCTCCCCACCAATTGGTCGATAAAGTGTACATCAACCAAGGGAGTAGCAGAAATCACAAACCTTGAAAAAGGAGTAGGAGAAGACTGTAATAAAGCATCGAAAATGAGCAAGCTGGTCAAGAGCATATTAGGTTATGATCTCATTCCCGAGTCAGATTTGAAATCTAGATCCCAATAAAGTATGAAGCAAACCTAAGTCAGTCATGGAAACCTATTGGCCATGGCGATCTTCACATAATCAGTGATAGATAAAGAGCTACTGTGCTCATAAGTCCATCGCTAGAGAACAAGGATGATGATGAGTCATCTTGCCATAGAATATAACCTTTTGGATGAAAGTGAAACCGAGGAAACCTGGGTAATAAAAGGAGTCCTTGTTTGGCAGACTAATCCAGAAGGGCTTGTTTAAGGCATAAAGATACTTCTTTGACTTACAAACGAGGGAGGGATCATGAGATAACAACCGGAGGTTTTGTTCCATGTAAGATCTCTTTTTCTAGTTCACCATGAGGAGGGCAACTCTTTAACGTCCATTTGATGGAATTTTCCACTATTTTTTGTGCATGGCAGGGGTCCTTTCGCATAGAAGGTTCACTGCGCAACCGGAGCAAAGTTTTCAGTATAATCAACCCATAGCTATCGCGAGAACCCTTACTTACTAATTACACATTTAAACTTTCGTTCTCGACGTCTCCATCTACTCCATACTTTGTTCAGGACACCCCCTTACTCCAATGATTTTTCTTTCGTCCGTTTGAAGAGGGGTGAGATCCCAGGTATCGTTCTTCATGAGAGAGGATACTTCTCTCCATGGTAGAACTCCCACTCAGAATAACCGGAAGCCCTCCCGACAAGACTATGGATCATAATCAAAGTGAAGAAAGAGTTGGGTTAAAAAAATTGAGCGAGTATGTACATATCCGAGTATCTCCACTAGAATATCCAGCACTTTGGCAAGTTTTCCTATCCCAAATCTGACTTGATGATCAGGCTCGAGTCAAAAAGATTTCTTCGCTCGAGTGGAATGGACCAATAGTCCTTTTCATCACTACTATCAAAATTGGAAGACTCAGAAGTCTGAATGGTCAGGATGGGAGGAGTGCAGGAAGAGGATCACGCTCAACAACATCCCATCCATCTGATGAGTCGAGAATCCAAATCAGCAAGCTGAAGACCTCAATAATAGAGAAGTAGAAGTCAAAGAAGCTTATCACTTAACACTCTTCTCTCAATATACAGCTCATGAGAATTATTTCAATAATCAATATCCCTTCATGCCATTAGGATACCTACAAGATACAAGGTTTGGTTGTGGTTCCGATGCGTGCATTTCTTCTTGTAATCTGCGCCATCCTTGGATATTAGATTCAAAAGTTCTGAAAATGTTCAAAAGACTTCAGGGTCAAGCTAAGAAATATACCAAAGTAATCGTGATAGTCATCATGAAGGTGGCACATAAGATCTCTAGTAAACAAAGGAGGTGGGGAAATGGACCAGAAATATCGTTTAACAAGATCTAAGGACAAGTAGCTCTCCAGCTTTTCTGTTCAAGTTCTTTTCCGGATGTTTCAAGGGTTACCAAAACGCACAAAGGCCCCTTTAGAAAACTTGACCCGGGTAAACCCGTTGACCATTTGTTTTGCTAATTGGTTAAGGGTTAGGAAATGTAGATGTATGAAGGCTCATTGCATAAACTTACTCAACCTGTTTGACAATGGAGATGAGCAAGGCAGTGGGCGGAGAATCAGAAAGGTAAAGGGGAAAGGAAAAGGTTATTACAACAGTGAACGGTGATCCGCCATTCCCTGCCATTTTAGTGTTCATCGTGAAGACTCAAGACATAAGCACCGAGTTAGGACCAATTCCACTCAGATCCTTCACCAAGGTGAGTAATTTGGTAAACTGATAGGAGATTGGTAGAGAGATCAAGAATAATCAAAACTTGGTTGAATGTTCCCCTATCCATCTCTACTAATCCACCATCGGAAACCAACACTGTCGTGTCATTACACATCGTGATCTGGGACATACCACAAGGCTCCATGTTGGAGAACTCCGCATGCAAAGAATCCATGTGGTGAGAGGCACCAGAATCTATAATCAGACGACTCAATGTGGAAGAGAAAGTCAGGAGAAACAAACATGCAAAGAAGACCTAAAGCTTCATCACTACGGTTTAACCACTTAGATATTTTAGGTTCATCGTCTGGTTCAGTCTCAGTTCCCATGGTGATGTGGAATAACCCTTTACCTCTTAGTTTAATAATCATTTTCAATCTCCACTCAAAAAAATTGAACGGTGTAAGCAAAGGAAGTGAATAAGCATCCATTGTGAAGAGAGAGAGAGAAGGAATGCAGAAAATAATCACAACCACCCAGGGCATTATAGAAACCCCCTACTTTCAGCAATTTATAGTTGAGTGTGTTAGATACAATCGGGTCCAAGTGTGCATCTTGAAATAGTTGGTAACTCACCTTACAATCAGCGTAATAACGCGTAAGAGAGGAGACCACAATTGTGTTTCGTGGAGCGCAGCAAAGTGACACCTTATACAAGCACAACTGCAAAAAACTAGGAAGGAGGTGAGAAAAAATGTTGTGAGAAAAAATGTCTCACATTGCAAAGGATACCCCCTTGCTTCAAAAACAATGGCGGAAGTGCTCACTCATCGCAAGCAATAATAAGGGTAAAATACAAGTTTTAGACGAACTCAAGATGAGTCGATGATCTTTAGAACGCCGGAAAAGTGCTCAGAAGGAAAATAGGTGCTCAGAGTGTCACTACACACTTGAGCACACGATTAGAAAAAAAATCGACAATAACGCCTAAAGATTACTGTTTTGAAACGTCCAATTTGGCTAATTTTAGAGCTATTGGAGTTTTTTAAAAAACAACAATTTAATGTTAATTTTAAAAGATGATTTTAATTATTTTATTTAATCAAGAATGAAGAAATTGTAATTAATAGAAATAGATTTAATTACAATTAAATCTAATTAATTACGAATAGAAACTAATTAAGATCTATTAAATGAAATCTTAATTAAAAATCAAATATACTTCCCTTTTAAAAGAAATTCCCACCAAAAAAGTTAAAAACATACCATAAATGAATTTTAACAAACTTACCGTTTGTTTGAAATACCCACTGTTTGGTTTGAGGGCCTAACCACCACGTGGCTCGGTGGAGACTATTGGAGGTGGGAGGACCATTAGAGGTGGATTCGGTCATGAGCGAGAAATCAACCGATAGAGAGGATGGGCTTGGCGAGCGGTTGAGGAAAAATCCAAGGGCGACGTTGCAGGTCAAGCGGGAATGCAAACCAGGGAAGAAGCACACAAAGGTAAAAGAACGGCTCGGCCAGAACAAAAAATCATAGCCTCGCAGGTAAAAAATGGCTCGAGCTCGAAAATGACTTGGCCAACACACGAGCCAGGGAGATAGAACGAGCCAATGGTTAAAATGACTCACCACGGGTTTGAAGGATCTCTTTCGCAGGAGAGAGCTTGGTCAGGTAAAAAATGCATGCACACGAGCTCTAAGGAGCTAAAAAATGAACAAAGAACTTGGTAGAGGGTATGAAGGAGCCCGGGAAAAGAAAAACAACTTGTTAGGAAGAGAAAGTTGCTCGGTCAGGGAGTGGAGCACGAGTTTGCAGAAGCTTGGTTTGGAGAGAGCTCGAGGCGAGCTAGAGGAGCTCGGGTGGGTGTTGTAGCTCGATGGAGAATGCCAAGGATCTTCAATCAAAACACCAAAAACACCAAACTTCAAACCTATAATTTTGAGCCTAAATCTCTGCAAAACCAGCATGTAAACATAGAAGAGAGACCAGAAGATAGAGATCTAAAAAAATCACTTCCAGTTTGATAAAAATGATTTTAAAAATAGAGAAAAAAACCTCCGTTTTTAACTGATCTACTAGATTTAGCTGCAGTTAGATAAATGTAGCTGCAAAACTCTTGAAAGCTTCAAGAAACCTACACATACACGAAGAACACCGCAAAAAACAAATTTCCAAGAACAACTTGTTAAATCCATTAGAAATAAATTTCCAGAATATAACGATCGAAAAACTTGCACGAGGAGTAAAAAAATGAGACCAAGAGTAACTGTAACTCAAATGAAGAATGCACGTTTACCCAATCTTAGCTCTGATACTATGAAAGAGTTTGCGAGAATCGAATCGGAAACGATGCACCACGAAGTAGTTGCACTCCAACGGAATCGTAATGGCTCCAACGTAATCACAAGGATCGATCAACAATGGAAGAACTTTCTCAATAGAAACAAAGCTTGCACATAGAGAAAATATAGCGAAGTGTCTTGGCATACTCATAAATCAGGAATGAAAGGGTACATATAGGGTGTTGAGTAACCCTAGTGCATGACACACAAGCAAACCCTAAACCTAACCCATGTGAGATGACCCTCCATATGTGAGTGGAGGACACATAGGATCCCACACACCAACATGTTCAAGTACTTGATCTCAGATAAATTAACTTGTAAATGTAAGTCCACATTGTATACACCTATAATTTAGCTCAAGCAATTTAAATACTTAAATTGTGCTAATTATACCCTTTCCCACAAATTGACAACATATCATCAATAATGCTCATTTTCTCTTCTATCACCGTTAATTAACTACATTGCATTAATTAATTAACTCTTCTATCCAACAAATACACCAATTAACGACCTTCCATTAATTAATCCCCCTTTCTATCTAGACTGATTAATTATTATTAATTAATTATCTTCCTCTTCCATTAAATCAATAAATCATCATTTATTTGATTAAATTCCTCCCATAGTCTAAATCACGCTAATTATTCCTCTAAAAAGCTTCTATAAGCTTGCTCACTTATTAATTAATCACTTGGGTTAATTAATAAATCCCCTCCACCCCATGAGTCACTAAAGGACAAAATAAACTCTCCTAAGGTTGACTCAACCCCCTTTCAACCATCCTTATCCACAACTAACTCAACCTAGCTATTATCCCACATGTAAAGGGACGTAGAGATTCTTTTATCCATTGGGCTATATAAGGAGCCCTCCTCCTACCTTTCTAAGTACACCTACACACCTAAATGAGTATAGAGCCTAAGCTATAGCGATTTTTCATCATCTTAGAGTATTCTTCATTGGAAGAACTAGTTATCTTCATTTCTTGTATTCATCCATCCAATTTTTGAAGTCATATTGAGATATGTCAAATGGTCTTTTAGCCATGGATTGACAAGACTCCCTTCTTGAAACCTTGGCATTCAAACATATAATCAAACCTTTGATTGCTAAGTATCTAAATAGGTTCATTTCATTTGATTAGCATTCAATAGAGATAGAGATTAATGGATTAACATGTTAGTTTGAATATTTATTCATGTTCTAATGCAAGGATGTTGGTAGATTAGTCTTGTTTAAGCTCTAAGCATGATGGTACATTGATTTTGATTTAGCTTTATTTTATGACTACTAGGTGTTAGTTCTAATTCTTTTTTGCATTGCTACTAAATTCTAGCACACACACATACAACACCAAAATGGGGTGCTTGGCAAGGTACTTACAAATTTTTGACTTATTACAACCTCTCTGAAGAGGAGGTTTAAGCTTGAAAACATATATGGCCTACTAATTATCCAAGTTGTTTGAATTTGTTACTGTCTATAGCTCCCTGAAATTTTTACAGCTCATATACGGTGTAAATCACAAAAAACAAGTCTACATACAATCAATTTCCAGGTTGGGCCTGTACCATGTTCAAAAGCACTATTCATGGCATGGGTTGAAAGAACGCGCAAAAATGTTTTGGAGTTTGGCTTTAAACATGACAATTGCATTTGTTTAATTGCATCCACGACCATTTCAACAAAACCCATTATGTATCTTTCCACCATGACATTCCGTGAGAGGAGTTATGTCAAAGGCACTTCTCTGAAAAGGATTAAAGGATTACAACCTAGTTAAGAGCACCATTTTATGCATACCTTGAACTCAACATATTCCATGAAATCATATTTCTTTGAGAATTTTTTGTCGAACAGTCTAAGTGACTTGTATATGCTTACGCATTTTACATACATGTCTACCACGGCACTTGAAACCTTCAACATCTGATAAAATTTCCTTTTTATTATCCTTTGATGGATGCCCATATCGTGTTCAAACCTCTTATTTTAGCACAAGCTAAGACAATAACCTTTAATTTTGATAGCCACCTATGGAAAACAATTTTTTAGTGAGTATTTTTAGTGGATGTGCTTTTATTGGGGGAATGCATTCCCGCAATATGGCCACCAAAGTTGTATCATACCTACAAAATACCTATCTCACACAGGATAACCATCTATAATCGCCAGTAAACAAATATTAGTTAACACTATTTATTTAGGCTAATTTGCAATATATTTAGTTTACTTTTTTTTTTAGAATGCAGATCTACAGATATTTGCATTAAATAAATCTTTGAGGGTTGTAACCCACTAGCATCTCTTCCACCACCCTAGGTTTACATGTATATTTTTGGTTATGTCCTTGTATTTATCATATGTTGAGACTAATAATCGATTCGCCTTTCCTAGCATGCTACCAACTCGTGTAAGACCACCTCTCTCATGATTGGTGGATCAAATGTATTTGTATTGCAACTTAGATTCCCATGCTAACTGCAATAAACCTAACCTAGCTTAATTAACCCAAAATAGTATGATGATTAATGATGGGGGTGTTCATTTTTTAATGGCCAAATCGTCAATTACCTGCCATCATGATGTAGACAAAAACCGTTATAATTGCCTCTATCTTTGACACTCATAAGAAGTAGAGTTTTTGGATCTGATTCTTTGTTTTCAAGAATTTAGTGGGTGAAAGCAGGGCATATTTTGGCATTTGCCCCTCCTTTTTGTGGAGGGATAATAAAAATAGGTGAATCTTGGCAGAAATTAGTTCACCTTTACTAGCATTCTATCAACCTATGCAAAAATAGGAGTTTTGAAACAAGGCGTGGACATCCTTCAAAGCATTATGAGGAAGGGACATTCATCAAATGTTTAAGTTCCAAGTGCCTTGGAAGATATGTCTACAATATGTGGAAGCATGTGAACTATTTGACAAAACCCTTGAAAGATGTGTGGTCTCATGGACTGTAATGAGTGTGGGATATGCACAAAACAAATAGGTTTTTTGAAAAGACCTTAAAAACTTTCAGGGAAATGCAATTGGTAGTTGTAAATCCAGACTCCACAACCTTTGACAACATCCTCTATCAAAATGAGAGATTTAAAACAATGCATTTTCCTCCTCAAAAGCCAACGTCGGCTTCTGTTGTGAAATGTATGGCAGCTCCTAAATATGGCGGAAGTGGACTGTTTTCTACTGCTTCTGATTAATCAAATATAAAGGCAAATAAAATTGAAGGATCAAAATCTTTAATAAATATTAGCAAGCTTGATATTTTTTGGAGAGTTTGGGAACTTTGCATTGAAAGGGTAAATTAATCCCCATCAATGTTTGCCTTTTTCTAATTTTTTTGTTCCATTTATTTTGAATTTATCAATTCTAATATCAAATATCCTCTCAGTGTACGCCTATATGGGATCTTTTACAGATGTCAAAGTTGCAAATTCTATGGTACATATTTATGCAAAATGGGGATTCATACACAAGGCATGAGAACTTTACTTCTTATGGTTTTGGTTTGTCAAAGTTTTTTTTTTTAATTTTAGGATTTCCTTGTTGGGAAAGTTGACTTTGATATTAAAAGCACACTTTAATTAAACTATATTACTTAATAGAACATTCACTTTGCATCACATCCGATGTATCTTACAACTCATGTGCAATTGCTTGTGTGTGTGTGTGTGTGTGTGTGTGTGTGTGTGTGTGTGTGCAACATACAACATTCAAAGAGAGGGATGACCATTATCTACTCTAAAAACACTTTGTGGTTTGGATTGTATTTTCTATTTCTTCATTATTTACTTGTCCACTAAAACTACATTAGCATGTTGAGCAATGTAATTTTCTACTTGTGTACCTCATGTTGATCTTTAGTCTACCATTATAATCTAGGATTTTTTTAAGATGTCAAAAAGTGTCAGAATTTAATAGCAATATTTTTAATGATCAATGTTTGTTTCCAAAATTTATGTATGTGGGACGTGTCTAAACATCATATATATTTGATAGTAAACTATCATGTCAAAAATATCCACAAATTTCTTTAAAATTATTTAAAATATAGTAACAATGTTTATACTTTTGCGTGAATGTATGGACTCCTTAATTTCCTAAAAAAAATTATCTATTGGGCTCTTGCAAGCGATCCATTTCCCCTTTAAGCATGTCAGTTGTATGTTCCATCCATTTATAAAATACAATGAGTTTCGAAATTGTATTGATATCAAAGGGCCCTTGGTCTCTTGGGGAGTTGATGGATTGAAATGAGCCCACCGAGGATCAAGTCTTGTTGAGTGCAGGCGCTAAGCTACCAGACACAAGATTAAAAAAAAAGATAGGGCCATAATTGTTCCCTCGGTGACCTTGATGGATTGGATGCCCTTAGTCGTGGACTTTTTAGCTAAAAGGAAGCTTCAAGATAGATATACGCTTACTAATCAAGTGTAAATAAGCTATCGGTAATTTCAGTTATCAGGGGCAAAGATGTCGATCTCTATGTAGTCGCTGGTTCTCACACCAAGAATAATATATTGAAAGATTTTAGCTTGCATTTTACTTACTTTTATTTATTATTAAAATATGTTAAATCGCCATCTCTGTATGTGAATTTATAAGTAATGACCGTTTAAAATAAAAAGCGAATCATATGAGAGGATGGTGCATATTGTTGATATGTTTAAGCCGAAATCCGTTAGTTAGTTAATTCTATGGGTAGTACTAAAAACATTACAAAAAATGTTGGTATTCGTAGGTATGTATGTATGTATGGATGTATAGAATATAGTAAACTTTGGGTTATAAAAATTGATGAATCTTAAAACATATATGTAATTCAATATATTACGATATAAGAAAATAAATTTCAATAATAAAAACATCAAATTTGGTAATAAATATTAATTCGTTATATAGAGGTGATGATTAAAGTTAAAATGTAGACAATAAAATGATTGAACTTGCATTATATATACGTCAAAGATAGTGAGAAATATTTTTAAAAATATTAAATTTTTTAAACCAGCATATCAAAAGATTGTAGTCTTTAATTGTGAGGATGATGGTGCTTATATCCATTCCACTTGTTAGGAGGGAGGTATGTACCTGAGCTCATGGTCACTAGGTACTGATTTACCTTTATTGTATTATCCTCAAACACTTATGTGACTGCCTGTGGGGATATTTCTTTTATCTATTAGATATTTAGGGAGATACTGAACTAGTTGTTAGGTATAGTTCTTTCCTTGGATCTATGGTATTGACTAGATCGTGATGTCAGTTCTATCCCTAAAACTATGGGTATTGACTAGTTCTTTGAGACTCGTTATTTCCTTGATTTATGGCTATTGATCTACGACCTTGACTGGTTCTTAGATTGTTATTCCTTTCCTATTTAAGTGTTAGTGTGAGTCATCCTATGTGTCCTCTACTCATGTTGGAGGGGTCATCTCAATGGGTTTAGGTTTTAGGGTTTCATATGTGTAATGCACTGGGGTTACTGCAGCACCCTTATATGTACCGTTTTCTATTCATTTCATGGAGCCTGCCAAGACACCCACGTTATTTCCCTTATGCAAAAGCTTGTGTTTTGGATTGTATTTTCTAATTTCTTCATTTATTTACTTGTCCACTAAAGACTACATTAGCATGTTGAGCAATGTAATTTTCTACTTGTGTACCTCATGTTGATCTTTAGTCTACCATTATAATCTAGGATTTTTTTAAGATGTCAAAAAGTGTCAGAATTTAATAGCAATATTTTTAATGATCAATGTTCGTTTCCAAAATTTATGTATGTGGGACATGTCTAAACATCATATATATTTGATAGTAAACTATCATGTCAAAAATATCCACAAATTTCTTTAAAATTATTTAAAATATAGTAACAATGTTTATACTTTTGCGTGAATGTATGGACTCCTTAATTTCCTAAAAAAAATTGTCTATTTGGGCTCTTGCAAGCGATCCATTTCCCCTTTAAGCATGTCAGTTGTATGTTCCATCCATTTATAAAATACAATGAGTTTCGAAATTGTATTGATATCAAAGGGCCCTTGGTCTCTTGGTGAAGTTGAATGGCTTGAAATGAGCCCACCGAGGATCAAGTCTTGTTGAGTGCAAGGCCTAAAGATACCCGACACAAAGATTTAAAAAATGGATAGGGCCATAATTGTTCCCTAGGTGACTTTCATGGATTGGATGCCCCCTAGTTGTGGCTTTTTAGCTAAAAGGAAGGCTTCAATATAGATTTATATGCTTACTCATCAAGTGTAAATAAGCTATATGTAATCTCCAGTTTATCATGGGCAAAGATGTCCATATCTATGTAGTCGATGGTTTCTAAACAAAAAATAATAATATTGATAGATTTTAGCTTGCATTTTACTTAATTTTATTTATTATTTAAAATTATTGTAAATCGCCATCTCTTTATTGTGAATTTATACTTAATGAATGTTAAAAAGGAATCATATGAGATGGATTGGTGCATATTGTTATATGTTTAAGCTTGAAACTCAGTTAATTATATGGGTAAGTACTCAAAACATTACAAAAATGTGTTATCGTATGTATGTATGTATGTATAGAATATAGTAAACTTTTGGTGATAAAATTGATGAACTTAACATATATGTAATTCAATATATTAGATATAATAAATTAAATTTCAACAATAAAAACATCAAATTTGGTAATAAAATATTTAATTCGTTTATATAGAGGTGATAAATTAAAATTAAGACAATAAAATTGATGAACTTCATATATATACGTCAAAGATAGTGAGAAATCTTTTTTAAAATATTAATTTTTTTAACCCATTAATATCAAAAGGATTGTAGTCTAATTGGTGAGGATGATGGTTGCTTATATCCATCCACTTGTTATAGTAGGTATTTACCTTAGCTCATGTTCACCTAGGTACTTTATTTACCTTTATTGTATTTATCCTCACCCACTTATGTGTGTGGATATTTCTTTTATCTTATTTAGATATTAGGAGATATTATCTAGTTGTTAGGTATAGTTATTTCCTTGATCTATGGTATTGACTAGATCCTTGATGTCTAGTTCTCTCCTAAATCTATGGTCTTGACTAGTTCTTTGATTACTAGTTATTTCCTTGATTTATGGCTTAATCTACTACATTGACTGGTTCTTAGATTGTTATTCCTTTCCTATTTAAGTGTTAGTGTGAGTCATCCTATGTGTCCTCTACTCATGTTGGAGGGTCATATCACTTGAATTAGGTTTAGGGTTTCATATGTGTCACGTACTAGGGTTACTCAGCACCCTATATGTACCCCTTTTCTATTCATTTATGAGCATGCCAAGACACTCCGACTGTATTTCCTCTATGAAATCTTTGTTTCTGTTGAGCAAGTTCTTCCATTACTGATCATTTTTTCCTTGCTATCGCTGGAGCTTTCACGATTCTGTTGGAGTGCAACTACTTCGTGGTGCCTCGTTTCTGATTCGATTCTCGCAAACTCTTTTCATGGTATAAAAGCTGAGATAGGGTAAACGTGCACTCGATTTGTTTTTTGTTGCTATTACTCTTACTTAGTTTCATTATTTTACTCTGCATGCGAAGTCTTTTGATCACTATTTTCTGGAAATTATCTTGCTAATATCTCTAACAAGCTTTCTCGGAAAGTTTTTTGCGTTTTTTTTCTTGTGCATGTGTAGGTTTTTTCAAAATACCTTGAGAAATCATATGTTTTTCTACTCTTTTTAGTTGGATGTAACTAAATCCAAGATAAAGATTCATTTCATTTTTTAATTTATTCAAATAAAAGTGAAATTTTTTAAGATCTTTGGTTTTTGCAGGATATTTTTCTATGCATTATAGTATGTGGTTGTAGGATATTTATGTTCTTCTAAAGTGGTTGCTCGTGGAGGAACTTTTGACTGTGCATGGCCTGTAATCTCTTTTTTGGCACCCACGCATCTGCCAACAAGCATCTGTAAACACCACATGCGTTTTCAACAACATAGCCACGTTTTTTTGCTTGCAAGGGCGTTTTCAACAACACAACCACATTTTTTTTCTTGCAAGGGCATTTTCAACATCATAGCCACATTTTTTTGCTTGAAAGGGCATTTTTTTGGTGTCAGAAACAAAAAACGCAGCTGTAACTCCTATGCACGGCCTATACATTCAAACAGACGCACCAGCAAACTCTTTTTCAATCTTACTGGTATATGCGTGGTTGTACCCTCATTTACACGGCTGTAAGCTTCTCTGCACGGCCTGCTGATATGTTGCATTTTTTCAGTCGTTTTTCTTTGGAACAGTCATTTATTTGGGTAAGTTTTCAATTACTTTCTTTTTTTCTTACTCAAAACAAAAAAAACTCTGCCTTTTCCAAAAACGACCCACGTTTTTTTTCTTCCATGCTAAGTTTGGTTGTTAAAACAAATCAAACTTCTTTTTAGTAAGTTTTTTAAAAACATTTCTAAATTTATCAAGTTTCTATACCCGCATTAGAAATTTGTTTTTTAATTAGAAATTTGTTTTTTAATTCCATTTTTTAACAATAGGCGTGGTAAGTTTTCATTAGTTTTTCAATTAGAAGTTCCCAAATATTTAAAAGATCTAAATTAAAATTCTAATCCTTTTTTATCTTTTTTAGATCTTAATTATTTCTTGTAATTAATTAGATTTAATTTAATTTAATCTATCTTTTATTAATTTCACATTATTTAAACACTATTTTCCTTGGTATTATACAATTTGGTTTATGGCTTGTTGTATTTTTAACCTTCCGTCGAGTGCCGAAGATGAAGGGTGAGGTCCGGGATTGGCAGGTGGCTAATCCCCCCTCGTAATACAAACAAACCCTATCTCAAATTCCATTTCATTTCCAATGAGCATACATACGACACCTTTCGCATGCATTTAGGGTGCTTTTCTAATCCATTTGCAGGCTTATTGGCTTTTTCTCATCAATTGTGGGAATTAGTTTTTGCTATAACTTTTGACTCGTTGCTCAGTTTTGAGCACTTCTTTAGTAAAATTTGCATGTTTTTTCGCACTCTAGATGATGGGATCATTGGCTTTGTAAATGGACTAATTTTATAAAGTCCACATTCTGGGGGGTGTCTTTGTATTGTTTAATTCAGCTCTTTTTTCGAGTTTTGTTCAATTCCTTTTTTTGTGGACTTGTGAGCATGTCCGCCACAGTCTTATGAAAAAGGGATTATTTCGTGTGACGTGAGACATTTTTTCTCACCACCAAGGTTGGCTTTTACCTCCTTTCTATTTTTTGCTTGTGCTTGTTTACGGTGTTCCTTTTCTGTTGCGCTCCACGAAACACTGTTGTGGTATCCTCTCTTGCAAGTTATTACGCTAATTATAAGAAAAGTTACCAAGTGTTTCAAACCACATGCACAGACCCGATTGTAATCAACGCACTCAACTATAAAGTGCCGAAAGTAGGAGCGGTTGTTATTGTCCTGGGTGGTTGTGATTCTTTAATGCATTTCTTACTCTCTCTCTCACTATGGATGCACTTTCAATTCCTTTGATTACGCCGTAAAAATTTTTCAAATGGAGATCAAAAATAATAATGAAACTAAGGGGTAAAGGGTTATACCACATCACCATGGGAACTAAAACTGAACTAGACGACGAACTTGAAAAAACTACGTGGTTAAACCGTAGTGATGAAGCTTTAGGTCTTCTTTGCATGTCTGTTTCTCTTGAACTTTCTCTTCCACATTGAGGTGTCTGAAACACCTACATTTGCATGGAAAATGTTAGATGTGATGTTTGGACAACTATATGAAATGAGAGCACATGAGTTGGAAAATGAACTATTGGGGTTAAATCCTAGTGACTTTGAAAACCTACAAGCCTTCTTCTCAAAAAAATTCCACATTAGATTATTGTTAAAAGGATGTCAAGTAGAAAAGACATATTCTCAATTGATCTTGTTGATTCTCTCTAAGCTAGGTCCTAAATATTTTGTCTTCATGTCAACTTTCTACACTACAAAAGATGTTTTGGGTGATACTTAGATGATACCCTCCTTTGAATATTTTTTGTCCCAACTCATTAGAGAACAAGACAAACTCATTCAAATGGGGTATCTCAAGTCCAAGTCACATGCCCTTGTAGCAAGTACTAGCAAGGGAAATAAGACTGAAAAGAATAAAGAAACTAAGGATCAACCTAAGAAAGAAACCAAGATGAAACCTAAAAATGACACAAACACTTTGACTTCTAAGCCTAGAGCACATAAAAGCAAGTATTTGTGTTCCTATTGCAAGAAGACTGGTCATGACGAGCAACACTATTTTAAAAAATAGATTGATCACTTATCTGATTTACTTGAGAAAAATAAAATAAGTGTTCCTGAATCAATAAAACAAAGTGCTATGAAGGCCGAGTCTTCTGCTGCAAAAGGTGATAGAAATGATAAGAAGAAAGAAAATACCCTTGTAGCCAAAGTTACTCCTTCATTGACATGGATTATAGATTCCAGTGCCTCGCACTACATGGGTTCTTTTCATGTTGAGTTTTTCAACATCGAACCTTATGGAATGTCCCAAATCACGATGGGTAATGACACGACAGTGTCGGTTTCCAGTAGTGGATCGGTAGAGATCGATGGGGTAAAATTTAACCAAGTGTTGAGTGTTCCTAATCTCTCTACCAATCTCCTATCAGTTTACCAAATTACTCACCTTGGTGAAGGAATGCGAGTGGAATTTGGTCCTAACTCAGTGATTATTTGTGAGCTTAACAATGACACTACAGTGGATGAGGAAAAGGTAGATCACCATTCATAGTTGTACACCTTCTCCCACTTTACTTCTGATTCTACGCCCACTACCTTGCTCACTCATGAAAATGAGGTTAGTAAGTTATGGCATGAGCATTTTGGACATCTAAACTATCACTACCTTGAACAATTGAGTCAAAACTAAATGGTCAACGGTTTTCCTCGCGTCAAGTTTTCTAAGGGTCTTTATGAGGGTTGTACCCTTGGAAAGCAACCTAAAAAGAACTTTGACAAAGGAAAAGCCTGGAGATCCACTCGTCCCTTGGATCTTGTTCACAGTAATGTTTATTGTCCATTTCCTTCTCCTTCGTTTACTATAGCTCTCTATGTGCTAACCTTCATTGATGACTATTCGTGATATACTTGGGTATATTTTCTTAAGCTTAAGTCTAAAGTCTTTGAACATTTTTAGGACTTTAAGGCTCTTGGTGAGAAACAGGCGGAGCGGTCTATCAAGGTTCTCCGAACTAAAAATGGAGGTGAATATGTAAACAATAGGTTTATGGATTTCTATACTTCTGAAGGGATCTCTTTACAACATACAATTGCTTATAGCCCTTCGCAGAATGGATTCGCAGAAAGAAAGAACCGTACTTGGAAGGAGATGGCCACTTGTATGATTCACTCAAAGTCTCTTCCTCCGCAATATTGGGCTGAAGCAGTGAATTGTGTAAATTACATTTAGAACTATGTTCCACACAAGGCTGTAAGAGGGATGACACCCTTTGAAGCCTGGTTTGGACGCAAGCCTAATGTTAAGCACTTTTGAGTCTTCAAATCCAAGGCTATGGCTTGGATTCCCAAGAAGAAATGCAAGGCCTTGGAACCACAATCCAAACCTTGTATCTTTGTAGGGTATCCTGATGGCATGAAGGGATATCAATTAATGAATTCTACTTCTCATGATCTATATATTGAGAGAAGTGTTAAGTTTGATGAGTCTTCTTTGACTTCTACTTCTCCACCTATAGAGGTTCTTTAGCTCACTGATTCAAATTCTGACTCATCAGATGATAATAATGTTGAGCATGCTCCTCTTCCAGATCCTCCCGACCATCAGATCTTTTAGTCTTATAATTCTGATAGTAGTGATGATGAGGACTATGTCCCTTCTCACTCAAGTGAAGAATCTTCTGACTCTGAGCCTGATCCTCTTGGTCCCCTTTGGGCCGAGAAAATTTTTCAAAGTGCTGGAGATTTAGTTGGAGATACTTGGGATATGAGACATACTCACTCAGATTTCATTGGACCCCACTCTTTCTTCACCTCTGCTTTTGATCCATAGTCTTTCCAGGAGGCTTCTGGTATTCCTGAGTGGGATTCTACCATGGATGAGGACTATTCCTCTCTCATGAAGAATGATACTTGGGATCTCACCACTCTTCCAAAAGGAAGAAAAATCGTTTGGTGTAAGTGGGTGTTCCGAACAAAGTATGGAGTAGATGGAGACGTCGAAAAGTATAAAGCATGATTAGTAGCTAAGGGTTTCTCCCAGATAGCTGGGGTTGATTATACAGAAACCTTTTCTCTGGTTGTGAAGATGACTTCTATTCAACTGACCCTAGCCATTGCCGCAGCAAATAGATGGAAAGTCCATCAAATGGACATTAAGAGTGCCTTCCTTCATGGTGACCTAGAGGAAGAGATCTATATGGAACAACCTCCGGGTTATGTCCAAGATTCCTCCCTTGTTTGTAAGTTAAAGAAGTCTTTGTATGGCCTTAAACAAGCCCCTCGGGCTTGGTATGCCAAGATGGACTCCTTACTTACATCAGGGTTTACTAGGTGTCACTTTGATCCAAATGTTTATATTCTATGACAAGATGACTCCATACTCATTCTTGTTCTATATGTTGATGAATTGTTGATCACAGGTAGCTCTTCCTCTATTATTGATTCTGTGAAGATTGCCTTAGCCAACAAGTTTTCCATGATTGACTTAGGTCTGCTTCATTACTTCCTTGGGATCTATATTTCACAATCTGACTCGAGAATATTGATTTCACAACCTAAGTATGCTCTTGATTTGCTAGCTCGGTTTCAGATGTCTGATTGCAAGTCTTCTCCTACTCCTTTTTTTTCTGGGGTTAAGTTGGTTTCAGATTGCTCTACTCCCTTGGTTGATGGTACTCTTTACCGACAATTAGTTGGGAGCTTGATCTACTTGACTCACACTTGACCAGATTTATCATATGCTGTTGGGATCATGTCCAGATTCATGTAGGAGCCACATGAGCTACATTGGAAAGTAGCTAAATGGATCCTTCATTATGTTTGTGGCACTTATGCTGATGGCATACACTATCATGGAGGGGTTGATATTGACTTGATTGGATTCACAGATTTTGACTGGGCCGGTGACTTAGATCATCAGAAATCTACTTCTGGCTATAGTTTCTCACTTGGTTCGGGTCCTATTAGTTGGTCTAGAAAGAATCAGAATGCAATTGTGATATCATCTACAGAGGTAGAATATAAAGGAGAAGTTAACGCTGCCACATAAGCTATTTGGCTATAGGGTATTCTGACAGAGTTTGGCATCCACTTTCGGTGGCCTACAATTATCTATTGTGATAACATGAGCACTATCTCTATTTACAGAAATCCAATTCAACATTAGCGGATGAAGCACATTAAGATCCATATGCACTTCATATGGGAGCTTATTCATGATGGTATCATCGACATTCAGTACATTCAGATAGCTGATCATATTGCAGACTTATTCACCAAGCCTTTCACTGAGATGAAGTTTCTTCACTTACGGTCTCTTCTTGGGGTGATGTCTTCTGCAGCTGCCCATCTTCTTAGGGCTATTTAGTCCTTCTTTTCTTCTTCTTCTTCTAGGAATATTGTGTTTGTATATGGGCACCTTATCAGGCCTTTATTTACCGGGCCCCATTGGCACATATTTCTTAGTTGTTTAGGAGTTTCTTTCTCTTCCGTCTGACTCATCACAACCACTACCCCAGCTTCGATGAAGGGGGGGTGTTAGTGTGAGTTATCCTATGTGTCCTCCTCTCATGTTGGAGGGTCATCTCACATGGGCTAGGTTTAGGGTTTCATATGTGTCATGCACTAGGTTTACTCAGCACCCTATATGTACCCCTTTTCTATTCATTTATGATCATGCCAAGACACTTTGTTGTCTTTCCTCTATGCAAGCTTTGTTTTTGTTGAGAAATTTCTTCCATTACTGATCCTTTTTTCCTTTCTATCACTGGAGCTTTCACGATTCTTTTGGAGTGCAACTACTTCGTGGTGCCTCGTTTCTGATTTTATTCTCACAAACTCTTTTCAAAAATGAGGCACCACAAAGTAGTTGCACTCCAACGGAATCTTGAAAGCTCCAGTGATAACAAGGAAAAAATTATCAGTAATGGAAGAACTTGCTCAACAAAAACAAAGCTTGCATAGAGGAAAGAGATTGGAGTGTCTTGGCATGCTCATAAATGAAAAGAAAAGGGGTACATATATGGTGCTGAGTAATCCCTAGTGCATGACACATATGAAACCCTAAACCTAACCCTAAACCTAACCCATGTGAGATGACTCTCCAACATGAGAGGATACACATAGGATAACTCACACTAACAGGATTGAGAACCAAATATTGAAAAACTTTTGAATAAGAGTTGAATTGCATTGGTATTCAATGGAAAATAGATAAGAACTAAGACACTCATGTACTCTTATTTCATTGGAAAGGAAATTTGAAGTAAAACTAGGGCATTAAAGATGAAGACCATGTCGTCTAGTTTTTTGGTTGCATTTGGAATCACTAGTGATCTAGATAAAATCCTAGACACAAATTTAATGAATGTTAACTTAAAAGAGTTTTTGCAAATATTGAATAGCCCTAACAAGATTGAATCCATGAAATCAATTCAATATAGTGATCTTTCTTTAGCTGGTGATATTCCACCCTCAGTACACTACCAAGAACTAGTATGGCTTTGCGCTATGAATTACAACCTAGAAAAGAGGGAATTACTAAAAGGAAGTGGTGAGGCAGTGTTGACTTTAACACCTACAACCATCAAGATAATGCTTAAATTAATTTTAATAAGAAATCCAATAACCCTGGGTATTTGTTTAACCCTACAAGATTATGAGGCCAACTGTCAAATGAAATCTGTAAACTAGATTAAATTGCAAAAACAAGGCGGAGCTTGCTGTGATTTTATTAATATAAAATGAAGCATTACAACCAAAAGAGAGAGCTGCAATATTTATAGATATTGGACAACTTCTATCTCTTCCACAATATATGGAACAAATCTCCTAAACAAAGCAAATATGCAGAAATAGCATATTGCCCCTAAAAAGATTCTACAGGAAATCATCCGAGAACAATATTCTAACTAAAGAACATCCTCCACAATCTAAGGGATGATAACAACACACTAACAACTAAGCTAACTAAAGTAATTAAATAATTATTTATTATAATTACACATTAATCCACATATGGTGAATTAAGTGTTAGATTATTTCTAACATTCCCCCCCTTAATTCATCATATTCTGAAGTGAACAGGAGAGAAATACTCTGAATGCCTCAAATTTAGGACATGTAAGAGATTTTGTGAAGATATCTGCACGCTGATGTTCTGTCGGGCAATGCTGAAGCTGAATGTTGTTGTTCTGAACTTGTTCATGAATGAAATGTACATGCACCTCAATGTGTTTGGTGCGTTCATGAAAGACTGGATTCTGAACAAGTTTTATTACTCCTTCATTGTCTACATGTAGGATTGTTGGATGATCCTGTTGAATTCCTAATCCTTCAAGTATCCTTCTGAGCCAAATCACTTCACAGACAGCTCCTCCTGCTGCGCGATATTCTGCTTTTGTGGAAGACCTTGAAACACAATTTTGTTTCTTGCTCCCCCATGAAATAGGTCCAGATCCCAAAAAGAACACAAATCCTGAAGTGGACTTCCTATCATCAACATTACCTGCATGATCTGAATCTGTATATCCTGTCAAGAAGAAGTTATCATTCTTCTTGTATTCTAGGCCAAAGTCCATGGTTCCTCTGATGTATCTCAGTACCCTCTTTGCTGCTTTCCAGTGACAAACCCTTGGTTCTTGCATAAATTGAGAAAGATAACTGACTGCATAGCTGATATCTGGCCTAGAATAAGTTAAGTAAATGAGACTCCCAATCAACTGTCGATAAAGAGTAACATTTACTTGTTCTGATGGATCTGTGTGAGACAATTGAAGCCTTGTCTCCATAGGTGTAGCCATTGGTATACTATCCATCATTCTGAATTTCTCGAGCATTGTCTTGGCATATTTTAGTTGAGTAAAAAGATGTGATTTTCCTTTTGCCATACTTCAAGTCCAAGACAATAATGAAGAAGCCCAAGATCTGTCATGTCGAATGATCGATTTAGATCTTCCTTAGTTGTTTTAATCATCTTCACCGAACTTCCAGTGATGACTAGATCATCGACATATACTACTATGATCACTATCTCCCCCCCTTGCTTTTTGAGATAGAGATTAGGATCATATGGACTTCTTTTGAATCCATGTTTGATGAGATGCTCATCAATCTTTATGTACCATGCCCTGGGAGCCTGTTTGAGACCATACAGTGACTTTATGAGTCTACATACCTTTCCTTCTTTACCTGGTATGACAAAACCTTCTGGTTGAGTCATGTAGACTTCTTCCTGTAAATCCCCATTGAGAAATGCACTTTTTACATCCATTTGATGAACTTTCCAACCAAATTGTGCAGCTAGAGCAAATATCATCCTGATTGTTTTGATCTTAGCTGTTGGTGCGAATGTTTCTTCATAATCAATGCCTTCTTTTTGTGCATAACCCTTAGCTACCAATCTTGCCTTGTATTTATCAATGCTTCCATTTATTTGTACTTTGTTTTAAATATCCATTTGCAACCTATTGCCTTCTTCCCTGGTGGAAGATCTGTAAGTTGCCATGTATTATTCTTAATCAAAGAGTTGAATTCTGAATTCATAGCATCTGACCAAGGTTTTGACTGTTGGGCATCTTGAACTGTAGTGGGATCACTTGATTCAATTACTGTACTCATTAAGGCTAAGTTTACCTCATTTTGAGTCATACTACGAGTTCTAGGTCCTGAAGTGGATGTGTTAGGATCACTATCCAACTTAGCATCTCGAATTAGATTAGTATACCACTTAGGCATACGTTTAGTTGTTCCTGTAGATGGAGGAGTTGAATTATCCTCATCATCATTATCTTCATCAAGAACATCTTCTATTTTCTTAGTAGGATTGTTTTGTGAGTTTATGGAAGGAGGGACTGCTTCTTTATTTTCAAAAAACTCAACATCTCTACTTGTGAATTTTTTTCTTGTTTTTGGATCCATTAACCTGTATCCCAAGGCTATCATCACTGTATCCCAAGAATATAAGTTGTTCTGATTTCATATCAAGTTTAGTTCTCTTTTTCTTAGGAATGTGCATACTTGCCTTGCATCCAAAAACTCTAAGGTGTTTTATAGATGGTTTGTTCCCTGACCAAGCTTCCTGTGGTGTTATTCCATCAAGTGCGGAAGTGGGAACTCTATTCAGCAGATAAACTGTTGTTTTTACTGCTTCTGCCCAATATGTTTTACTCAAGTCCTGAATCATCAATCATACACCTTACCATATCCATTATAGTTCTATTTCTTCTCTCAACTACACCATTTTGTTGTGGTGTATATGGAGGTGCCATTTGCCGATGAATTCCATGTGTTTCTAAAAAATCTTTGAACTCATTACTGGTGTATTCACCCCCTCGATCTGAGCGGAGTGTTTTTATTTTCTTACCAGTTGCATTTTCACAAGCTACTTTGAATTTCTTGAAAGTTTCAAAGGCTTGGTCTTTGGTGCGAATGCAGTATACCCACATTTTTCGTGAGTAATCATCAACAAAGAGCATAAAATATTGAAACCCTGAATGACTAGGTCTCATAGGTCCGCATAGATCGGTATGCACCAGATCAAGTTTACCACAGGCCCTGAATGTACTGCTTTTCTGAAAAGAAGCTCTATGTTGTTTTCCTGCCAAACAATTTGTGCACTTGTCTGTATTTTTCTTGAAATTTGGCAGTCCTCTTACCATATTATTTTTTCGAAGTGTTTCAAGATAGCCAAAACTTACATGGCCAAATCTTCGATGCCACAATTGTGCCGATGATGTATCCTTAGCTACAAGGGCCTGATTTTTGGTTTGAACAAAATCCAACTGAAACATACGACCTACACCAGAAGCTCGTGCAACAATGTTGGAGTTTTTAGACTTATCTTTGATTAAACACATCTTCTTTCCATATGTACAATCAAAATCCACTTTTAAGTTGTGCTCCAAAAGTTGACTTACTGAAAGTAGATTCTTTGTCAATCCAGGAACATATAGAACATCTCTTATTGTGCACTTTCTTGATCCAAGAGGTAAGGAGATGTTTCCAATTCCTTGTACTTTGTACGATGAATCATCACCCAATGAAACAGAGTCTTTGTTAGGTGTATTCTTTAACTCTAAGAACCAATCATTTCTCCTGGTCATATGTCTTGTTGCTCCTGAGTCAACATACCAAATTGCCTGTGGTGAATTGATTTCTTGAGTTGATTGTGCAAAAAATAGGAAGTCCTCATCTGGTGAGTTATCTTCTTCTTCAGCAATGTTTTCGTGCTGTGGTGTTTTCTTTTTCCAGTTACTTTTCCTTTGTCCTTGTTGTTTGTTTTGATAACCTTGACTAGATTGTTGAAAATTTGGCTTCTTTCCACTAGATGAACCCTTCTGAAATGTGTTATACCAACAATATTTTAAGTCATGTCCTTTTCTGCCACAAATCTGACACCGCTTTTGCTGAGTGTTCCCTTGATTATTCTGTTGAGAATGTTGCTTGTGTTGCTTACCAGTTGTATGAATCTATTTCTTTCCCTTATGGAATGAAGAGAGGGCTTGTTCCTCATCTTCTACAGGTTTGTTCATGGACTCTTCCTATTGTAACATGTTCACTAACTCTTCAAAACTTGTAGTTGGACCCATAATGTTGAGAGTTGTGACAAATATTTTGTATGAGGCTGGTAAAGCTCTCAATACAATAGGGACAAGAGATTCATTAGTGACCTCTACTTCCAAAGCTTGGAGAGATGATCTCAATATAGCAACACGCTTTAGAAAACCTTCAATAGACTCATTAGAATTCATTTTGAGACAATGGAGTTGTGTTTGTAATTGCAAAATAGCATTTTTGTTCTTAGCTTCATATACAGTTGCTAGTTTATCCCATGCTTCTTTTACAGTTGTCGCTTGACGAATATGAGGTTGTACATCATCAGTTACACCAAACAGAATTATAAGTTTTGCCTTTTGATTAGCACGATCAAACACACGTTGTTGAGCAATATCATTTTCTGGTCTCGTTATCGAGCCATCAACTACACCAATTATGTCCTCAAATTCAAGTTGAGTTTTAATTTTCATTTTCCATGCAGCATAATTATCTCCTCGTAGGAGTTGTGAATCGGGCAAAAAGAATTTGGGCGCATTGTTATCCATTTGTGCACGAAAGAAAAGAGAGATAGAGAATCAAACACGAAACAAATCCCCCCTCAAATCAGTACACACCCCCCCAAAATTGATTTTTATTGAGTGTGGGCTCCTTTTTGGCCTTTTACAATGATTTTTTGGCACTATCGGCCATTTTTACAAACATCTTGTAAATAGAAAAAGAAAATTTCACCCCCCTTCTTATTTACGAAAAATTAATATTTTCGCAATTTTTTAAATTTTTGGGCACTTTGGCCTCTTTTCCCTTACAAATTTATTTTTAGGCTCTTTGGCCTCTTTGACTAGACCAAAGCGTAGAGCTTGAAAAAACACACACTTTAAAAAAAAACGGCACCTCAATCCGAGGTACCAGTTGAAAGTTATGACCGTTTTAAAATTATTTTTTCCGGGCCCCTTTCCAAAAATGGAATTTTTTTTTTTACTTCTGATTTTTTTCGCATTGTCCAAAAAAGGAAAAAATTTTTTTTAAAAAATGATTTTTAACGCACAAAACGCGGGTCTTACTTACGCATGCGTGTAGCTTTGTTTCCTCCGTCGTCAGCCTTGTTTCCTTCGCCGCCCTTTCTCCTTTAAAGGCTCTCTTATGCTCTGTTTTGCAAGGTCGCACAGGAATTGCTTGTAGATTGAAGACACACAGCCAGATCAGTATCCAGCTCATTTTTTTTTCTTTTGCAGGTGTGAAGCTGTCAGGTAAATTATAGGTGCAAGGTGTCACAGATATATGCAAATACCGCAGTGCATAGGTTGCAGATCGGTGGTGGATGTTTCTCTTTTTTTTTATCAATGAAATAATCAGATTTCAAAATAATATTTGTTATATTTGCAATTTAATACAACATCAAATATTAAAAGAAATTGACAAATATCTCCTCAATTGAAATAATTTCACCTGGAAAACAATAATGGAGTTGGGAGGTGCATCCAGGTGCTCTGGCCTGTGATTGCCCTTCCAAATTTTATTTTTTTATATTCTTGTTGCTTCTACTGTTGCCAGGTGTGTGGAGAAGGGGCAGGGGCTATGAAGAGGCTGGGGGCATCTATGGCTCCTCTTGGCTCAAGCTTCTAGTCCTCCTTCCTCAAATCTTCTAACACTTCCTCAACAATTATCTACAGCCTTAACTCACCTGCTCTGGTACCAAATGAAATCTGTAAACCAGATTAAATTGCAAAAACAAGGCGGAGCTTGCTGTGATTTTATTGATATAAAATGAAGCATTACAATCAAAAGAGAGAGCTGCAATATTTATAGATATTGGACAGCTTCTATCTCTTCCACAATATATGGAACAAATCTCCTAAACAAAGCAAATATGCAGAAATAGCATATTGCCCCTAAAAAGCTTCTACAGGAAATCATCCGAGAATGATATTCTAACTAAAAAACATCCTCCACAATCTAAGGGATGATAACAACACACTAACAACTAAGCTAACTAAAGTAATTAAATAATTAATTTATTATAATTACACATTAATCCACATATGGTGAATTAAGTGTTAGATTATTTCTAACAGAATCCAATAGAGGCACCTCATGAATGATACATCTCAACATATTTTACATAGATACATTTTAGATAGGTATACTAGTAGCATCTACGTGCATTGCATTTTCCTTTATTAAATGATATGAAACACTTCATAAAATTTAAATGTGCAATATAATATATGAGACTTAGTGAGAATAAGAGAAGTATTTGCAAATCAACATGTAACATGCACATCACTTAAAATGATAAATTCACAAAATGATGTTTGTACAAGATAGAAAATATTATGTTTCTTTTAAGGACTTCAATCTCTCTTCCTTAGTCTTCCATTTGAAAAGTTCCTTTCCATTTTTCATCTTTTCATAATAATCATATGTAATGGAGGTAATATTAATACATAATTATACTAGTACATATTAATTATAATTAAATAAATTTTTATATATTTTATTAATAAAATATAAATAATACTGTTTTATATTTTTGAAAGATAATATTATAAAATTATCATCACAAAATAATTATTACACACTACTAGTGAACCTCAAATTTAACCTCTCAATATAACTACAAGTACACCTCTTTCCACATTAACAATCTAAAGGTCGCAATTTTAAAGCATTTTTGTGAGTTTAGAGGGCACTTTTGTTTAATTCTTATTTTGTGTCAATCCCCATTTATTTTGTGTCAATGGCCCACACTATTTTTGGCCAAGTGGTAACATGTCCTTTCCTTTGTTTGATTTTGTTGCCACTTTCTCGAGTCAAATCGACAAAGTGATTAATGCCACCAGCGAATTGTTCAAACTTAAGGGAGAGGAGCCAGTAGTTGTACACCCAAGTTGAGGGGTGTACAACACACATATAAATACATCAAATTTTGAAAAAAAAAAAAAAAAAAAACCCTTTAATATATTTTTTTTTCTTAATCTAAATACTTTTTTTTGAGCATTTTTATTTTATGGAAAGTGGTTTTTAAATGGATTTAATCAAGTAGTTTTCCATACAAAGGAAAAAAGGGTGGGGTGGACCATTACTAGGGCATTATGTCATGCATTTTTTTCCACTTATGTGGCATCATGTGATTGGGCGATTCTTTGATGTGATTTGATGTGACACATTTTATTAGCTACTTTTTTTTAAATGTTGAATGACAAATGTACATGTACTAGTCACTCGCTTCACAAATACCCTCACCATTATTGGTCCATGCTCCACTATTGGCTCCTCTCCCTTAATTACTTCAATCATTTTCTTTCTCAACGTTGTGCAGAAATGAAACCCCACTACTTAATTTCTTGAAAATAAACATACATATTTTGAGAACCGTGACAGAAAATTGCCGGTGGATGCTCCCGACTCCCCAAGGGCCAACGGACCTACTTGCTCTCTAGGTGACTTAAAAAACTACAAGTGTTCTTCACGACGTCAGCAAAACGAGCTTTGACTACTCTTCCCATATGGGCAGTTAAATAATTTTACCCATAAAGTTAAGTGGAGTTAGCTCTTTCAAATGATGTAAGTAGGCTCAACACACTTATGCATGCAAAGTATTTGTTTAACTTTTTATATCAAATAATTTTTCAATGTTGTCACTCAATTCTAGTTTTATTTGTTCAACTCTCTCTTTCAAATATCTACATAAATTTGTACTAAGATGGATATAAGTAACCATGGTCCCCACCAATTGAGCTACAACTTTTGGATGTGACAACAACTTTTCAATATTCCCCTTCAAATTATGCATAACAATAATATTGTATAGCCTAAAAATAAACATGGTGAGTTTCATTTATTTTAAAATAAATTAATGTATATTTACATATATGCTTGAACTTGTATATATATTTATATAAAAAAATTGGGTTATATTTAGATGATATAAGTTGAAGTTAAAAACACCAAAAATGTATTGACAATCATCAAAGATGTCAACTAAAAATTACATCTGGGGAGGATTTGAGACCACCTCATACTCTCAATTTCTAGGTGACGTCTAACTAACATACCTATCTTAGAAAATCTATGTAAAAAGACACCGAGGGGTATCATTCTCGGGCGCTTGTTCCACTTATATATATATATATATATATATATATATATAATATATATATATATATATATATATATATATATATATATACTATATATATATATATATTATATATATATATATATATAAAACTGGCATAAGAACTTAACCTAATATCTATACCTATGCGCACACCAAAAAAACTTACTTAGATTTGTTTTCTTTGTTGTTGTTTTATTGTTGTTGTTTTGTTTTTTTAATGATGTGTATGTAGGGGGAGGGCGGCAGATAAGGAAGGGAGGATGAAGAAGGTAAAAGGGAGGAAGATGAGAGTTGTCGTGAAGAAAGCGGTGTGGCGAGGTAGAGGTGTGGGCAGCCATGGTCCAGGGTCGGGAGGTATAAGGGGGCACAACCCCAACCCAAATTATTGTTTTTTAATAAAAGATTCAAGGGGTGGGTCAGCCCAACTACCCACCCTTGCCATCTTTTTATTATTATTTTTTTAAACATGGTGTTGGTTCATAATTTTTTAATTCTTTTTTTGATGTTGGCCCAAAAAATGAACCACTCACGCCATTACAACTATGGATGCCACTGTAGGAACGCCTCTTAACGTAATTATGCTTCCAATATGAGACATGTAGAGTTTAAATTTGCCAGTGACCTATATTTATCAAATAAATTTTCACTAATGGTAATTTCTTTAAATCACACAAAAATAACACTCATATTTCAAATCCACATATTAAACAAACAAATAAATATTTTACAACTAAAATCACAAAAAAATTGAAAACACCCATTCCTATTTTAAATTTGACAGTCACATATACCTGTTTTTTTAGTGACGGTAATTTTTTAAAATTACCATTCAAATTATATACAAAAACAATATGTTAGAAAAATAAAAAGAATTTTTAGTTTAAAAAATGAGTGTCAAATCTACATGTTAAAGAAGACATCAATATCAAAATTTTATAAATATTGTTGCAATGTCTCTTTTTCAAAATTAATTGATTTTGAAGCCGATTCTTATTATTTTCTTAGGTTAAGGAAAATTAAAAAGGGAAATATATTAATTTAAGTCAGGGCTGGAAATTAACATGTTGTAGGTTGTTTTTTGTGATTTTAACCTTAAATTTTTTTAGGGGTTTATTTAAAAACATAATACCTATTTATATGTATATGAACAAACTATACATATGTCTATAAAAAGTTCTGGAAATTACAGCCACTTGAAAGAGCTAAATAGTCAGCAAATTTTGCTTTGACAGGGACAGATAATTTGAAATTCCAACCCTGATTTAAGTGGTCCAAAGGTACTTTTATATTTTAATTGGAAAAAAGACATTTAAATTATAATTTTAATAAGTAGGGGTCAAAAAACAGTAATAAAATAAATTATTAATAAAATGATGAACTTTTATTGTGGGAGCACCAAAGATAGAATAATAATTAAATAAAGAACTTCTATTATGGGCCACCAAAGACAGAATGAGTTGTAATAGGTTCTATTTTTGGATGAGGTGCCAACATTGGAGAGCGAATAATGTAATTTTATATTGTTTATTGAGGATACATGTAACTCCAAAGGGGCACCAACTTTGGAAGAAGACCTTAGAAGTTTTAAAAGCAAATTTTGGGAAATATTATGAATCATCTTGGAAATTTATTAATTATTTCTTTGTCTGTAAGTAGGTTATGTTTCTACATCAGTAATAGAGGACGAAAACCCTCATTTACACACATATTTGAGGACAGAAACCATCATATTTATGCTTGACAATTTCATCCAAAGTTGTAGTGATCATTCAAAGTACAAATATTCATCCAATTCAAGTAGGGCATCATATTCAAGGTTGTTTTAGCATCCAGAACCACATCACATTCATAGTCAAGGATTTCTTCATACAAACATCGGAGGGTAGATTTTAGTCAAACCAATTCGCATGCTCTTATCTTCTATTCATCTTTCCATGTAGATCAAAATTTGTGAAAAATAATTATCTTCAGATATTTCGATATTTCTCATTGAAGTTGATTTGAAATAAATAAATAAAAGAATAAATAAAGGTCTAAGATTTTTTGTTTTTATAAAAAAAAAATTTATTCATGCTGTCATAAAAGTTCAGATAAAATATTCTAACGTGTTAAAAATTATTTACCAAAGATATTACAATTATACAATTAAAATTTTAAAAAAATGGAAACGGGCGTCAAATTTAAAACCAAGCCGTACACGTATCCTTTCCCCTCTGGCTCCACATAAACTACTAACGGGAAAATATCAAAGTGAAAACAAACGGTTATAAAAAAACATGGCAAATTTCAATGAATGTGTGGAATGCGTACGAGATTTGGTGATTGCATTTGACCTCACGGTTTTATGGGAGATCTTCATGACGTCAAACGCTTTCATCACCGCCACTCATTTAAGGGGAAAACATTATTATAATTTTTAATTCAATCGATTTTCCATCAATTATTAAATAATCTATTAACGAACACGAGAAGATATATGCATTTGGCAATTTTTGTCAAATCATGTTGATAGATAGTGGAGGGGGACCAAGGTGTCCTACTAAAATATTCTGAATACGTTTCTTTTGGTTAGATCCATGAATGAGAATAATATTGGTCACGAACTATATGGTTAGGCACGATTAAAGATTTCTTTTTGAAAAAAAAATATTTTTTAAATAAAGTGAAATTTTATTAATTGAAATTTAAGATTTGGTGATTTATCATTAGGCAAAATTGTATATAAGAATAATATATTAGAGTTTTTTATACAAATAAATGTAGTTAAAATTATAATTTGCAATTAAAAATATAGGAAGACCATCAATATTTTAAGTCTTTTTTAATCGACTTCCATAAACTTTTCCCTAATCCACTAAATATTACATGTCAATACTTCTTTTGTAATTAAATGGCAAAAGAAACATTCCCATCAAATTATATTAAATTATATTTATCCAAAACTAATAAATCATATAACTCTTTAAATATTCAATGATCTCACAAAATACTAAACTTCTTCTAAACAATAAAAATAAAAATGATAATGATATATTTAAAACTTTTAATTAAGTATAAAAGTGTCAAAAACCAAACATAAAAATTTTTTTTACATCTCCACAAAAATAACCACAAATAAATTTGGAATTAAATTTTACCTATGAAAATCACAATTGATTCACATATTGATATAAAAAACTAACAATCGCATGTGTACAGTGTAATGTGAATGTTGAACGGTTTAAGTTATTTGATTTAGAGGAATAGTTAATTACTTTTGTAGTTGATGTGGTTTGTAATTATTTGCGGTGAAATTGTGTTAGTGTTGCAATGTGTTTGAGACGATGGTTGCATCAGTATCTTAGTTGGTTTTTTGTCAAAAAAACCTTAATTATATTGTTGATAACTTGTTGATAAGGGGTGTGATTGATAGTGGAAGAGTAGGAATATAGATGAAACATTACATTGAAAGGTTCTATTTGTACATTTCAAATTTGTTACAAATTCATACATATACATTTGCAAATCTTATATCATGACTGGCATCCTTTTGCAGACAATTTTATTTGCACTAAACATGAATACATGAAGACTTTCGTACATTTGCAAATTTTATATCTTGAGTGGTAGGATTTTGTGGACAATTTTATTTGCATTAAACATTGTAATGCCTCCTTTAAATTATTAAAATAAATAAATAAATAACAGAAAGAAATAGATAAATAAATTAAAAGGAATTAAGAATAAATAAATAAATTTTAAAAAAAAAAACCTGTGAAAGCTTTGACGCGGATTTAGGGCAGAATGGGGACTATTTTCCATTGTTTTGGTGGAGAGGGGGGAGTGTTATCGTCGCCGCCGCCATGGGAGGAAGCTCCAGTCTAGTTTTTTCGCAATGCTTGAAGGGACAGATGTTCATTTGGTGCTCTGGTCGCAGTTTTACACGAATCTATGTGCTTGGGTGTCGTTTTGTCTTCTGCACAGAAATGCCTCGCAAAACGTCATTCCATGGAGTGTCATGTTCCTTGGTGGCCCGTGCCAACAATCTCCCCAGCCTGCGTAAAAAAAAACAAGCCTTCTTTCACGCGTGGGTAAAGGATAGAGGGTTTTGTCAGATGTTGTAGCTGCTATTGCCCTGGTCGACGTGTATGCACCAAAACAGATGTGTAGAAGGTGCATAAAACTGTTTGTTTGAGCGCCTCAAAGAAATGCGGGCTCGGGGAATGCCACGAGGGCAGGACAGGCACGAATGAGTTTGTTGAAAATGCCTTGGAAACTCCCAAGCAAATGCATTGGTACGTGGAAGCCAGACTTCACAACCTCGTTCCAACAACCTCTCAGCCGCTGTCAAAGTGGGAGCTTTAGAACAGCGTATGAACATCCAGCAAAACATATTGGAAATCTACCTTTTTTGTTTTATTTTGTTTTGTTCTTTATGCCAGCTCCTCCCAGCATGTGCCAAAATGAAAGATTTGGAACAGGGTATGGAGATCCATCAGAGAATTGTCAAAATTGGATTTTTTGTCAGTTGTTACAGTTGCAAATGCTCTGATAGACATGTATGTAAAATGTGGAAGCATACACAAGGCACATGAACTGTTTGACAAAATGATACAACAAGATGCATTCTCGTGGACTGCAATGATTGCAGGATATGCACAAAATGGCCTTCTTGATGAGGCTTTCAGCCTTTTCAATACAATTCCTGAGAGGAACGTGGTCTCATGGAATGCATTCATTGCAGGATGCTCACAAAATGGGCTCCTTGAAAGGGCCATGGAGATTTTCAAGAAAATGCAATTGGCAGGTGTAAAGCCAAACTCAACAACCTTTTCCAACATCCTCCCTGGGTGTACCAAAATGGAGGTTTGGAAAAAAAAGAATGGAGATTCATCAAAAAAAAAAAAAAACATTTGAAAGTGGGTTTTCGTCAGATATAATAGTTGTGAATGCCTTGATAGACATGTACGGAAAAGGTGGAAGCATGCAAACGGTTCGGCAATGCCTGAAAGGAATGTGGTTTATGGGCAGCATTGATTTGTAGGAGGTGTAAAAATAAAAATAAAAATGAGTTGGTTTAAAAGGCCTTGGAAACCCTCAAGCAAATGCAATGGGTACGTGTAAAGCCAGATTCCACAACCTCTGTCAGCATCCTCCCCGCATGTGCAAAAATAAGAGCTTTAGAATTGAGCATGGAAAACCATCAAGGCATAGAAAACAAGATGTTTTTGTTAGCAATGCAACTTCCCTGGTAGACGTGTAATGCAAAATGGTGGAGCTGAGGACGCTCGAGGACTGGTTGACGAAGTGCCCAAGCAAGAGACTGAACCCAAGCCTGCGGCTTCGACCAGCTTCGTTCTCCAGGCATGGTTCTCCTTTCCTTACCTCTCATAATTCTCGTGCTTTAGTTCTCTTTTGCAACTAAATAGAATATTAAGTTATTAGATTTTTAATACAGCTAAATGTCTCTTCAACTCATTGCAAAACAATAAAGTGTCGTGTTCCAACTCTCGAAGCCATTATAACTCGCCTACTTTAAAACATGAACTATCACCCTCGCCTCGAGATGATCTAGAAAACTCTTACCCTTTTGATTGCTTCAATATCGTCTTAACGACCAGACAAATTTGACTCTCCATTGATTAAGTTGACCTTCTTCCTGCTGAAAATAGTTAAATTTTACAACTTTCGGAGACTCACTAAGTACCCTTCGCAACTCTGGAAACGAGATGTGAAGTTTCATTCGTGTACCTTGGTAAATGAGGAGTCACCTTGATTTTTGGTTTGACCCGAAACGATCATATGACATCCTTTTGACACTCTTTTAGGAGCCCTGTTACACCGGTTTACAACAGTAGAGAGCTGTTAAAACTAGAAAGTTGGCTTCCGTTTGGGACCACCATTTGAAACCCGGAAAGAGAAATCACGTTTCGTCTTCGCAAACCACTAGTGTTTATACTAGACAAAGGCATGGAACATTCAGCATAGGAAAGAGCACCTTTCGGGATAGTTTGGTGAAGCCATTTTGTAGGCCTCCGGTCGCAGTTTGACAAGGTCAAATTGGTCCAATTTTGTCTTGTCGCTCCAAAAAACTTGTCGCCGTTTGAACATGGTTTTCTAGTTCTCAATTCCCGTTGACTCTAATGAATTCTCTTTACATAGGGAAAACTAGTAGGAGATGTCTCGTTGCGTGCTTCTCCATCTAACGTCAGTTATGGACGCGTTTTCTGGGCCCTCGAGCTAACTTTTGTCAGTTTACAATTAGGTGAACGACGACCAGTGGCCCCGGAAAACTAGTCGCCAAACGCAAACTGTGCGCTCTTTTTCAATTCCGTCAGTTGCAATGAACTCTGGGTATGTCTGGGGACACGTAGAAAGTTAATCGTGATGTGCATGCTCATTGGAAGATAACCTTTGGAAGCAGTCTCTTAGCCTCCGAGCCTGTTTTGTACGTTTTGTGGCCAGTGAGAAAATGTAAAAGTAGAAAGTTGCGGACCCTCGTAGGGTTACCAAATCACCCTGGAAAATTTTAACACACGTAAATAACTGTTTAAAAATGTGATAATGAAACTTGTTGTGTGTATTAGAACTTTTAGCAAAACGATGTTTTCTCTCTCTTCCTTTCTCTTTCTCTCTCCTAGGTTTATAAAATGAAGAAAAATGAAATGCAATGGATACATGTTTCTAGACTTATTTTATTTCGATTTCAAATTGTAATTATTGTCATATGTAAATGGGAAACTGAAGAATGAAAATTATGATTGATTAGGGTGGATGCCATGCCAGCGAATTTTCACTGATATCTTGCTCACGTGGGTTTTGCAGGATGGAAAAATGACATCGAAAAGGCGATGTGTAATTTAATTATTACCACTGTAATTTCTATAGGTCATTGTAAAATAAATAACTGTCAAATGTAGTCTTTTGTTACATAAAAATTATAATTGAGATTCGTTAACATGCATGATATGCTAGTTTAGGGATACTTAGGAAATGTGCATCTGATCACCGGTTCAGTTTGATTCTTAGTTGTGTATGGCAAAAAAAAGGGGTTTGATTTATATAAAGTAAATTTCAAATTGAAGTTAATATATTGTAGTACCTTCTCAGTAATCAATAAACGATTAAATTAATTTCTGGGTTATCTTCTTACCTTGCAAACATAATATAGAGTCTTAATGGGAACACTCAACTTAAATAAAATATTCGTGCTTAACTTGCCTGCATGTGTGATCCTTTTTACCCTATAAGAAGTTTAAAACTATAGAACGAACTTAACCTTTACCCCGATGGAGCATCTTGGTTTAGGCAAATAAGATCCCAAGAAGAGGGGTTTATCGTCTTAATAGGTACGTTTAGTGACATCGACATAAACTAGACACATGGGAGCAATACAGTCAAATAAATCTTCTACATCGAATGAATCTCTTGTGGGATCCAGATGACATCCTGGAGCTAGGGAAATAGTCGTTCTATCACTTAAAATTTTTCTTATGAATGGATCCTCTTAGCTGTAGGTGCCATCTTTGGCTAGTGACAATAGAGTGCTTGATCTCTCACGGAGGGTTTATAGGGTGAATATGTTTAAAACCTTAATCTAATCTTTAAGAGAGTGTAAAGCCCTAAGTGGAAAATTGGAATGGAACTAAACCCTAGTTGACTAGGATGTTCACTTGTGGTTAGAAAACCATAATCTAACTCCTTGCTACAAAATTGTTTTGAAAGAGGTTGCTTTTATAGAACCTTAGAAACTGAATTCTTGTCTCATAATCCCTTGTTATGTCATTCTATGGCATTAAGGAATAAAGAATATTTCTTATGCGGAATCGTGCAATGCAAAGATATGGGATCTTCGTGAACAAAGATCACTCGAGTTCATGTGTAGTTTATAATGCTCCTAGTCATGTACTTCCTTAAAATGTCAGACAAGTGTTTTCATAACTCTTTTGTTTTAAAACGATGCTAAGAACAAGACCATAGTGCGATGTAAGGGTATATCATATAAAATGAAAACGAGATTGGAGATTAGGATTAAGGTCAATCTTAGAGTCCTTATAACTTAATTAAACTTTTTTCATGCATTGCAAAGACTATAAATTATCTTGATGCAACCAAACTTCGATAAAGCAAAAGGTATATAAATATAAATGGGAGTCCATAAGTTATTGAACTTTATTAGCTATGGTAGCAAATTAACTATTCCATGATCGAAGGATGTTCTTGGGGAAAAAACTACCTCGAATCTATGTCTTCCGTAATCCTAATTTTTCACCTTGACATCACGTTAGATTCACTTGTGTAGCAAGGGTAAATTTTAAACATTAAATAAACGTTTGAGAAGCATATTCTTAACATAAGAACACGATAATTAAGTACTGTATATGTGTTTGGAACTGTGCCAAATAAGCAAGTAAGTTATGGAAATTTCCGTGATGCATAAAAGAAGCCAACCTAAATGGTCGAATTGCAAAATTAAACTTGGAATGAACTTAAGATGTAATTAAAGAAATGATGCGTTGCGGGCTGTCAATCCGGGAATCATTTGTCTTGTGTTTGGGTCATTGATAGTATTCATTCATTTGGAAAAGTGTGGTATAAACCATGTGTATGGGTTGTCTTGGGTCTATGTGTTTTGATGACTTTTGTAAGTGTCGTATACATTGTCGAGTTTCCCAGACTGGGAGTCCTTGTGGCATTTTGTAATCACCAAAGTAAGTCAAATTTTTTTTTTATCCTGGTATTTTACTGTTATTTTTGTGTGTGTAAAGTGTGGGCACTACAAACATGAATACATATGGTACCCCTTGAACGACGTTGCCACTTTGGATACAACTCTTTATTGCTCATAATTTGAAGAAGCTCAATTTTCTTGTCACAATTCCAAGTAATAAAGAAGGTTTGCACCAATAGTCCCATTATCATATGAGTTGGGAGCTCCATTGGCCTCAACCTTTTTTACTGCAAAAGAAATCTCATTAGCTGATATATTTTTGTTTTATTTCCATGCCTTGAGCTGACACAATTTTTGCACTACTAATAATAAAAATGTGTTGAACTTGACATTAACAGTCCCATATGGGCAATAAACATAAGCAACCTCAAATGTCCTGACTGCAAAGTCAAGCTTACCAGCCCATGGCTCGAAGAAGTTATCTTTTTATTCTCATAAGACCATTATTGGGATTAGGAGGCACAACCCTTTATTGCTCTCAGATTGAAAATTTTTGGTTTTCCCAATATGCCTTAAGGTACCTATGAGGATATGCATTAATAGTCTCTCTATCATGAAAGTCAGGAGGACTAGTAGTCTTAACCTTTTTGACTGAAAAGGAAAGTTCATTAACCTGTGACTTAGATAAGCTTGGTTTTATCGTCATACCATGAGATGACACGATTTTACGCTCTTACTCCTATATTTCTCATTGATGTAGAAGGAACACAAGAAATTAGAGTGCATACAAGAAAATAACCACAATGAGTTCACATCCACACACAGTCTTTCTAGAGATGGAATAATTTAGAATTCTTATAAATTCTCTTTTATCAATTAAAGTCCATTGTTTTGCACCCTTGTACAATTATATCTCATCTTCTTAGATAAAAGAGTTTACTTGTGTTGTAAGCTTTCCTTAAGGACAAGATGTGTTTCCTATGTTATATAAGATATCTTTTCTAAATCTAATTCTCTTCCATTGTAAGAAAATGTACTTTAAAGTTGATTTTATCTATTTTCTCTAAGAAAAAGATAAATATTATGCCTCCCTATGCTCACACATCATTCTTTCATGGCATTAATAGTCTGAAAGATCTCAACTATAAATGCAATGTGTTTTGCTCTTAGCACGAAGAAATTTGGTATTTTTCACAACCCCTGAGCTGACAAATGTGGGTATTTTTCTCAAATCACCATGACACATCACACTAGCATCTCAAATCATTAGAATGTCAATACCATACCTCAATCTCTCCACCCATTAAGACTCACCTTTGCTTACCTCCCTGTTCCTCACTGTAGAAGTTAGGGTCAACTAAAAGAATGAAATAACTCATCATAAAACCTCTTAAAATGACCCAAACATACATGATATGCCATGATATACCCGAATGCAAGCTTACGTGATCTCATATAGCTCTAAACCACACTGTCACACCTCCAAGTAACCACACCCGCTCCCAATGAGCACCTGTAACATAGTGAATCACATGTATTTGCACTATGCCACTGTTTAGAGTGTCTAAACACCCTCCAAACTTAATATCCATCATGTTAGCATGCATCTCAAGCATCCAAGAAGCTCATAAATTCATGCAACATTACCTAAGCTCCTGAATAGGCTTGCAAGAGCAAGCACTCCTCACTGAATCTCATTGTACCAGTACAAACACATCTGAATCATCATGTTAGCATCATGTACATCATCATAAGACCATAATCCAATATCCACTTTGTCATTATTGTGGTTTTACATCAATGACAACACCTATTAGGACCACATGTCAACATAAGCATATGTTACACACACACACACACACACACACACACACACACACACACACACACACACACACACACACACACACTCACACACACACACACACACACACACACACACACACACACACACACACACACACACACACACACACACACAATACACACACATATATAAACACACACAGAGACACATAGACACACACACACACACACGATAAATTCAATCAAATATGATTTTTTCCCTCTCCAATGCTGGTGATTATCATCTAAGGGCCCATATAATTTTTGGCGATGCAAACATTTTTTACAATCCTAGATTGTCAATGTGAAGGTGGTCCATCAAAATAACTCATTGAGATTAAAAATCCGTTGGCTAAGCAAGTGGGAAACAATAACAATTGTGATTTTTTGGGGCAAGCAAGGGCAACTATATGATGGCCAAATAGCCAAATTGGATTTGTGAAATCTCCACTATTCACCTAATTACAAATATTCATCGTTAAAATTTTTCCTAATGATATTTTTCATAGACTCTCTAAACCACCATCCTCCATTCCTCAAATCAAAAACCAAAATTTGCAAAACCACCACACCAAATCCTAAAAAAAAAATCATCTTTTGTTTTACCATGCATTGCAGTTCACAAAACACAATAGCTTAAATTCCCTAGTTTAGAAAATCCCTTCCCCTCCCTCAAAGGAAAATAACGTATCTGCTCGAAACTACTCAGACAAATCCCAAATTCGCAAGCCATGCATAAGCTGCCACATGTTAACCATGGTGGTGGTCCAATGTTCATATTGAAGGTTATCAGAGACCTAATCAAAGAAAACATAAGGAAGGAGTTGATAATCCTCTGCAATTTAGCCAACCTCAATGTTCTGCAACCATTTGTCTTCCAAACCCGCCCTCAACCTTGAAAATGTACAGACTAGTTTAGAGCTCTTGAATATGATCCCAACGCCATTCCCCTACTCTATAGGAACTACCAACATGATTTGTACCCCAAAGTGACAAATTGGTTATTACTTTGCAAACTTGAAGGCATGATTTTATATGAATGATTTCCACAAACAGACAAAAAAATATTTCATCCACCACCATATATGAAATGAAAACACAACCATTAATATTTATTCTATACGCCACTAATAGTGGGTTCTTCTCATTTAGAGAGCCCCTATGAGCGTAATAAGGTTGTATGCCCTTTCACAATTTTTTTTAAAAGGTAGAGAATATATTAAATTATTGTATAAGTAAGAGGGGGATTTCCTAACAAATACTTCATGCTCTCGTAGCACATGAATTGCATCCGCGAGTGGGAAGTGGGAATTGACAGTAAAATCAAATGTCCCACCAAGGGTTGGAAATCGACAAGTTGTGGGGTGTTTTTTGTGATTATAAGCGTATATTATCAGTTAAAACTGAAAATATAGAAAACCTTATAATTTTTTAAATATATATAAAATATGCGAAAATATACAACTTATTTATATCTATGTAAAGAAATCATTAAAAATGTACTAAAAAACTAGAATTTATAGCCACATAAAAGAGCTAGACCATCAACAAATTTTGACTTGATAGGCATACATTATTTGAAATTCCAACCCTGGTCCCACTGTCCGTCGTTGTTTCCTGTTAGGGCATGGTCCTATGGAGGGGGCTCCATAAATATTTCAACAGGGGTTGCGGAGGCAATTTAGGAGCATTTTAACAATTTTAAGGTCTCATGTTTTTTATTTCTTTCGTTAACAATGCCTCTTGAGATATTATAGGATCCCATTACATTTTTATGATAATTTGCAAGTAAGTAAAAATCACATTTCCCTCTAAAATAACCATAAATTATTGGTGGGAATGCATGTTATGCGTTGCATGGGTAAAAATCAGCCTAAACTATAGGGGGAACTCCCAGCCCCCCCTCTCGAGCAACCTCTTAACTTTAGGGGGCAAAAAAAGTGGAGCTCCTATTTTTTAGGCCTTAATTCTATTATTTCGTGTAGCGGGTTTCAAAAATAATCATGGGACAATCATGGGACCCAAGCTTGGAATTTCAAATTATCTGTCCCTGTCAAATCAAAAGTTGCTGACGGTTTAGCTCTTTCAGGTCCCTGTAAATTCCAATAACTTTTATAAATATTTGTATAATCTCTTCATATGTATATAAATAGTTATTATTTTTTATATAAATCACTTAAAAAGTCTTACGAGTTTGTCAATTTTTAGACCTAATGGGACCTATTGCTACAAGAAAATAGGAACATAAGCCCCTTCATCATTCCACATGGCCATGCTCTTAGCCTCCCCTAAACCCTGCACATGTGGGGAAAACGGTGGAAAATGCGGGGAAGAGGGCGCCCTCCGACAACAAATGCGTGCCCTCCAAGCAGACCTCCTTGCTGCCTATGCCCACCGGAAAACTCTGCACGGAACAATCAATCACATTTATGACAACCTATCACATCTGTGACAGTGACGTATGAGTAGGTTAAATTAATTTATTTTCTCCATTTAAACAATGCCACATAAGCATTTGACTTTCAAAACATGTATAGTTTCCACGGAGTCTTTGCCGAGGCCTTCATTCATGTGCAGAGGGTAGAGTAAAATGCGCGCTCGCATCAATGTAGCTACGCATCCTCACTCACATCCTTAGTCGCCATGTGCGGGGTCTAGGGCAAAAGAATGCTTTAAGCCTTCCATTATTGGTTCGTAGGTAGTGCACTTTGAGAAGTCTTCAGCGGATAAGTCTCTCATTTAAATTCCGTCAAATCTATCAAAATCAATGTACTTTCAATTAAATTGACAAATAATACTATGCCTTGTCAGTTGCCACCTCTTAAAATTTAAACCAAACTTTGCTCCCTCATGAGCGCGAAACAGTGGAAATAGTACGCTCCGAACTTGTCCTCTAATTAATTTAAGGAAAGTACGACCTTTTATTTGGTTACCAGCGTATGCATTTACTTACTTCTGACGCAAATGAAGTTGTCGCTTTCTAAAAAGTCGAGAAAATTAAATTTTGAAAACTACGGAGCTCCTCATCGTGTAATTAAATTTAATACATAAGACAGAAAAAGGAATTTCAATGGCAATGATTAAAGTGCACATATTTCCACTGCCACATCTTGGAAAGAAGATAATTTTGTGTTTACCATGAGTTCCTCTGCATTTTGCATTTTGTTTTAATTCATTTCCCCAAAACGTTGTGGAAAACGTAGCGTTCTGGTTTCCATAGTATTTAATATTAGATACACAAAGGATGATGTAATTATATATTCATCGAATCGAATATGCTCCTCTAATTGCCGAAGGCTGTGAACATTGGTAATCGGGATGTCTTTTGGGCTAGATTTCTTAGACGGCCAGATTTACGTTCAGTTTTTTTTTTTTTAATTGTTTCTGTGCAACAGCATTTAATGTATCACGATATCCTTTTTTTTTGGGTCATGTTTTTTTGGAATTATGTTGGGGTATTATGGTGTCTCTTATTATTTACTAGCAATCGTATGCGGAGTGTACGATGGAAACGTTGAAGGGGATGGGGTGAAGATTTGAAAATTGAGGAGGCGAAAAAAAGGGAGAGGAGGGGTTTGAGGGAGGGGAGAAGATGAGGGACGATTAAAAAGGGGTTTGAGGGAGGGGAAAGGTATTGTGGTTCACTATATTGTCTATATCTTAAATGCATAATTCACATGAATGTGAATTTACATTTAAAGGGGACAAACCAAAAAATGGGGAAAATCCAAAATATTTAAAAGTAAAATTAATTTATGAAAGGAATCCAACCAAATCTACAAGAACAATACATCAACATTTTCACCACAATTGCGTTAGTTTTTCAAATGGTTTTTCTCCTGTTTCTTCAACATTTTTCATCACAATTTGTTAGAGTCGTGCCAACTCCTTCAAAGCTGAGCGAAACTTGGAAAGCAAAACCTATTTTTGGGATGTGTATTGCTTCGATCCAGGGGATGATCGTTGTTGGTGACAAGCTGTCGGAGGCAACGCTGAACTACTTGGATGTCATGAATGATACACAGACTGTGACAATTTCTGAGGTGACGACGAGCTGCTGGTTACCACAAGTAATATAAGAATAGTGCACGCACTAACATCCACCTTCGCTCCGCCTCCATCTGATTTAACCACAAAGATGCGTAGATAAAACTACAAATAACACAAACCCGTCGAATGGAATAAGGACTTAAGCGGAGAAGCCTAATCATCATGTATGTTCGCATCACACTTAGCAAAAATCGAACTCGCAACCTCCCACATACAATGCACATGCCCAACCACTGCGTTGCATTGTTTTTCATGCAAATTTCTATCTGACGTCGACCAAATTTATGTCTACGAACTTGCGTGATGTTTAAGTTCCTCGGAGTTAAGCATACCAATTAAACTAAATATGATTACACATATATTTATTTCCAACTCTAGTTGGGCTTTGTAGAAGGAAGTGTTTGGCCTGGATAATTTTATGAAAACTTATTTAGTCCTAACTGCTCTCAAGATTTGATAAAAGTTTGGCCAAATATTTGACTCTTCAGTTCATTAAAGATCAAAGCCCTGCAACTATTTCTTAATGCTCTGATCACCCACTCTACCTTGTAACAACGATGAATATGATACCTTGGATTTCTCCAGTTAGTTGCTCGGAGGTGTGCGTGTCGTCAATGAAGAACAACTGCGGGTTGATATAATCAATGGTGGAGATTGTTTTCGTGAACGACCATAAGGTAATTCGGGACAAACACCTTCAAAGTGATAAAAAACAGAAACGAAGATTTTTTTTGCTCATATCTATATAAAGAAACACATATTAATTTTCTCACAGGAGTCATCAACTACATCAGGCAACTAAAACGTAATCATAAAAACAAAAATCCTATACAGACGACAAACAAAAACGGGGGGTGAGATCAAAACACATAAAAAGAATAGGACGGTGAAAAAAATATTGATTTTTTTTATATATTTAAAATATAATTATTGAAGCGTTCGTATTCATTTGTAGATGTTGTTATTGTCCTTACTAATCTTCGCATCTTGCAACCGTCATCTTTACCACAATGCCTTTTCCTCCGTTATCATCGTCATCGCACGTTTACTCTTCATCTCCTCACTATGCGAAGTTGTCGTCATGATCTTTTCTCCTTGTGAGTTTCTTTTCGACATTGTTGTGTGTGATGTTGTCGCAGTAGAAAATGGGTTTGAACCCCACAAACAACTTCTGTTGATTAAAAAAGAGTAGCTCACACCCATTATTCTCTATTGTTGTTGCCATCACTACAAGCAATTCAAAGTATTGAAAAGAAATATTATAATACGAAAGTATAATATTATATTTATTTTTCAGGAGAGTTAGAAATACTATAATGAACTTAGGATAATTTTATGATTATAAATCGCCGTTTTAGTAGACGACGATGCTGCAAACAAATATTTTTGCCCTAACCGTAACTAGATTGTTGGCGACAACGATGGTAGAATAGGAAGAGTAGCGGTTGTTGGAAGTAATTATGTTAATGACGACGACTTGTACCTTCAGGGAGATGTGTTTTCAAACACCTCATAGACCAAGGAAGGGGATAGACAGGGAAAGCAGGGGTTCCCTGATCAGGTTGTATCTCCTCCCAAATATGGTAAAGGGATTTCGCGTCCACTTAGCAGTAGGAAAACCTCAATCACTGCAAGTAACCAACATTGAGCGTGTACGACATGATTCATAGAACATAGAAAATCATTTAGATTTCCTCCATTTACATGCAACCTATTACAAGCCAAATATAGCTACAAAATACCTCAAGCTGGTTCAATTGTCTCTGACATGATATAGGCGCACAGGTTGGGAGTACACAAAATGGGACCAGAAGATGTGGATCACTGTGTGTCCTTAAGATTTCAACGCAAAGGTCCAGCTGTAATCTGGTCCCTTCATTATCTGATTTATTTCAGATTCAGCCGGGCCGATCTCATATATATATATATATATATATATATATATATATATGCCTTCGATGAAAAGATAATTTGTAAATTTTAGATGGACGGATTACTATTGATCTACTTTGAGAGGATCTTTTCGCGGGTCTTCCTTCCAAAAAATGATCCATCACCGCCCTCTAGTATTGTTATTCCTTATGCTAAATATTTTTTTGGTTAAGTATTATATAATTTGGTGTGTTGTAATTGCCTTTTTTGGATTTTTATCGTGACATTTTCCTCTGACCGTGTTTTTTTGGGACTTACCGCTTGTAGCATTGGTTTACTCCCATGTATTTTTTCAATATTTTTGGACCACGATCTTTTTGACCACCTTTTTATCATAACCATCTTGTATTTATTGTAAATATATTAATGCGCTCCAATATAGAAATATTTTATACTGAGAGGTGTTCCTTCAATGGGAGCCATATGTTGTAATGGAGTGAATTGTTCACTTTTATTCTTAGTCATATGATAATGCTTGGGCCATTTTTTCTTGAATAGATTTTTTTAAGAATGACCCAATGGTGTAGCTAAATTTATTCTATTTTCCACAAATCAATGGGAAATTGACAAAGATTGGAATAAAGTTGTTAATTAATGTGCCATGTGAAAAATCTAAACTAGGAACCCTTTGAAATTGATATCTATTGATGTACTTCATATTTATTAAATTATTTTTTATTTTCATTTTTTTAGTATACTTATACTATACTAGCATATGTATTCTAATGCAAGTATCTAAAATACTCCAAGAGATATCAATCTTAAGGCACTTATATTGACTTATTTACATAAGTTAATTAGTTACCTTGAGAATGATATCTCTCAACATATTTTAAATGGATGTATTTAAGATATATATTCTAATATAATTTCATACAACCTACATACAACATTCAAAGAGAGGAATGACCATCATCTACTCAAAAAACACTTTGTGTTTTGGATTGTATTTTCTATTTCCTCATTCTTTACTTGTCCACTTAAACCACATTAGCATGTTGAGCAATGTAATATTCTACTTTTGTACCTCATGTTGATCTTTAGTCTACAATTGTAATCTAGGATTTTTTAAGATGTGAAAAAGTGTCAGAATTTAATAGGAGTATTTTTAACGATCAATGTTGATTTCTAAAATTTATGTATGTGGGACGTGTTTAAACATCACATATATTTGATAGTAAACTATCATATCAAAGATTTCCACAAATTTCTTTAAAATTATTTAAAACAAAGTAACAATGTTTAGACTTTTGCGTGAATGTATGGACTCCTTAAATTCCTAAAAAAAATTGTCTATTGGACTCTTGCAAGCCCTCCATTTCCCCTTTAACAATGTCAGTTGTGTGTTCCATCCATTTGTAAAATACGAAAATTATATTGATATCAAAGGGCCCTTGGTCTCTTGGTGAAGTTGGATGGCTTGGGATCAAGTCTTGCTGAGTGCAAGGCCTAGAGATACCCGACACAGAGAGTCAACAAGAGGATAGGGCCAAAATTGTTCCCTAGGTGACTTTGACGGATTGGATGCCCCCTAATCGTGACTTCTTAGCTAAAAGGAAGGCTTCGATATAGATATACGCTTACTCATCAAGTGTAAATCAGCTATATGCAATCTCCAGTTTATCATAGGCAGAGATGTCAATATCTATGTAATCGATGGTTTCCAAACAAATAATAATAATATTGATCGATTTTAGCTTCCAATTTACTTCATTTTATTTATTATTTAAAATTATTGTAAATCGCCATCTCTTTATTGTGAATTTATACTTGTGAATTGTAAAGCGTATTTGTTAGTCCCCGGCTCCCCGCACATGGAGCAGAAACGCGCGCTACAAATGCGCTCGGGGGCGACTTGTGCGCGTCCGTATGCGTTATTCAACAGCTAGGACTGTTGCCGAGGCGTGCTCAATGCCCTGTACCGTATTCTGACAGATCTGTTACCTCCTAGAAATACTAACCAATCCAAATATGCCTCGTATTTAATTCATTGTTTTATTAACTATTTTAATTTAAAAATATATATATATATACAAAACACTGTCAATTCGGTTTACTCTGTTCATGTGCACAAGAGAGGGTGCAATGCTCTGTGATATCAGCAGAGAGGCGCGCATTCCTGAGGGCACATCTGTTTGAATCTTAATAAGCTAAGATGTCAATCTCTTTCTCCACTTTCTTTATGGCCCACTTTTATTTTTGCCAAGTGGGAAGTGGGAAGAGGCACAGCATGTCCTTTCCTTTGTCTCCACTTTCTCGAGTCAAATCGACAAAGTGATTAATGCCACACTTTCTTTCTCAACGCTGCGCAGAAATGAAACCCCACTACTTAATTTCTGGAACCGTAACATGTCACATAACAATGCCGGTGCCAGGTGGAGGCTCGGCCGGCTACCGTGTTTTTGTCCTTGTCTGCCCAAAAATTAAAAAACAACTTAAAATTAAAGTGTTCTTATTGGAATTTGGGGGATGAGAGAGACTTGATAAGCACGCGACCGTATCGTTGACAAGAAAAGGCATTTTATAAGGCTTTATGATGTCTCCGGTTTTGTTTTAACTTTTAGCCTTGGGATTTATAATATAGGATGAACCAATTATATTTAAGAGGAAGTAACGTGTTTGATAGCTTATCGCAAGGGGCTACCCAACGGACCTACTTGCTGCCTAGGTGACTTAAGAGTGTGCGCTTCACCTCAAGTTTTGGTGAACGTTAACTCTTTTGACTGTATTTAATATATGATGTAAACCAAAACTGTTTGGTGTTAAACATGGTCCACCAGGCAGATTGGAGGTTAGGGACGAGAAAGGCGAAAGGAGGGTCATCTTGTTCAACAACCAAAAGCAGATCCTATGATTATGAAACAATGTGCGACTATATTGAGGAGGCTTATGCTTCATAAATTTGGCTGGGTTTTCAATTCCCCTGTTGATATTGTGAAGCTCAATATTCCTGATTATCCCAAGGTAATACAGAAACCAATGGATTTGGGTACTATTAAAAAGAGGGTAGAATCATAATTTTATACAAACCCTCATGATTTCGCTTCTGATGTAAGGTTCACATTTGTTAATGCAATGAAATATAATCCACCTAGTAGTGACGTTCATGTTATGGCTAAACAATTGAGCGATATTTTTGAAGATAAATGGAGAATCGTTGAAAGGAAACTTTCAGAAGTGGAGACCCCTGGTTATGTAAATAAGGGTGCGCAGTCTAATCCATCCAAACAATATCAACAAAAGCAACAACAACAAAAGCAGATTCACAATAGAGTTACAGAGAAACCCAGTCAGATTAATAAGCCAATTCCTGACTTCGGTTTATTAATACATAAACCTACATTTTAACCCTGCAAACGAACCAAAAAAATTGTTAAAAATAGGTGGAAAACGTGAAAACGTTCAAACAACCGTCAAACCGTCAAATTTAACACAGTCGCTGAAATGACGTCCCGATGGCCGTCAAACTGTCAAATTTAGCATAGTCGCCAAAACGACCGGAAGGGCCTTTCCCATAGGGGGAACACGTTCACCGTAATAAATTTTCAATGATGTCAATCAATTCTAGTTTTATTTGTTCAACTCTCTCTATAAAATATCCACACAAATAAGTAACCATGATCCTCACCAATTGAGCTAGAACATTTGTATGTGACAACAACTTTTCAATATTCCCCGTCAAATTATGCACAACAATAATATTGTATAGAAATAAAAAAGGTGAGTTTCATTTATTTCAAAATAAATCGATATAGATTTACATAAATCCTCGAACTTATATATATATATAAAGAACTTTTATCATGGGGCGCCAAAGCATCAAGTTTATATTTTTGGATGGGGCACCAACATTGGAGAGTGACTAAAGTAATTTTATATTGTTTATTAATCATACATGTAACTCCAAAGGGGCACCAACTTTGGAAGAAGGCCATAGAAGTTATAAAAGCATATTTTGGGGATTATTATCAATCATTTTAGAAATTTATCAATTATTTCATTGTTTGCAAGTAGCTTCTGCTTTGCATGAGTAATAGAGGACGTAAAACCCACATTTACATAGATTTGAGAACGGAAACCGTCATATTTAGGCTTGACAATTTCATCGAATGTTGTAGTGATCATTCAAAGTACAAATATTTATCCAATTCAAATAGGGCATCATATTCAAGGTTGTTTTAGCATCCAAAAATGCAAAGTAAAGTCAAGGATTTCTTCGGACAAACATATGAGGGTAGATTTTAGTCAAACCAATTTACATGCTCTTATTGTATGTTCATTTTTTCATCTAGATCAATAGTTGCTAGAAAATAACTATATTGAGACATACCTGTATTTTTTATTGAAGTTAATTTGAAATAAATAAATAAAATAATAAATAAAGGTCTATTTTTCTGCATATTAAGGTTTTTTTTTTATATAAAAAATAATAATTTATTGTTGTTGTCATAAAAGTTCAGAGTTTTATTCTGCTGATTTGATATATTATCCAGATGTGTTAAAAATTATTTATAGGAATCAGGCCTGGAAATTGACCGGCTGTAGCCTGTTTTTAGTGGTTTTAAACGTAAATTACAGGCTATATTAATTATTAACCGTAATTATGCACAGCTATTAAATTATACAAACCGTAAGTTTGACAGGTAAAAATTGATATAAACTGTAAATATTTATAGTAGGCAATAAACATATATATTAATATGAGTATATGTATTTTATAGTTTTGGTAAAAATTTAAAATATATTTATAGAGTGTACAGAAAATTACAATAAATGAATTTAAAATAGTAATCAAAACAAATCTTTCCGAATCCCCATCTCTAGACTACATTCAATAAAAAATGATATTAAATTCTTGGCACAGTGGCACTGGGAGTGAGGACTCGAGGAGGTAGTTGGGAAGTGAATGTGTTTGGTGGAGTTGAGTAGAGGCACACACGAGTGCCCATCTAACAATTAAAACATTCACCATTTTTTTCAAAAAATCTCCAACCAGACCAGTTTACCCAGCTGAACCGACAGCCTCCTTGCCTCTATCAGAATGGAGCTTGGACATCCATGATAGGCACAGGGATCAGAAGTTGTAGTTGCAACTACATGTAGGCAAAAGGAGACGTTGAAAGGCTTAAGGAATTTCCTCCAAATGCAGCCAACAAGTGTCCAATATGATCATATTAAATTTTCCAGCATTCTCTCTTCCTGGGTGCTAATTTGGGGGCTTTAGAACTGTTTTGGACGCATCTAATCTGGCGAGCCTACCTTACACGTACCCTCCCAGCCTGTGCCAAATCAAGAGCTTTGAAACAAGGTTAGCAGTCTAGAAAAGTAGAGCAGGCATCTGTTTTTTTTTGTTTAATGTGGTAGTTGCTAGAGCTCTCGTAGTCTGTAGACATATATGCAAATTTGCAATGTAGACACCTACAAAAGGAACATGAAAAGTTTGACAAAATGCCTCAATCAACGTGGTATCACGGAGTGCAATCATTACTAGATATGCACAAAAAAATTGTTTTTTGTTTGTTATTGTCAAAAACGCGTGGGGAAAACTTTCAAGCAAGTGCATTGGTAATGGTAGGTATAGGGCAATCCTCCTCAATCTACACCAGCTCTCTCCATACTGGCCGCTTCACCTTACTATGACATTGATTTTGGCAATGGACGGCATTGGCACTATATGTTATCATTTTAATTTGGCATAGAATTTGGATTCATGCCCATGAAATGCAAATTGTTTGTCCAGATGCCTTATGGAAATGTGGATCTGTATAATGCCACGGTTGCATATTACTAACGCAATAGATTGCCAAAAAGGCTTTTGGAAGTGTAAAATAGACTTCCAACCCCCACTTCTTGGTTTGACAAGGAAAAGTGCTCTGGGATGTTTTCTAGTTTTCAAAATGCCTTATCAATATGTGCAGCGCCTAAAACAATTATGGTTGTTGGTTTGCTAAAAATGGGTTTGTTGATAAAGCCTTGGAAGTGGCAGCGGGCAAATATGGATCATTAATATAAATGTTAATTAAAACTAGTAGTTGTGATAGCAGTCCTCTCTGAGACACGCAGCAAATATGGATGATTATTAATATAAATTTGTATGCTGCATTTTTAATTTTATGGTGAATGATGGATCATTAATACAAATTTGTATGCTGCAGCCTGCATATTTAATTTTATGGTGAATCGTGAGCATCTAGGCACCATCATGGACATAGTTACATGCTTGAGCTTCTTAAATATGTGACAATGCTATCTTCATTTTGCAAGCAGGTCACACTTCCAGTTCCAACCTTTCATATGTAGACCAGCGATCCTCCTGAAAAATTGTCTATGTTCTCTCACATTTTAACATTGGATTTGGTATGTTGCATTACCATTTCAAAGTGCCACTGCTAGGTGAGGTGAGTATTATCTATTTTTCTAATGTTACATTTTCTGTAGATTATTTTTCACAATGACTAGCTAAAAATTAAAAAATTGTTATTAGCTTGTAGTTTAATTCTCTTAACCTTGCCTGCCACTTCCATGAACGTAGCTCAATGCTCTGCCCCATCTTTGTAAGGACAGACTTTTCCACTCCAATACTCCTTTATTTTCCATTGCTTCTGTCTCTGACTCTGGCATTATGTGATGCTTGCAGTTTCCTTTCCAACAACATTGGCTTGAATCTTATTCTGCAGTGTTTGTCCACCCTTAAGCCAATCTTCTTCACAATACTTTACCTTTTGAATGGCATTGCTGAATGTCACCGGCTCCGATTTTTTAACTTGTTCAACTAGTCTAGAGCTCTGACCATTTGTAATATATTAGACATGATGTAGAAGTTTAATGAATTTATAATTTTATTCTCATACTTATATACTAAACAGAATTTTTACACAACATGCTGAACTCTTAAATTTTGGTTCTTTGCATAATGCTCCAAAAGATAGGTGTTTAAAACATCTCTCGACCTTTTCTAGGGCAGAAGCTCATCATGGATTCTCTTCAACTATTGAAGGTGTTAGCACTATAAGTATGTTTTATAATTTAAACAATAGGTAACTACCCATTGGCCGAAGCCTTCATTTCTTTTGAGAACTGATGAAACAAGAAATACTTTCTCCTCTTCAGTAGCCTAGTCGTTGTAGCAGTTTTGACTTCCATTTGATTGTGAACTGGGGGTGTGCTTTTTTAAATCCCTAAGTCTTTAACTATTCTATTTGTGACCTTCAAGATTCTACTGAAAACTTTGATGAATAATTCAATCAATAATGTTTTCTTTTATTACAATTTTCAAAGAATATCTTTATTAGATGAATTAGTCTAAATTTGAATTTTTACAGATTGAGTTTATGTGAGAAGGGAGAAATTTCGATCCAATTTATTTGGGAATTGGAACCTTTGCAATTTTCCTCACAAGTTTGAATACATTGGCTCTTCTCTGCATTCAGGTAGCCAATTAATCCATGTTTTGTATATTTTTCTTATTGATCTAAAATAATCCAATCTTTATTAATTTACCAATTGAGACTTTGAATGTTTTTCATAGGCTTATATTTAAACATGTTTTTTAATAAATATTTAAAAATTAGATTATTACAATTAAGTAATAATTTTTTTGTAATTTTCATGTTAAATGCAAATTTTATTAGTAAGTTTTATATATGTTTTGATGTTAAACATCAAGTTAAAATTGAAAGGAAAGCCAACAACATTTTTTATTTTAAAATACTTTATTGTTAATTTAAACTAAGCGAATATCCTTCTAAAATTTATGAATCTATTAATTGTATTATGTCTATATTATTTTACTGATATACTTCTTTCTACTATTTAGGTGATTGAAAAAAATGTCAGAAAAAAAGAAAGAAACAAGCTACTCTTGGGGAAATGTATAAATGGACTAAACCTAAAACAAATACAACGAATGAAGAGACTCATAACATTAAAAGGAAACAAGTATTCCAAGAAATTTTTGGGTCAGAATCAGATGATTCTTTAGATGAAAGAAATGAAGTTGAAGAAGGAGGAAACAATCAAGGGAAAGAAAAGTTATCATCAAAAAGGAAATTTCGCATGGAATGGCTAGATAAGTTTGTCTGGTTAAATTATTTCAAGCGTGATGGTAAAACAATTATGAAATGTAACTATTGTGAAAAGTACAAAATGTCTAGTCCATGGGGTACAGGGGATGGATGTGTTAATTTACAACATGATGCTCTTGTCACCCATGAAAAATCGGTGTTTCATAAGGATGCTCAAGCAAGATGGATCAATTTTTTAGAGAAAAAGATTAAGCCTATTCCAGATCACATTATTCAAATGGAAGATATTAATATGGAAAGAGTGATCACCACAATGAAAACAACTTATTTTGTATGTCGAGAAGATTTATCTTTAGCCAAGTATGAAAAAATTTGTAAGTTTCTCTTCAACATGAATACTCCACATATGCCAAAGTCGCAAGATTATGGTTCATACACAAATCGCAAGGCTTGCAAACGATTTCCTTTACTGCACATCAAAATATTTTGAAGAAGTTCAAAAAGAAAAATGTTGAAAAGTCCATTCTTCTCATTAATGGTTGATGAAAGCACCGATCGCAGCTTGGAGCAACACTTGGTTGTTTACACAACATTTTTAACGTCAGAGGGTTTTGGGCCACCTACTTCTCAATTTATGAAGATTATGAATGTTCCAGATGGAAAAGGGAAAACAATATATGATACAGTAAAACAGTTAATGAATGATAGAGGCCTTTTGATTAAGAATTTGGTAGCCGTGTCAACAGATGGAGCTTCAGCAATGGTTGGGCGTGAAAATGGTTTTGTTTCATTCTTGAAAAGGGATGTTCCAGATCTTATTTCAGTGCATTGTGTAGCTCACCGTGAGTCACTAGCTGCAGGAGATGCTTCTAAAAGGTACCAGAGTTGTTGCATGTAGAAAAAATTGCAAATAAAGTGTATTCATGGGTTCAAAACTCACCAAAGAGAACCAATGAACTCAATGATTTACTCAAATTTATGCACATTGATGTGCTAAATGTTCTACAAATCCATGCAATCAGGTGGCTATCAAGAGGTGAGGTAATTATAAGGCTTGTAAAGCTTATGCCTGCTATTTTAAGTCTATGGAAAAAAGATAAGAAATTCTCATTGTGGTATGACAAGGCAAGAATTTACTCTACTCAATATTGTTTGCATATGCTTGCTGATGTCTTGGGTGAGCTCAATAATTTGAACAGGACATTTCAGGAAGAAAATGTGGACATAACAGTGATTGGGTTGGCTCTTGATGAAACAATAAATAATTTATACAGATGGTTTTTGCAAAAAGAAAAATTTACAGAAGGTACAACATATCTATCCAAATTTTTAGATGATTCTCAATATGGATATATTGAAATCAAAGAGGAAGGAATAGTCATAGACAGGCATGATTTAAAATATATACAAATTCCAAATGAGGATTTTGGCTATAGTGAGGCAAGGAAGAAAACCATGAAACCTCTTATTGAAGGCACACGAGAGAGTTGTCAACAACTCACAGAAGGTTATATTCAATCTCTCATAGACAATTTGAATGAAAGATTTCCAGACCTTCCACTTTTTAATGCAGCAAATCTTTTTAGCCCTTCCTATTATCCATCAGATCGTCAAAGTCGAGATAATATTACAGAACGTTGGCTTGAGAGGCTTCTTCAACATTTACAACATACAAATGTTGATGTAACTGTTGACTTTGTACCTATATTTAATGTTGCTGGTTGTAGAAGGGAGTTGCATTCTTTTGTTGATTCATTACATTTGGCTTGTGAGGGTTTTAGAATGAAAGATGCATGGAAGGTATTTCGTAACACAGAACATTGGCACAAAAGTTATCCTCATCTAATGAAGTTGTGGCAAGCCGTACTTGTCATTCCTACAAGCACAGTAGATTGTGAAAGGGGTTTTTCTAAACAAAACATCATCAAAGACATAAGAAAATCAAAATTGGGGTTGGATACATTAGATGCACTAATGCGAGTATCTCTCAATGGACCAGAAGCAGATGATGTAGATTGGAATGAAATATTTAAGATTCGGAAAGATACAAAGTCAAGAAGAATTCTTGATCTTTGATATTTCAATTTTTGTGATGAAAAAACAGATATATATTTACTTAAACGTTTTTTAGATTTTTGATATTCTCTATATTATCTTTTGTCGAAATATAAATGTATAAATTAGCCATTTGTGTAGTACACAAATGTGACTTATAATTCTATTTTTGTGATGAAAAAACCAATATATATTTACTTAAAAGGATTTTTAGATCTTTGATATTCTCTATATTATCTTTGTCAAAAGATAAATGTATAAATTAGCCATTTTTGTAGTGCATAAATGTGACTTATAATTCTATTTTTGTGATGGAAAAACCGATATATATTTACTTAAAATATTTTTAGATTTTTGATGTTCTCTATATTATCTTTTGTCAAAAGATAAATGTATAAATTAATCATGTAGTACGTAAATGTGACTTATAATTCTATTTTTGTGATGAAAAAAATAATATATATTACTTAAAAGATTTGAGATCTTTGATATTCTCTATATATCTTTTGTCGAAATATAAATGTATAAATTAGCCATTTTTGTAGTGCATAAATGCTACTTATAATTCTATTTTTGTGATGAAAAAACCGATATATATTTACTTAAAAGATTTTCAGATTTTTGATATTCTCTATATTATCTTTTGTCGAAAGATAAATGTACAAATTAGCCAATTTTGTAGTACATAAATGTGACATGATTTTATTTTTGAAAATGACTTACTCTTGTAAATAACATAATTCATAATGGAGGACATGTTTATTTTAATTTTAATTTTTAGATGGAAAGATAAGATATGCATGATAGTTTTTCTTTAGGGGAGAATAATATGCTTATTATATGATTTGTATGAACAATTTTCCTATGATTACTTTTACTGATCAATTCATGTTTTTGGATAAGATTAAAATGGGCATGAGATTTAAAGCCGAGCCTTACGCATTATCCTTTACTTTCTTTTCTTTTCATTTTTTATTTGATGGGGAAGATATAGGTATAGCTAGGTAGACCACCTAAGAGGGGGTGATGATTGATCAAGTGACACCCCAGGACCCTTAGTGTGGTTTTAATAGGTAAACAAGAAGGTGATGGGTGTAATTATCGTAGAGCTCATACCAAAAAGGTAGAACCTATCCATAAGGAAAATTCTATGGGTAGAGATGTGGTGCCCATATTTAAGGTTATGTCAAGGAAGTGAAAGTACACCACATAGCTCCATATCATTACAATGATAGATGGAAAGGGATGATGATGAGGGAAAGATATAAAGATATGACTATCGGCTCATGGGTATATATGTTAACAATATAATGGCCATAAGTGCAATGCATTAAGATGTTCAAATCTGGTTCACGAACTATCATAGGGAAGCCAAACGATATGCCCCAGATTTCATACTTTGCATGATAATGTACTTTTCCAAAACAGTTGGGAGAAAACTTTCCCCATTGAAATCCTTTCTAAAGTTGACATTTGATTTGGTCTTTTATTATCAAGAAATGTATTATTAAGATTCACATTCCTATAAGAAATTATTAAGTATAAAGCACGTTGAGAAGACTCTTTATAAACAAATTATAACCACAAGCATAAATTTGGAGGTAAATTTTACCTTTGAAGTTAACTACAATTGACGTTAGACATAATTGATGATAACAATTCAGTCATATGGCTCTTTTTTGATAATTACACATGTAATATTGTTTTACTTTATAACTTCAAGATGAAATGGATTTAGAACTGTAAAAGAGAAAAGGGACTGTTTCATTGGACTTGCCAACGCTTTTAGTGAATATGCCCTAGAAAAAGGAATCTAAGATTCTAGTTCCAATGCCAGAATAATACAATGGAAAAGACTCAGCAAGTTTTATTGTGCTTACAATGGCAATGTACGCTGGACGGATAATTTTGTGAAGAAAATTGGGATTTCAGATGCATTGCATATTTCCTTAAGTATTCCTAGGCAGAATTAAATGACTATTAGTCCGTTGATCCAGGTGTTCCAAAGTTGGATATGTAGAACCCTAAGTCTCGTCAGCTCAAAAATTTGAAAATTGTTCATAGATGAATCTATTGAAAATGGGTGGAATCTGATCGAAAGAATGAGGTAACTGGGATTTTTGGACTTCAATTAAGCTTTTGAAATATTTCCAAGGTCAAAATATGGAAAATACATGTGAGGATAGGGATCCTCATTAAACACATGACAGGGCTGTCGTTCGAAAAGGACTATATACAATCTTGAGTGGGTTGAAAGACTATTCACTAGGACGTATGCATTTTATCTGAAGCATTCGGGATGATGTAGGGGTTAAGACAATTTTTCACACTTCTTGACAACATCACAATAGTCATTATTAATGGACATAAATAGACTAAATTGGAGAATGCATAAACACAGATAAGACTCTAAATGTGACCAAAAATTTAATGGACATATTATAGATCAAACTTTCATAGGATTATAAGGTCGAAGAAGGAACTTAATGTTTCATGTTTATAAAGAATCCACCAAGTATGATAGAGGTGCAATGGTAATGAAAGTATAAACTCTTAGCACCTTGTGTATCAAATGAGGGTAAATATAGAAATAACCAAAGATTTGATTATTCAAGAAGGTCTTCTCAACTGGAATAAATTCAATTCGAAGGTGAATATTATTTGGAACTGGTGTAGAATAAAATGGTTTATTACTTGATTGTATAAGACATAAGATCAAGTTGTACACTATGCAGGATGTTGTCATATTCGAATACAAGGAGCATGGTTTCTAAATGCCTCTTAACTTAGCAAAACAATTGGGCAACCGAATCACTAAATTATTCATGTAAATGTGACCTGCATAAGGGAGATGGAAATTATAGATCAAGTCACAAGTTTTACTAGAGTGATCACTTACATACATGTGTATATCAACCCAATGTGACATGTAAATCCCTAATTTATTAAAGGTCCAGGATGAGCACATAATTTTCAGTAAGGAATTTAATAGCCATTGAAAAAGAGCTACACCCTCATGACTAATGTATTCCTAATTCTACCAGTAAGAATATCATAACAATTAATGTGAGGCGAATAGGATCATCCCCCATAGGAATGTATTCCTGCATATTGGCATTTAGAACATCAAAGTAAAATTTACTGATTGTCCCATTGACTAATATTATCTATTTAATGGGAGAACTTATGATAATTTAAGGTCAATAGCATTGGCCCACATATTTCTATTTTATGTATAGTTGATCAAAACTTCTACAGGTAGAAAGAAATACAAGGAGGCATGACCACTAGATAAATGTATCATTATGATATGGCATATTATAATCCATTTTGAGTGGCAATGGGCTAGTAATAATCCTAGGTATTTCCATCCTAAGAAATAGTGTTAGACATTTTGAATCTTAGACAAAATAAAATGGTGCACCTATTATGACCTCAACTTCATAGTGACATCGACAGTTGCATAGTCATGAAGAGACAACTTGCAGAGATTGCTCGTTTGTATGGAAATTCCCAATGAATTTTGGCCTAATGGCAGAAATGGTGAAACAGTATACTCAATCATTTCCAAGCAAGAGGCCAATGCATCCACTGCTCCCAATGCATGAAGACCATGAAGATCTAATTTCCAAACATTGTGTTAACATGGCTCCATTTCTAATTTGAAGAATTTCATTGGCCCCTTTGACATTCAATTTGTCTATTGGCTAAGTACAAAGTTATTTCTTTGAATATACTATAATATGGTAATCACCTTTAAATAGTGATCCCCATAAATTCTTTTAATGGCGACAAAGCAACCCTGATGAAAAAAAAATGGCAATGATCATCATTCAAAGTTTCAAGCAAATGATGGATGGAACAAAAGGCTGCCTTGAAGACATTACAAAAAAATGAAGCTACATTTCATTAGCATAGGAGGAGGTTTTTCTGATTCATCTTATTTTTTTGGGTCCACCTGAAAAATGCCTCCCCTGATGAAATGTTGGACCAGGATTTATTCTATTCTCATAACTCTGAGAGTATAAACAATGGGGGGATTATTGAGGGAAAGGAGAAATGGATTTCGAAAAGTGATTCCTAGGATAGAGAGGTGATCAATCAATCATGTGGAATGTCAAGCATTTTCAACTTCTATTCTACGGTCTTTGAATTAGTCGTGTCATGATGGCCCCAACATGATGGCTCAAAAAGGTGGTGGTCATTTTTAGAAATATTATGGCATGACAATAGAAAAATTTCTCCACATGGGGTGATGAAGGAGGTAATATGTTATCTTCTGGTTGTTGAAGAAGCCTACATTGTTAATGTAGTGGAAACCATTCATAAGAGAATGTCCATCTCAGTGACCATGTCCAATGTTGCTTAACTTGGCCCATAATTGTATGGAGGATGTTATAGAAGAGGATAAAGTCTTTTTAGTAACAATGCATGACTTTTATGATTAAAACCCTCAACCTGACGCATATATGAAGATTGTCATGATTTTTAGAGATGGTAAATGTTATAAACCCATTGGGGTTAGTCAATTGCATCTCTTTGAAGTGTAATAGTTTTTAGCACCAGAAGGATCGTTAAAACTCCTTTTAACAAGGTTGCAGAAGCAAAGCTAGGATCCCCTAACTAGTTTACTTTCATAGGGATACAATGTTCAAGTGGATAACGATAGGGTTTGAGACTCCCAACATTGCTAGGAGTATGCTTCCCCAACATGACCTACAAAACTTCTGTTTGCCCAATGAAAGAGGTCTTGCACAATCATTCTGATTGTTTTCATCTCTAGAGATGCATAACCCAATCTTGTTTTTCTTGCAGTCCAATAATTTCTAACCCCATCCAACTCTTGATTCATTTAGCAGGTATTGGTATGTCACAGTAAACTATCTTGATACCCCAAGATCCTAAAAATTTTGTGATAGAATGGCAATAGCCCTGTCTATCATCGCCACCAATGAAGAGTGTCACATGAAGGGGAATCCCATCCTCTACCAACCTAGGCTTGAAGGACAAGGACTAGGTTTCAATCTAACCTGGTATAACGCCACGTATTCCAATCACAAATTTGTGGAAATTTAAAAAACGTCAGGGAATAGATCAGATATTATTTGGATCACAAGATAGTTAGATGGAGAGGAGGTATCATCTGGATTTCAAATGATGAAAATTTTGTATCTCTCAGGAGGTATCATCTAATTGGTAAGATAGTCGGATAGAATGGAGTACACCTTCGACAAATCTACTTTGATGGGAGAGGATCCAACAAGTGCCTAGGCAAGGCAAAATAATGGAGGGATCCTTGTATCCCAATTTTATTTTTCACATATTCATAGTTTAAATTTGAAGACATCATTTGACCTTTTTTATACTACTCCATTCCAAACTTAGATTTGACAGTGGTGTAGGTACTGCTATAAACGAATTTTGATGGTTTTTGTTAGAGTAGGTATTTACCTTAGCTCATGTTCACCTAGGTACATTATTTACCTTTATTGTATTTATCCTCACCCACTTATGTGTGTGGATATTTATTTTTATTTATTTAGATATTAGGAGATATTATCTAGTTGTTAGGTATAGTTCTTTCCTTGATCTATGGTATTGACTAGTTCTTTCCTAGATCTATGGTATTGACTAGATCCTTGATGTCTAGTTCTCTCATAAATCTATGGACTTGACTAGTTCTTTGATGACTAGTTCTTTCCATGATTTATGGCTTGATCTACGACCTTGACTGGTTCTTAGATTGTTATTCCTTACCTATATAAGCAAGGCCCATTCTCATTGTATTTCATTGAGTTCCATAATAATATATGATATTGTTGCTCATTTGTTTGCAAAGGTTTATGTAAAGTTATTCTGGTGAATTGCTTTCATCTTATTGATCATGATGTTTGATTAGCATCTGTGTTCTTGGCTTGGTATGATCTGGTTATCATTCCTTTTATGGTATCAGAGTAGGAGATTGCTATTGACATCTATCTGTAAGTTTTATTTTGTAAATAATTTTTTTTATATATTCATATATTTCAGGATTTGCTCGTATTTTGTTGTTGCGTGAATTTTTATGCAAAATAGAGGCTTCCATTGGATCAGAAGGTGGGAAAACCCTAAGATTGACTGTAAACTTGACCATTTCGGGAGGCAGTCATTTTTTTGGGTTTTTTTGTTGTGCAGAGAACCATGGTGGTGGATTCACCTCGTTAGGTGAAGGAAAACCAACAAATCATTTTATGGGTATTTTTTTTCACATTTTTTGACCTATGGGTGTAGAATTCTTGGTTTACATTTAAGAAATGGTTTCAGCAAAAGGTGTTTCTTTTCTTCGACATATGCAAGGGAAGCATTCCATGGACGACAATGCACTTTTTGCTATTTCGAAGAAAATCATTGCAAATTCTAGAAATAGCCCATTGGTATGGTCATATGAGGGCTTAAAGCTTGTGATTCCTACTAGTAGGTGCTTAACTCCAGCCCCCTTTCATTTTATTTGTGTGGTGAAGGCAAGAGCATTTTATTTTGTTTTAGTGGCAACTAAAATAAATAGTAGAGCATAATATTGAAAAGCTTGTAACTTTTGATCGGTAACTCGGTTTTGAGTACCATTTTTTGCAAAAGTTCTTTTTTCCATGCTCTTTCCATTGGAAATATTTATTTTGAGAATCACACTATAATTATAAAGTGCCATATTGTAACACGCACTCATTATAAAGTGCCAAAATCTGGGGGGCTCTTGTTGCATTGCTTGGGGTCTTGTTGCATTGCTTGGTTCTTGCATTTCTTTTGGTGATTTTTTTAGGATGGCATCTTTACTTCTGCATTAGATCATGTTGAGCCATTAACAACACATAATTACCACACATGGAAACCAAGAATGGAAACAATAATTAAGCGGAAAGGATTATGGGCTTTAACTTCTTAAAGAACAACCAATGTTCACTAGAGAATATGAGAAATTTCAGTACCAGTGCAAATTTGATGAGTGTATGGGTTTGATAGGAACTTATGTAAGTGACAGTCTTTTGTTTCATTTGGAAAAGTGTGACTCTCCTTTCAAAATATGGGAGAAATTGGAGGATTTATTTGGTAAGGTGGATCATATGAGAGCCATGCAACTTGAATTGAGATCACCTCTCTTAATCCTGAATATTTTCCAACAATTATAGACTATCTTACCAAGTTCAAGCATTTGTTGACATAGTTGAAGGGGAGTGGAAGAGATAAGAAAGATGAAGAGTGTGTTTACTTGATTCTATCCAAGTTGAGAGGACCATTCCAAATTTTTCTTCTACCTTTTTCTCTAGCATGGATGCCTTAGGTGACACATTCAAAATGCCTAACTTAGAAACATTTTGTGAAAGAATTACTAGGGAAGAATCCAAATTGTCTCACCTTGAGTCTTCCACCTCTCAAAAGGCATTAGTTGCATCTAATCCTAAGGGCAAGGGAAAACCAAACAGTAAAACCAAATCCACACCTTCTCCATCTCAAAATGCTCCTAAACCCAAAGAAAACAACTCAAAACCCAAGGAGTCTTCTAAATCCAAGAATAAGTCTAGCCGTTCATGCTCTTTTTGTGGGGGTAGTAATCATGAAGAACATAGGTGTTATAAGTGAATGCAAGCCTTAGAGGATGCAGTCAAGAAACACAAAATTTCTATCTCCATGCCACCTCCTTCTAATCAGCATGGAAAAAGCACTTAATGTTGTTGGAAGATCTCAGTCACCACTTGCAGACAGTTGGGTTATAGATTCTGGTGCTTCTCATCACATGACTTCTTCCAAGGAGTCTTTTGTTTCTCTAGGTTTGAGTTCTACTTCCAAAATTGAGGTTGGAGATTCTTCCTTTCTTTCTATTGAGGGAAAAGGTGATATACAACTTGATGGTGGCAATATCCAAGATGCACTATATGTTCCTAACATCACTACAAATTTTCTTTCTGTATATCAAATTTGTCATTCTGGTCAAGGAAAAATAGTGACTTTTACACCACATGGAGCAGAAGTATGAACTTTGTTGGAGCCTCATTCACTAGTTTCTCAGGGTATTGTTGATCATAGTTCTAGACTATATCACTTTGAGGGTTTTGATGACACTTCTTCTATAGGGACAAGATTGGTTTCTCATGCAGATTCAGAGAGTAAGCTTTGGCATGAAAGATTTGGACATCTCAATTACAGATATTTGAAGGAGTTGAGCACTCATGGTATGGTAGATGGTCTTCCTAGAGTTTCTTGTCTTGAGGGAGTTTGTCATGGTTGTGCATTAGGGAAACAACACCAAGATCCTTTTCCTAAGAATTTGTCTAAGAGAGCTTCTTCACCACTTGAGCTTGTGCATAGTGACTTGATGGTTTTTCCTACCCCATCTTTCAATGGAGCTAAGTATGCACTTACATTTATTGATAATTTCTTGAGGCGTACTTGGGTTTATTTTCTCAAGTACAAAAGTGATGTTTTTTCACACTTCAAAGTCTTCAAGGCTTTGGTCGAGAAACAATATTCTAGTAGCATAAAGAACCTTCACACTGATAATGGGGGGGAGTACTTCAGCAATGAGTTTTCTAAATTTTTGGCAACTCAAGGCATTATTCACCAGCATTTTGTTCCTCATACTCCACAACAGAATGACTTAGCAGAAAGGAAGAATAGAACTTTGAAGGAAATGGCTAACTGTATGATGCATTCTAGAGATATACCTCCTATCTATTGGGCAGAAGCAGTTAATTGTGCTAACTACATTCAGAATCACACACCACACAAAGCACTTGAGCATTTGACTCCAGAGGAAGCTTGGTCCAACACTAAGCCAAATGTCTCATTTTTTTGAGTCTTTGGGAGCCATGCTTGGGCCTTTGTGCCAAAGAAGAAAAGGAAAGCTTTGGATAAGAAGAGTAAACCCTTGATCTTTGTAGGGTATTGTGAGGACATGAGAGCTTATCGTCTTTTAGATCCTGATACACATGATGTTATTTTTTGAACACATGTTCAGTTTGATGAGTGTTTCACTCCTCATGATTCTTCATCTTCTTCCATTCCTTCTTCTTCTTCATCTCATCTTGAGGATCCTTTCTTTGAGGATATTGATGAGGAGGTTATAGATGTCATTGAGGATCCTATTCCCACTGATGTTGTCACTATGCCTAAGTGGGCTCGTACTACAGTTTCTGAGGCAACACCTTTCATAGAGGATCTTCCACCCACTAGGCATCATCACGCACATTCTACAGGTTCTGGACTTTTGTGTCAGGTAGTTTCTGAGGATCCAAAGTCTTTTTCAAAGGCTCATGGGATACAGGAGTGGGATGATGCGATGACAGTTGAGTATTCTTCTTTGATGAAGAATCATACTTGGGATTTGGTATCTCTTCCTAAAGGAAGAAATATGGTTAGGTGTAAGTGGGTATACCGAACCAAATATGTAGCTGATGGGTCCATTGACAAGTATAAGGCTCATCTTGTTGCAAAGGGTTTTTCACAAGTTGAAGGTATTGATTACTTTGAGACTTTTGCACCCGTTGCCAAGATGGATTTTGTATGCCTTGTACTTGTTATTGCTGCATCACAGGGGTGGCCCGTATACCAGATGGACGTGAAGAGTGCCTTCTTACATGGAGATCTACAAGAGGAAATATATATGGAGCAACCTGGCTGGATTTGTTCAGGATTCTTCTCTTGTTTGTAGGCTCTGAAGGTCTCTCTATGGTCTCAAACAAGCCCCTCGGGCTTGGTATGAGAAGATGGATTCTTTTCTTCTATCTACTAGTTTTGTTTGTTGCCACTCCGATCATACAGTGTATCTCCAGCATGTTGGTGAGGATATTGTGATACTTGTCTTGTATGTTGATGATCTGTTACTTACTGACAGCTCTTCTTCCCACATTTAGAGTATTCAGAGGGCTCTTTCTACACAGTTTGACATGACAGATCTTGGGCTATTGCATTATTTCCTTGGTTTGCAGATTTCTCAGACAGATTCAGGGATTCATTTGAGTCAGCAAAAGTACACCCATGATCTTCTTAGGTGCTTTGATATGGTTGATTGCAAGCCAAGTCCATCTCCTTTTCAGTCTGGAGTTACTCTTACATCCACATGTACCACACCACTTTGTGATCCTACGTTGTATAGGTAGTTGGTTGGGAGTCTCATGTACTTGACCCATACTCACCCTGATATTTCATTTACAGTAGGGCTTGTATCTCGGTTTGCACATTCTCCTCATAGTAGTCACTGGCAGGCTGCTAAAAGGATTTTGTGCTATTTACAGGGCACTTCCCACTTTGGCCTACACTACACTAGGGGTTCTACTCAGTTGGTTGGGTATACAGATTCAGATTGGGTAGGTTCTATTGATGACAGGTGTTCCACTTCTGGCTATATTTTCTATCTTGGTTCTTCTCCAGTTGCTTGGGCGTGCAAAAAGCAACAGGCTATTGCACTTTCATCTTCAGAGGCAGAGTATAGGGTAGCAGTTATAGCGAGTCAACAGATTCTTTGGCTTCACCAGTTATTGACAGAGTTTGGATTCCCACAGGATTCACCGACTGTACTTTGGTGTGACAACCAAAGTGTAATTCACATTTCTCGCAACCCAGTTGAGCACCAGCAGACCAAGCATATTGAGATACACATCCACTTCATTCGTCAGCACATTCAGGATGGAGTTCTTTGCTTGGAGTACATTCCAACTCAGCAGCAGGTTGTAGACATCTTTACGAAGCCTTTTGCATCACCTCGCTACCTTGAGTTGTGTGGAATGCTTGGGGTTTCAGAAGTTGTTCTTGGGGGGTGTTCATGAGAACATCTTCCTTCTTCTTCTTCTTCTTTCTCTTTCCTTCTAGTAGGATTCTTTCCTTCTTTTGGTTTGAGATTTCTTCATGGATATATTGTACATGAGTACCTCATCAGGCCTAGTTATCGGGACTCATACTGTGGACATGCCACTTCTATTTTGGCCCCTAGCTTCACTTGAGGGGGGTGTTAGAGTAGGTATTTACCTTAGCTCATGTTCACCTAGGTACATTATTTACCTTTATTGTATTTATCCTCACCCACTTATGTGTGTGGATATTTCTTTTTATTTATTTAGATATTAGAGATATTATCTAGTTGTTAGGTATAGTTCTTTCCTTGATCTATGGTATTGACTAGATCTAGATCTATGGTATTGACTGATCCTTATGTCTAGTTCTCTCATAAATCTATGGACTTGACTAGTTATTTGATGACTAGTTCTTTCCATGATTTATGGCTTGATCTACGACCTTGACTGGTTCTTAGATTGTTATTCCTTGCCTATATAAGCAAGGCCCATTCTCATTGTATTTCATTGAGTTCCATAATAATATATGATATTGTTGCTCATTTGTTTGCAAAGGTTTATGTAAAGTTATTTTGGTGAAATTACTTTCATCTTATTGATCGTGATGTTTGATTAGCATTTGTGTTCTTGGCTTGGCACAATTTGGTTATCATTCCTTTTAGAATCAGTATGCACCTTATTCTTGACAATAATCCAGCTATATCCCGATGGGTCATCCTTTTTCGAGATTCAGCCCTTATCTTTCATCAATTTTGTCACATTTTCCACATCACCCCATTTGCCAAACGCAACATAGAAGATACCAGATATTTTCAATTCCTTCATCAATCAAATTTAAGTGGGTACAAGCTGACCTATGAACATGCTACAAAGGTGATATGGTTTGGTTTAGTATATGTCAGTTGAATTTTGTTAACTACCTACAGGATGGTACCTCCCCAAATGACCTTTCCTAGTCCCAAAAGCAGATCCCTTCAATCCAACGTATATCCACGTTATTACCCTATTTTGGCCAGAAATTTCATAAAAATACCAAATGAATATTCTATGCAATGGGACTTTGCATACATGTTGCCTTAATTCTGAAGAAGCTATTTCTGAGCAACACAAAGAGGTGCACGAAGGAATCTATGGTGATCATACAGTGTGTGCATGGACTAGTTTGCCTTGTTCCAAAGAAACTTCTATACATGGGATATCCTACAAGGCCTACTATGGAAATAAATTATTTCATCAGGCTATGTGAAAAATTGTGTCCGATGTCAAAATCATGACAATGTTGATCCACGTGTCATCTCACAATGACCTTACTGAGACCTATCACAACGAACATTGAACTTTTTTCAAATGAGGGCATTGATCTTAGTTGAGGAAAACTGTCCCCCACCACTTATGATGGCCATCAAACTACATTATCACTGATACTTGGAGTACTTTATCAAATGGGTAGAGGTTGTTCACTCTCACTTATGTCACAGGTGCTCAGATTCCAAGTTCTGTCATAAATCCACATCATCTACCATGACATGAGCATCTATTTCTTTGCCCTGTTGTATCAGCCTCCATGATAAGTCGTCGAACCCTAAGTACATTGCTAACAAGTGAAAATCCTTCCGTCTCATCCTTGCTCTTTTAAAATTGGCTACCAAAAGTTTTTTGGTCTACAGGCTTATTACCCTCGAGATACATGGACAAGTTGTGGCCACCAATAACCTCACAATGTTTGGATTCCTGTACAGAAAATTTGACTTGGTAAAATAGGTCGTAAAACATTTGCATCTCCAAATCCATCTGTGCTCCTATGGGCCTATCTTGCACTTCCATCCGTCATACCTAGGTAGATTGCAACCCATATTCATCTTGGTCATATTGGCACTTGAAGCCACGTGATACCCCTAGAGATCGATGCTCCCCTCTCTTGATGCCCTCAACCTTGGCAATAGACTTGATAACACTGGATAAAGTAATACTGATCAGATTTAAGCCAGTTCAACAGAGCTTGCAAAATTCCTCAACATGAAAAATGCCTTCATGCCACTATCACCATCTTAAAGTAGCTATATAGAATTGAGTCCGTGAAAGCTATAATAAATACAGTCATCCCTCATGATATATGTCAGATAGGTGATATTGGTGTACTTAAGACACTAAACTAGTTGCACCTAACATACATACTAACCAGAGCGTGATTCAGAAAGGAACAAGTCGATACTGATGCCCAATTTTAACTATAGGGCCATGGCATTGTGGCAGCTAAATCTTGGTTTAGGGCTCCCATAAAATTGACAATACCCTAATGGGTATGAGGCAACCAAGAGCCTATGAAGGAGCTCATTGCATCTCAAGTGTTTCTATTCCTAAGCTTCGGAAGGCAAAAATATTAAAAACACTCAAAGAGAAATAATTTAGCCGTTCCAAATGTGCATAAACCACATTTAAATGTGGCATTTTCCTACCACAGTCCTTTGGTGATTTTTTAATGGATTCTTCTTTGCCGCCACATGAGGATTCCAATATTATAAATCACTGATAGCATTCTTCCTACTACTATAGAACGGGGCATGATAACTTGCTATGGGTTTTGCTAGTCCTTCGCCTGTGCTATTGAAATCCCTGGTATGAGCCTATCCTTTATGTTTGCTCTTTGAAATCCTGCTGATCCTACTCACTGTATATGTTACAAATAGATGTTTTCCTTGTGATATGGGGTATCACCTCTCATTAGGGGCATCAATATTGCTCATCTGGGATAATTTCTTGTCACATAGAGTTGTAAATGTTGCAGGCACATTGAAAAATCCAAAAACATTGGTAAAACATCAAAATCTACCTTCCACATCGTCATTCAAAACATAGAAATCCTAGAAAATAAAAAACTATCCTACAAATCACATCATGAATTCGGTACAGAATTGCTCGAAACTTGAATTCTTACGTGCATGACATGTGTGATCCCCTTGATTAACTAAAATGTGCCACACTGTTCTAGCTGTCATGATCTAATTGTCACAGGAGCAATACACCAATAATTGAATAGACCTGGAAACAAAAACCCCATCAACATTTAACCCTAAATAAATAATACCCCATGAATTCTGAGGGAAATTGTAAATTTAATCTGGTATTACTAGCATGTTGAGATGCTGCCGTAGTTATCCTTCAACCACTTTAAAAATTTTGAGATGTTGTGGGGGTTGTGTATATCCAGATCCAATGACATTAAGAGCCCTCATCTTTCAAGGTTTGAACTGCACTCAGGCGTCTATTGACGTCTCTTGTAGTTAGCACAACAGTCAGACCATTTTGTGTCAATTGACGGACAATTTCAAAATTGAAGCCTTTGTTTACTCCTGTGACCACAACCACTAAATCGCTTCCTACAATCATAAACTTGTGTAAACCCAAATATTCATAAACGAAAAAATTCCAAAAGCTAACATAATTACGATATAGCTTTTTGACGGACGAAGCAATTCAGCATGCAACTGTTGTTGTTTCCATGGAATAACTAAAGTAAGAAAAAATAGGTAAATGACTGTCAAATTTAAGCCAATGAAAAAATGTCAAAACACCTATCAAATTTAGGCCAGTGGCATGAATGAATGTAGACTCTTTACCATAAGGGGAATGCCTTTCGGCATAAAAAACTTTAACTATGGATCACTTTTAAAATTATTGTTGAATTTTTTTGTAATAATAAAAATGATTTATTTGCTCACATTTGTTACTTTTAGAAAATCATTTGATTGTAATAAAACTTAAGAGTCCCCCTTTAATTTGGGATTGTTGTGTATAAATATTCACTTCCAAACATACCATTACTTAAAGTTGGGTGTGAGGAATTAATTTTTACATTGATCGAAAGGTTGCCAATTCTAATAGAAGTTTGAATATATAAGAGTGAAGATTAAATGTGAGGTACATGAGTTGAAATCCAATGTATCTGTGTCTTTTAAACCATTTTGAATCAGGTTGTCTGTGTTGTTTGAAACATCTAGTTGTTTAATAAAAAAAAAAACCCTTTTTAGTAGATCAAATTAGTGTTATCAGTTGTGGTTTCCTTTTGAATCAATCAAATAGTGTTAATATCTCAACTCTTGAGAGCCAACCTACAATAGATAATCAAACAAATCCATATAGAAATTTCAAATGATGAGCATCACTATGCAATTTAGATTATCAACTTAAATATTGTAGTGAACGATCAAATCAAGGATACTTTATGCTTCAATGATGCACTTGTGATTGTGTAATAGTATGACTCTTACTGTCTCATCTAGGGATTAAATTTGTGGGGTGTGTTGACGTTTTTATCGATTTTAGTTGTAAAATACTTGCAAATATTTGAATAACTAAAGTTAAATTAAAAAATACATGATCTAAACATCTAAGAAAAAATACATCTTATCGTAGAGAAATCTCAAAATTAAAACTAAAGCTAAATTAAAATATATTAAAAGACCACGATAGATGGAAAAAGGAAGGAAATTAAAAGCCATTTTGTAACATTTATTTTGACATTAGGGGTTCCACAAAAGAAATTATTACTAATTGGGAGTTCATGATCCTCTCCTACCATCCATGGTACATTGTGCACACTCCAAACATCAACAGAAACATCAAATGATAACTTTGGGGAAACAAAACAAGATCATAATGCCTTGGTAAAATGGAGGTGGAAAATCCCTGACGAATATACCTGGAACCACTTTTACGTAAAGGTGAATTTTCCAATTTTTGAGAATGAAATTTTTGCCTGCTATTATTTGAGCGAGAGTGAACGCCCTGAGGGAAAAAAATTTATACAGAAAACATAGATTTGGTCATTATTGATGCATAGTTGTGAAACAAGTGTTGTTTTCGCGTCAACAAAATTTTTGATGCATATGTTGTGCACGTCAACAAAAGTTTGTTGTCACGCGTCAACAAACTTCACTGACGTATGACAATGAACCTTTGTTGCGTGACAACAACACTTGCTATTGCATCATTTCAATGAAGTCTTGTTGTCATGTGCACCCAAGGCTTGAGAAACCCTAATTTTGTCCTATAAATACCCTTCATGCCCCTCATTTTCATGTTTACACTTCCCGGACTCCCAAATTTTCTCCGTTCTCCTAGCACTTACAGCTACAGGAATCAAGCTCAGGTACAATCAAGCTACTATAGTCAAGCACAAGTACAATCAAGCTTCTCCAATCAAGCTCAAGTACAATGGAAACTATAAAGTGCAACCCAAGCTCAAGACCAAGATCAAATGGAAAATCCAGTCAACCCACAAGCCCTATCCAAGGGCAAGATACAATACAGGAACTTGTTGTGCCCCCACATTCAGACAATTTTGCAAATGAATACAAAATACAAGGATTTGCTAGATGCATGTGATTTTGATGGGCTCGTTAAGATGCCCCAGTTTGAGATTGATCATGACATTCTAAATTACCTTCTCTCCTCGTACAATATAGAGGATGGTAATTTTACTGTTACTGTGGACGATGGTCATATATTCCAATTCAGTGTCGATCCTAAGCTGATATCCATCGGTTGACATGCCTTCCATATAAAAATTCCCCCATAGTAACAATGAAAGCAACCCTCATTGAAAATGATAAGAAGTACCTCGAATCTACTTTCGGTTTCCATGTTGATTGTACGTGTAATCTGTTTTCAATTTTCATTTGATATTTTCAATTTTTTATTTTGATACAATTCAAATTGATATTAATTCCAATGACTTTTTGCAGCTCACGTCAATAAATCAAGATGAGGTGTGGATACGCAAGGAATTGCACACCACTTTCTTGCTGCCATGATTTCTTTCTTTCAAGCCAAGAATTGTTTTGCAGGGTCGGAAAATGGATATACCAAACTGGGCTATTGCATACATTCTTGCAACTATCGGAAAGCTAAAATTTGATTGGTGCACCTTTTTATCCAATAAAATAAAAAATGACATTACAAATGCATCGCTTTCTGAAAAACCAGTTATTCACTCCACAAACTATCTCCTTGGCCTTTATTACGAGGCTCTTTTTAATTTAAAAGACAAACCAATTCCTACTTGCACGGATGAGACAATGAAGAATTTGTCAATTCCATTTCAAGAACAATAGGTATATAGTTTATATTTCGACATTAGACTTTAGTATGGTTATTGTCTTGATTATGTACTTCTGATTGAATCTTTATGCAGTACTAACATTATGTACTTCTAGAATCTGATTAAATATTGACCGTTTGCAGAGAATATTTTTGGAGGCCCTTCCATGAAAAAAAGTGGCATCAAGAGGAAGAGGCCAACAACACGCTGAGGCGTCGGTAGATTCACAATCTGAAATGGAAGTTCACTCATCGCCGAACCACCAAGTGTTTGCATTAGTTAAATGACAGAGATGTAATACCCTAACATTTACTATTTACAAATTACCATTTTCTATTTACAATTTACCATTTACCATATTGAATTGACATGCAATCGACTGTTGCTGCACTTGCAGGGACTTTGGACTATACGCGTGCTTCTCAACCGTCTTCGCCAACTCACTCAGTTCAATCACATGCAATTGTCGATTCTCAACACCCTGCTCAGCAATCCCAGCCACACACAACTCAAACACAACCAATTACTACTCCAACACGGCCACCTCAAGTACCGCGACAGGTTACCCCTCAACAACAAGGTATGATTTTATTGCTTTAGTACAAGTTTTGAATAGTTTTTCATATAATTTCATAGTTTTTGCATAGTTTAACAGTTTTTCATATGATTTAGTAATGATTTTTTATTTTTCTTGGAATTTTCAGTACATTGCAGTCCTTCACCATCTGTACAAATAGCGGCACCGCCACATCCTCCACCATTACGATTCAAAATGCCAACCAGAGGTTCAGGAAAAAATAACATTGGTAAACACATGCCAATTCCTTCGGCCCCTAGTGGGACACTAAACATTGCCTCCTCATTTCGAATTCCAACCCTCTCTCTCGGTGGCTTTCCCAGCGCAACTGGCGTATCAGTTTTAAATAATATAACTTTAGATGAAGATTACTTGGGCATTGATAGCAATGACCCAACAAGATTTTTCAATACATGTGAGATGATTCAAGGCCAACAGGTATACTTCTATTTCAACGTAATTTATTCAAATTTCTTTACATTTCACTTTCGATTTCAATATTTGAATATTGATTTATTTTATCACAAATAGGATCAGGCCACCCAAAGGAAAAAAGAGGTAGCAGATCGATGATCAACCCGAAAGCCCCCATACCTCTCCAATGACATCATCTTCTTCAGATACAGATGGTGAACAATTGCTACCATTTCCTTTAGAGAACTTGATTGGTTATGATTGTCAATCCCATGTCCAAGAGTTTATTGTACCTCATATCAGTCAGCTCATAGAATGGGAGAGAAGGGAAAAATTACTAATCAATGAGATAATAAGTCATTTTGAAAATTATTGGCAAAGGGACAGTTTATACGTTGCAGTCCAGAATCAACCTGTGAAGATGGATGCCTTACTTACCCAAGCAAGAAGTGGGACTGTCACGTATAACAACAATTATAAAGATGATATTTTAGATAAAGCATTAAACAAATTGGAAAATATTAGTGTTGAAGCCCAGACATATTTTAACAAATGGTCTAAGGACAAGGATCTGGTGGCAATTGCAAATGCCGAGAGAGATAGAGCGGTCGTAAGTATTATCACTTTGAAACAATATTTTTTGTTAATTTGAAATTTTCTTATTTTAGTAATATGTTTAATTGAGCTCACTTTTTTTTGTGCAGTTGAAATATGAAAATTTGAAGAGTCAAGCAAAGGTGTTCCAAGTTCACTTGGAAACCATGAAGAACAGTTTATCCACAACAATGAAGATGAAAGAAAATATTGTTTTAGTTAACAAACAAAACAATACACTAAAGTGGATAATTAAAGAGAATGGCTTCGACCCTGAAATTTTATTCAAAACTAAGGCAGCTGCAGATCCTAGTTTGTTATCCCATGGAGATGCGACAAAGGAAGAACAAAGAATCGTAAAGAATCTAAACAGTGTTGTGGAAGATCTGATTAGTTTTGGGATTATTCAAGCCAAAGAGTACAGGAGGGGAAGCCATTGGGGAAAGGGGTACAGAAGATGCCAAGTTTTTCTGGGGATAAATTTCATGATTGAGGGTTGAAAAATTGAAACTTTAAATTTGAAAATTTGAAATACTTTATATATTGAAGTATGAAACTTGAATGTGATGGTGTTTGAAAATTTGAAATACTTTATAATCTGGATTTTTTATATCTTGTTATATATTATATATAGAATTTCTAGATTGTATATGGTGTTTATGTTTGATATGAATGTGATGGCGTTATGATAATGGTTAATTATTTGTTTTAAGAAAATTTGGAATGTGGTATGACAGAGACATGATTAATAGAGTTAAATCTTCTTCTCTCTACTTGTAAAATTCAAACTCTGTATCAGGTTTCTTCACATTTAAACCTTCTCAGAATCTTCTCTCTACTTGTAATGATGATTGCATTAGATGTGGATGATGACATTAGAATAGATATGGATTATGATGAATTGTATGTGGACGTAGATTTAGCTTCAAGCACGATCATGGAATCTGGATGATGATAATGGATAATTGTTTTAAGAAAATTTGGAATGTGGTATGACAGAGACATTTAAACCTTCTCAAAATATTCTTCTCTCTACTTGTAATGATATGATGACATTAGAATGGATATAGATGATGATGAATGATGATAATGGATAATTGTTTTAAGAAAAATTGGAATGTGTTAGGACAGAGACATCTTCTCTATACTTGTAAAATTCAAACTCTGTATCAGGTTTCTGCACATTTAAAACTTCTCAAAATCTTCTTCTCTCTACTTGTAATGAATCAATGATATGATGACATTAGATGTGGATGATGACATTAAAATAGATATGGATGATGATGAATTGTGTGGATGTAGATTTAGCTTCAAGCACGATCATGGATGATGATAATGGATAATTGTTTTAAGAAAAATTGGAGTGTGTTAGGACAGAGACATCTTCTCTCTACTTGTAAAATTTGAACTCTGTATCAGGTTTCTGCACATTTAAACCTTCTCAAAATCTTCTTCTCTCTACTTGTAATGAATCAATGATATGATGACATTAGATGTGGATGATGACATTAAAATAGATATGGATGATGATGAATTGTGTGGACATAGATTTAGCTTCAAGCACGATCATGGATGATGATAATGGATAATTGTTTTAAGAAAATTTGGAATGTCTTAGGATAGAGACATCTTAATACAGTAAAATATTCTTCTCTCTACTTGTAAAATTAGAACTCTGTATCAGGTTTCTTCGCATTTAAACCTTCTCAAAATATTCTTCTCTCTACTTGTAATGAATCAATGATATGATGACATTAGATGTGGATGATGACATTAAAATAGATATGGATGATGATGATGATGTGACGTAGATTTAGCTTCAAGCACGATCGTGGTGGATGATGATAATGGATAATTGTTTTAAGAAAATTTGGAATGTGTATGACAGAAACATCTTAATATGGAAAAATCTTCTTCTCTCTACTTGTAAAATTTGAATGTGTGATTTTTACATGTAATGATATTCATCCCACAAATTTAAACACTTCATCAAAGAATTTTGCAAATACAAAAATAAATTAAACATAATTGTAAAAACTCAAGCAATGTCATATGATAGGGTTTAAGCTACCTCTTGTCTTTTAGATGGTTGTGACAAAGCATATGGAAGGAAAATGAGAAATCATCCTTCGTAGCATGCTAGATGATCTTGTGATTCAAGAAAACTCAACACGAAAATGGATTAGTATATAGATGGGTGAATTTCCTTCAGTCCCGAGAAGTGAGAGCTTCCTTAGGATGGATGTCAACCCACGTTTTCAAGAAAAAAAGATGAAATAATGATTGAGTGGATTAAGGAAGAAATTTAAAGATTAAAGAAAATGCAAATGATAACATTACATGTCTAGATAGTAGAAGTCTAGAAGAGTATAACAGTGAAATAATATGCAGATCTGAATTGAAATCCTTGTAAATTAGTATTTGAAAAATGCATGTAACAAACAATTTTTTAAAACAATTTGGAATTGTATTTAGGACAGAGAAATCTTAATATAGTAAAATCTTCTTCTCTCTACTTTAAAATTAGAACTTTGTATCATCACATTTAAACCTTCTCAAAATCTTCTTCTCTCTACTTGTAATGAATCAATTATGATGACATTAGATGTGGATGATGACATTAAAATAGATATGGATGATGATGAATTGTATGTGGATGTAGATTTAGCTTCAAGCACGATCGTGGATGATGATAATGGATAATTGTTTTAAGAAAATTTGGAATGTGTTATGACAAAAACATCTTAATATGGAAAAATATTCCTCTCTCTACTTGTAAAATTCGAATGTGTGATATTCATCCCACAAAGTTTAAACACTTGATCAAAGCATTTTGCAAATACAAAAATAAATTAAACATAATTGTAAAAACTCAAGCAATGTCATATGATAGGGTTTAAGCTACCTCTTGTCTTTTAGATGGCTGTGACAAAGCATATGGAAGGAAAATGAGAAATCATCCTTCGTAGCGTGCTAGAAATCTTTGATTCAAGAAAAATCAACACGAAAAATGGATTAGTATATAGATGGGTGAGTTTCCTGACATTGTCAGTCCTGAGAAGTGAGAGCTTCCTCGGATGGATGTCAACCCACGTTTTCAAGAAAAAAAGATGAAATAATGATTGAGCAGATTAAGGAAGAAACATAAAGATTAAAGAAAATGCAAATGATAACCTGTACATGTCTGGACAGTAGAAGTCTTGAAGTCTGGAAGAGTATAACAGTGGAAGAATATGCAGATCTGAACTCTGAAGGCCTTGCAAATTAGTATTCGACAAATGCATGTAACAAAACAAATTTTTAAAAATAAATTGGTATTCAACAAATCCAAAATAGTAATTATATAAAACATATTTTTTTATAAATAATTGTATTTAAATAAATGTAAATATATATACCTGTAACATCTTTAATGATAACAAGAGCTGAAACAAAATATGATAAAAAGCCTCCTCAGTCAATATTTGCATCTGTAGAGTTACAAATGTTTTGTTACGTCTAACTACAAACTATTATATTAAATTTGTTAATATGAAATTGAATAAATAACCACAGTTAAAATGTAAGGTGACAAACAATAAAAGTAAGGTCAAGGAGATACCTATTTAAAGCTGAAACAATCCATTATCAATAGCTTCTTCAAAGTTCGATGTTCTCTTCTGTAGAGTGTGACGACGCACCAATTCCAGTCTCATCGTTGGGAACAATTGTACTTGTAGCTGTATTATTTACACCTCTTCTTTTGGAAAGGGAATTCCAATGCGCAATTTCTCTGTCGAAAGGAAAGGTTTCCATGGAGTAGTGAGAAACATAACACCTCATGCAACTTTCCAGATTTTTATCCAACCTGTTTCTCAGTTTTGATTTTATAAATGATAAAGCACTGAAAACCCTTTCATCCTCCACAGACCCCAAAATCATTGTTTGGCATAACTCATATAATCTGAAATATTCACTGATGTCTTCTTGTAAGACAATACTTTGATAGATTCCTCACTAGAGCCTTGTAATAACACCACTCTCAGAAGGTTTCGTCTAAATTTTTATATTGGTTCCTCATTGTTGTTGCAAAATTTGTTGATTGAGACTTTAATAAATCAACATTCAGTATACCTTTGATTTCCATACCCTTGACCTCTGAAGTCTTTGTGAAATGTTCCATTATTGTACCCATGGATTTATGGAAATGCTTTCTTACAAAGTCTGCACGAGCACCTTCAGTATTCCAAAAATTAGGATTCATCACACCCATTGCTTCAAGAATTTTATCTTTGGAGAAATGTTCTCTAATTTCTGATGATAAGGATTCTAAATTTTTTTAAAGCTTTATTCTTGTTTCAACTGTAACAGAATCAAAGAGATTACGTGTCACAGGAACATCTTCTCTTTCTGATCCTGTAATATCTTGATGTTTTTACAAAATGTGCAGTGGTATGTCCCTCCCATTAACATTGATGCAGAGGTGATCGTGGATATTAAATCTCAAATAGTTACTGGGATTCTTAAGATCTAATAAAGCTTTCCAATTCTCAAAAATAGGTGTATCAAAACTATCTTGGGAACTGTACAAGATATCAAGACTTTGACATACCATTTTTCTCATCCGTATAAAATCCACAATATAGATTAATCTCCCCTGTGCATGCTTCATCAGTGTATTGATCTCCTGCAACATTGGAAGAATACCAACCAATGTAAGAAATGTCTCCAAATCAGTTAAATGGAACAACAAGTCCCTCACCCTGTCAACTTCATGATGATATTTGTGCATGAAACCAACCAACGAAGGATACTCCTCATGAACTCTGCATGCAGGTTCATACAAAGAAATCCATCTCGTCTCAACATCCTTCAGATTTTTTTTCCATCTGTAATTCCAATTGCAAATTTCTGGAACTCAAGAAATCACTTTGGGCTGCTTGCCATATAGGCATGAAGTTCTCTTATAAGGTCTTCTACTTTAGCAACATTTTCGTAGTTGCTTACCATTTTATATGCTAAATTCATTATGTGAGCCATACAGTGAATTGCTAGCATATAAGGGGCCACTGTTGTTTGCAATCTAACACACAACCCTATTTCGGTGACCCTGCATGACTGATGCACCATCTGCTCCAATGCATACCAACTTCGTAGCAATTTCATAATCAGTCATTCCAACAATATCTTTCAAATGAGAAACAACTATTTTATGTAGGTTTTCGGCATTACAGTTTTCAACCATTTTCATAACACCCAGCAGATGAGGTGTCCTTATATGATTTTCTAAAGTATAGATGTGGATACATACCCATGCAGTGTTGTCGACTGTTGTCACTTCATCAATTGAAAGAGAGATAAACTTTTCTTTTTTTACATTCTCTTTCAAATCTTCCTTCTCTATCATTGAAAGGCATTTTTCCATTTCCCATGCACTACTGTCAGACCAATGAGACTGAGGAACGTTGTGCATTCCATTATATTGATACAAAACTTTGAAATTGAGGAAATCTGAAATCGGTCTTCCTTTCTTTAGTATGTGAAATAAAGTAGAGAACTGTATGAGTTTTGCATGCAGATTTGATTGATTCATCTTACCAATTTGCGATGTGATCGTTCCTCCCTTTTCCATGAGATGTCTGCATGTTTTTTTGCTCTGCTTCATACTCTGTTGCGTATTTAACATGCATGCATTCTTTTTCAGTTTTCCACCTGTGTGTTTTGATTTTCTGGCCATCCTCCCCTGTTACAGTCAAATATTGTTTTCCACAGTGTTTTTCTATAGTGTCCAGCTTCAGTTGCATTTTTTGTTGCTTTCCCAATTTCCATGTACATATTGTACATGTACATTTAGATGGGATCTCTTCTGAATTAGATGGTTGTACAAGTTTGATAAACAAAAATTTGGCAGCCCAATCAAACTTGTATGTCCTCCCAATTGTCCACATATTCTTGTTCGTTTTCAATGTTTTACTTTTTTGAGTAGAATTTTGAGCATTATCACAATCACCTGGTTTCCTCTTTCGTGAACCAAAATTTGAATTTGATTTTTGTGTTCCATTTTGCTGAGTATTTGTATGTGTGATATCTTGATGCACTCCTGGTTGCACCCCAACAGGAAGAATATCTTCAGGATCTGACATCTCAACAGGTATATCTTCAAGATCTAACATGGTATCATCATAGGTGTCATTTGGTTGATACTGTGCAGAATGCATGTCCACCTCAATATTACCTTCCACACAGTCTGTACTCTGATTCATTCCAGTGGTAGCTATATGGGTGCTGGTGGTTGTGGTATCTGTAGCAGCAGAGTTTCCAAAATACTTGAACAAGGACTTCTGAGATTTCTTAGTTACTTTTTGGGTCTTCTCATTCTGAGCACTAACACCTTCCATTATTCTGAATGGCTAAGTTGAAACTTTGTCATGCGTCAACAACTCTGAGTCATGTGTCAACAACAACATGTCGTGCATCAATAGTAACTCTGTCGTGCGTCAACAAATAAGGACTGTGTCATGCGTCAGAGAAGGATTGTGTCATGCGTTAACAAGATAACTGTTGCGTCAACAATAGTTGGGTCGGGTGTTAGTTGAGACTTGAGTCTCCTTGTCGGGCATCAAATGAGTCACGCGTCAGTAAATACAATAATTCATGCATGTCAATAAATATCATTGTCACGCATCAGAGAAAACTTTGTCATGCATCAACAAAAGTACAGTTGTGCATCAACAAGAGTAGTGTCGGGCATCAACAAGCAAACCCTTGTCATGCGTTAGCAATATCTCCTTGTCACCCATCCACAAAAAACCTTTTCGTGCGTCAACAAATGTAATAAGTCACGCGTCAGAGAAAAAATCTTTCATGTGTCAACAATAGTATAGTGTGTCAACAAGATCAGTGTTGGGCGTCAACAACCAAACCCTTGTCACATGTCAGCAAGATCTCCTTGTCACCTGTCCATAAAAAACCTTTGTCATGCATCAAAAAATATTACTAGTCACATGTCAACAAATAACACATGTCACCGACTGCAAACTACTAAACAGTAAACAAATATGCACTGTGCTCTGGTGCTTAGAGTATGCAAGTTCACGGTATTGGTAAGGTACTGGTGGTAGTATACTACCTGATGAATCACCTAGGTTTTTATAGGAGATGTTTTCAAATGTAGGTGAAGCCGACCCCTAAAAAAATATACTGTAAATTTTAGGTGAACAAGACACTGACCTGCTCCGAAAAATTCACCTTTTCAAATTTTCCTAAAATGAAATTTTCGCCATATTACGAATATTTTCCACTAAAATCTCATCTATACTATCATAAGTTGATAGTTACTTCGGCACTGAGTTAAAAATAAAGTTGCTTGCTAGCTATCAATGTATGTTGAGAATTCATTTTAGGAAACTCTTTGGAGAATGTTTTATAGGTTGGTTATGTTTTAAATTATCTTTTACCAATAAGGTTCTTACCCTACATGTGTCTCCTTCTAAAAACTATTTCTCAATACTTGCAATGCTAAAATCCTATTTCAATGATTAGAAAATTATTGTTTCCAACACTCATTCATTCTTATCAAAAGAAAAGTGAAATTTTTTTCCTTTCATCACCCCATTTATTTTCCATGGACTTGGTTGAAAACCACAACAAGGAAATATTGAAATCATGAAATGCTCATGTGGCGTGTTGCAAATGTTGAGCTATACAAGACAAAACTCCTCAACTGACCTTGAGGATGATTAATTATAAATAAAATTTCTTACTTGTTGTGAAAATGTGTTTTGAAGCTGAACTCATCAATGGTGTCATTGGTAAAGTGAATTTCAATCATCTACAATAACATGTTGAAACCCAAACTAACTATTACTTTTCATCATCATTAAATTTAGTAGATACATTGGTCCCACATGGAACAACCTCAACGTACCATTGTATTTCCCTTTATTTCCAATTTCATGATAGAAAACCATAGATAAATCCCTTTTAAAATGGCTTGGAATCTTTGAAAATCCATAAATTTCAAGGTATTACATTTCCTAGAGTAACCATAGAAATTGGAGGCATTGAATGCTTAAGGCTTACTTTTGCATTGATATCCAGAGTTTGTTTCATGGTGCTTAAGGTTTAATTTTTCAGTGGAATGCTTAAGTATGTTGGGAATTAAGATGATTGAATATGTTAGTGAACTGATATGTCATGGTGCTTTGAGAAAATAAAAGTTTCATGGGTTGCTAGGATGCAAATTTTTCAAGATATGTCTAGTTTCTGTGAGAGTGAGGGTTAAGAACTAGTGCATTTCTAACTCAAATTTGAACTTCTGATGCTCACCCTCGATTATGTCCTTTTCATAGGACCTTGTGGATTTCAGGGATTTTTCTACATTTATTCTATAACATTTCACAAAAATAATTAGTTCATTGCATCGTCAGGTTTTTATGAATGAATGTTAAGAAGGTAAACAACTGGTTATGGGTTTGAAACCTTAGCTTGAAAGCGGTATGCAAGAAACTATTCCTAAGTGTCCAGTTTTACTTCCAAGTGAATGGGTCATGATTGGAACATGTATAGTAACACCTTAAAATTTCTAGAAAGGTATGGTAGAGGTCATGGTGATGAGTGTGCCCCACTCAAACAAGTCAGTTTATGAAGAAGAGTGTTTTGGGATAAGGTTGTCCAAAGGAGTAGTATGCTAAATTGACATTGTGGAATTTATGTGAGTTCATATCTCAATTTTCAAATAGGTTTCAGGACTTTTTTTCATGAAGGTACATGGTCAAATGTGCTCCATTCAGGTTCCAAATAGTCAAAGGTGATAAAAAAAAATTTTATGCAATTTGCCTTCTTAAGTATTCAGTAAAATGCCAAGCATTCACTAGAGCTACAGGTGGAATTTTGAGATGACTCAAAATGTGTTGGAAAGAGTGATTCAAATATATTTTAAGTGATAAGGATTTTTGTCTCATGATGATTATATTTATGTGGTTTCTAGCTCAATATTTTGACAAAAATATTTTTACCAATACAAGACAAGACATGATCTACTTGAGATTTTGAGTTGTTTGAAGCATGAGATGGATTATGTGACGCACTTCCTATTACCTGGAAAGTGAATAGGTATTAATTTTGAATACAATGAATCCAATTATAAGTCTTGAATTCTCCTATAAATGTTTTTATCAGATGATCTTTGAAAACATATTTTTGGCAGGTTGATTTGGTGAAGACAAAAGTGATTGTGGTTTGAGCAGGTGAGTGTTTCAAGGATTCTAACTTGATTATAAGTGTTCTACAGGTTATTCCATTTCCATTTATTGGTCAGATGACATATTTTTTATGTTTTTAAAGTTATATAGTGGTATAAATAAGTTTTTAGGGTCTTGAAGGGTGTAGGAAACAACTATTTTGAGAAGTACAAAAAACATTAGGCCCATTAAACAAAATAATTTGATTGGTTGAGATAAATTTCAAAAATTTATGATGTTTAAATTTTAATTTAAACATGTGTGGTGATTTATGGGTCATGAATAATTATGGTTTTGATGTAAGGGATTTTTATCTTTGTGCCTGGGTAGGGATTTGACCATTTTTGGAGCATGAAATTTTGTTTTTGGCTAAGCTGACCTACTTGGGTCACTTGTGACAATTATGATTTGAATTTTGGATTTTTTCATGATTCATGGGTTGCCAGAAAATTAGGGAAATATTTTAGTTTGAATTTGAAATGAATAGGAGCTTATAAAATCATTGTTTTGGGTGTTTTTGCAAGCGAGTTGTGTGTGTGCAAGAAGTGAAACCTAGGTGAGAGAGCTATTTAGGTGTTAGCATGAATTAAGATTATATCAGGTATGTGAAGGTCAAAAAATATCATCAAGCATGTGTGCAAGTGTTTGAAGGCTTGAGAAGTGAAGGAAGAGCTAGTGTTTGTGAATGAGTGGAAACCTAGGGTTTGAGTAAGGTTTGAAGGAGTTTGGAGCTGAATCTTATGATCACCATGTATGAGTTGTTGTATAATATTATCAGTGATCTTATCATCAAAATGGAGTTCTTCACTGATAAGTTATATTCATAGGAGTCTCTTGTTGTGAGTAATATCAACAAGGGTTTAGGGGTTGGTGCCTTACTAAATAAATCTCTTGTGATGTGTAATATTAACTTGAGTGTTTGTTGTGTGTAATATCAATAAAAATTGTATTTCAGTGGGTTTTCTTCCCCTTGAGGTTTTCCCACTTACATCTTGTGTCTTGGTGTTATTTCTCTTGCTTATGCTTAATTGTATGAATTTATATGTTGTTGTGCACACATTAATGGATGGATAATTTATAATTGGTTTATGTGAATGATCAGAAATTGAAATTAAATTGTAAGGACTGATTCACCCCCCTCTCAGTCCATTTTTCTTCCAACAATTAGTATTAGAGCTAAGTCCTTTTGGAGAAGTTTGACAGCTTGAAAGGAGATCCTTGAAGCACAAAATGGCGAGCAATAGAGTCATAGGCAAGGAACCAATGTTTGATGGAACAAACTATGCATTTTGGCTAGTATGGATGTCTATATTATGTCATAAGGGTTTGATGTTTGGAAGACTCCTAGTGCAAGATATAAAACTGAGGGAAAAACACTTCCAATAGTTTGCAAAGAAAGATAATGCCATGCATCAGTGGTCAAGATTTAAGGCCTTGGGAAAATATCTCCCCCTCGGGTGATATAGACAAACAAAAGGAATCTTGGAAAATTACAAGAAACTCTATGAAGGCGTCACTCAAAGCCCTTGGTGTAAGGATTGAACAAAATTCAAACATTTAGAAATCAATTTGATTCTATTAAGATGAATGATGAGAGATTCGCATTACAACAGGTGTCGACTCAATAACAGAAATGACAAGGTTGTTAATAACAGGAAAGAGGTAGGATGAAGAAGTGAAAGAAAATGTATTTGCCCTTGGCAAAAGGTAAGAGGCTTTAACTCCTAAATTTGACTCCAAAGTGGATGCTTTCCTAGAAGAAGCTAAGGATTTGACATGGCAAGAAGTATGGACGATCCATGGAACTTTGACAACGTATGAGATGGGGGCATTGATTCACACCAATGTTGAAGAAAGAGATTATGCCTTCAAAATGGACGAAGATGGATATGTCGACAAAATGGTGCAAATGATGATACGCACCTTCAGATCTTGAGATGAAGAGCTATTTTCCATGAGTTTCTAGAAGAAGCAACACTTGACCCAGATATTTAGTACAAGGTAAACTTGCTTTCAAATGTTTTCATGCACGTAAGGTTAAGTCATTTTGAAATATTAAGTGTCCTCTATAAACTATGACTGGATATCTTTAAATGATGGGAACATGATAGTGATCATGAGAAGAAATGCAAAAAAGTTATGATAAAAAGATGAAAGGGTTCAAGAAGAATAAGAAGAATCTATATACTAAGAAAGAGGATTCTTCCTCTGACACAAGTAGTGAAGTTGGTAGATCTGATTCAGAAATTGAATATGATGACAATGATGTAGGAGATGAGGTTCTCTTTACAAAAAAGGAAGCTATGAGATCCTCTTGTGGTGGCTCCAATTTGTGGGGTGATATTTCAAATCCTTACAAAGAAAATGGAGGAGATGATGATTTAAGTCTTGAGTTGTCATGTTTCCAATCTGAACTTGAACATACTGAAAAGAATAACAAGAACTTGACTTTACAAGTCAAAGATTATGAAGCAAGGATACAAGAACTTTAAGGGAATTTATGAGAAACTTGATTGAATTAATGATAAGGTTAGAGGTGTAAATGAGTAAATGACTCTCAATCTACAATATAAATAGGAAGAGGTGATAGTTTCAAGGAGAAACTCTTAGATGCTGTAAATAAGATGAAATCCTATCAAAAGTTTGAAGAAATTACTAAGGCTATTGATAGTCTCTTGTGAAATCTGAAAATTGTAGGAATGACAATGATTTGGGCTTCAAATTTGAAGGAAAAGCTCAAAAAGCAGTTGAAGAAATCTACATGGTTTTGCAAGAGGAGAAACAAGTACTAAGGAAGGAAAAAGGAGATCCATATTAATGACATTGACAAAATAAAGAACTATTAGGTAAAATGCCTTAATGTATGAAATATATTTTAATGGAAGCATGTAATTCATTTTGTCATAGGGAAGTAGTGTAGAAGGCCTCAAGAGATTGTTAAAGCTTCAAACCATGGAAATAAAGTAGAAATTGATCGTCTAAAGATGTTATATGATACAAGTGTAATGAGGTAGGCCATATTGCTAGTACTTGTGTATGTTACATCTAGTCATGTTGATGACTTCAAGAAAATAAGTAAAGTTTATTTATTTGTAACAGACCTGGTCCTGTTCAAAATGGTCAAGGGATTTTTATCAAAGTATATGCCATAGAAGAAGCAAAGGATTTTACTACTTTGAAGATGGATGATTTGCATGGTACCTTGACTACTTATGAAATGAGAATAGGTAATTGGGAACCAAACAAGAGAGAGATTGTTACTTCAAATCTGATATGGAGACAAAAAGGTAAAACAAAGGATTTATGATTAGAAAGAGATAGGATGAAGGAATTTTCTAGGTTCCCAAGAAGGCTTGGGACCTCTTCATGACCTTCTTTTAGGTCTTCTTGGTGATCATATACCTTCACTATGCTTCTTGGAGGTATATCAGTGTAAATGAAGCATTAAACTGAGGGGGAGCTGATCTGAGTCAGTATGTGTGTTTCCTCCATGTGCATAAGGTATGTCATACAATGTCTTTTAAGTGTGTTGTCAAGGATCTATTTGGTATTCTTGTGTGTGATATGCCAAACTCTCAGTATATGTAGTCATAAGAAGTACATATATGAGTTCTTATGGTCTGAGTGTTATTATCATGGTGTATGGTTGGTATGAGTTCTTAGTGTATGTTCATGAGTCTCATTATCATGTTATAAGAAGTGCAAAAGTGGTTTAGAACTCATGGTGTGTGCTCTACAAATTTATCTTGTCCAAATTTTGCATGCAATGTTGAAGGATTATGAGGCTTGTGAAGTTGTTTGGAGAATGTATTGAGTTCTATGAAGTATCATGAAGTTATCATGTGTTGTAATGACTTAAATTCAAGGTTTTCATGAGTCCATAATGAACATGAAAATATGAAGGTGTCACAAAAGTAGTAAAGGGTCATCTTGAGTCTTTGAGTATTCAATGTATAAAGGTATTGTCATTCCATCAAGTTGTCTAGGCATGAGTCTTGGGTTTGTGTGTCATTAGGTCATGTGTCATGAGATTTAAAGGTATGATTATGACTCTTTCAATGTGTTAAAAAACTCTGTGAAGATGGATAAAGTGGTCAAGTGATGTCTTGATCAGTACAATTTCTTTAAAGGTGGTATGTGGCCTACACATGATCAAATCAGGTGTGCTCTAGAGAATGATAAGATGAATTCAGGTATGATAATTGGATAATTTCTTGCTTCTTATTCATTGAAAAATGTGATAAGAGTTAAGAGGATCAAATATAATGTGTATGATCAATTTTTTTGGTGATAAGTGAAATTTTGTGCTATTTGAGCCACTTCTCTATCCTGACTGGGTTTTCATTATGAACTCAAAGCGGTATTAATGGAAAGTAAGTTTTGAAGGTCATAATGATGGATGTCTAGGCCTAAAATTTTGTACATATCATCCTAGAAAGGAGGTATCAAAAGGATTAAAAAGGTTTTAGGTCTTAAGAGTGTCTACATTATCCAGGAATGTATGACAATGTTGAAAGTTGACTGTGTGGTGCCTAGAGAACTAATCTGAGTTAGGTATTCTTGAAAACTGGGAGTGTCTCTTTTGGAATGAGCTCTCAAGGTTGTTGATGGAAGTTATTCCATCTAAATGGGTGTCTACATCAGGTAAGTAATCAATATAATTTCTTGTATATCAAAATTTATGTATGCTTCTTGAAGTTCCCAGGGCTAGAAGACTGTGAATGAGTAAGTTGATGGTGAAAGGAAAAGAGCTTCTAATGAAATCTCAAAGTTTTTTTGACATAGAAAGATGTGTTGAAGACTTCTTATGGACATTTGATGGTCAAGAACATATAAAAGTGCATTTAGACCTTATGTGACTCATGACAATCCTTGACTGTGTTGAAGAAAGTTGTTAAAGGATACAAGCTCAATGAACTCAGACTGAATATAAGCTCCTTATAGGTATGAGTTTTGGCATTTTGCATTCCTTGATAAGCCTAAGATCTTATAAAGAGGCTATATGGTTGCATGAAGTGGTTTGGTGACTTTGTGTTATACAAGAAAGTACCCTTTTTGCGTTTTAGTTGATCTATGAGCAAGAGTGATGATAGCTACAGGTAACAAGAGTGGAATGTTACATGTAAGATGAAAGTGTGATAAGTTATGAGATATGTTGTGCATTACATTTCAGTTCTTTAGAGGACATTTGATAGTGCTCTTGAACTGGATTAGTTCTCCTAAAGTGATATTGAGGTTGAGCAAGATGTATAAGTTAGAAAAGAAGTTAGACCAAGTTCACAATTCTTCATACCTAAGTAGAAAGCTGAACATAGGTGTAGTGTACATCTTGAGAGGTAGAGTATGATAATTTTTCACAATGTAGTGATTGCTATGTTCATTAAGACTCTTTTAGACCCCTCTTGATGTTCCATGATGGTATGTTCATCCAAGGATTGAGAAAGATGGGAATCTAGTAAGCCATGAAAGGATAAGATACTATTCATAGCTTTGCCTCAAAAGTGAACCTACAGGAAGAGCCTGTAAGTGTCTAGTTGAAGTATTGGTTGGTACATATGTGTTTAGTAATGCTGATTTAAAGTTCTTCAATGAAGATATGGTTGTAGAGATTTATGGTAATTTGAGTTCACAAGACATGAATAAGGTAGATCTGATTCATTCAATCTCTTGAGCAAAGTGTCCCATAGTAAACTGTATATGATGAAATGTCTATCCACAAGTGAGTGAAGCTTGTAGGTGCCTATTAGGTGAGGGGAGTGCATATGATTACAACCAAATGATTCTACATGTTGATACTCCATGGAAGTGTTTATAAATACATATTCTTGACAAATTGAAGCTTGGCTTAGTGGTGATTGATGTTGGTAAAGATGTTGTCAGTGAAAGAGACAGTAATAATTGCTGCTATAGATGTAAAATCTTGCTCCTACAGGTGTGTTAGTCTCTTCATAGACAAGGGGAGTAGTTGTGTGAACTCCTAGATGTTGCTATTGAAGTTTCTAAAGGAAATAAAGGTAAGTATTGGGTGTCTACACTAATGAAATGGAAAATTTTGTTCATTTGTATGCATGATCTCAGTCAATTATGACTGATAAGGACTAAGAAAGTTGTTTAGGACTGAAAAAAAGTAGTCTCATGGTGATTTCATGTCATGATAACAAGGCTATGTTACTTAAAATTTGTGCTTGATGGGCTAGATACAGGAGGTCTTAAGTCCAGGGGGAGTTATGGATTCAAAGGTGTGTATGAGGTTCTAGGACTTGTCAAAGTTGGTTCAAAATGCACTAAGAAGACTATTTAGAACTCTTAGTCTTGAGTATGGTATGAAGAGCAAGAAAGTGCATTGTAAAGCTAGTTTTATGCCTAGACAAGTTGGTTTGTGGTCAAGAAAGGTAATATGATGGTTTGATATGCTTAGTTTTGACATTGTTGGCATGTTCAAGTATGTAAATGGATTCAGATGTTGCTCTACCACAGTTGATTTATGAAGCCCAAAATCGTGGGTTGAGGTGGAAATTGACAACTTTTGGCATGCCTTGAAGGTGAAAATATGATGTTCTTGGCTCCAAATAAGGTAAGATAATTATTATTCATGCTTTATTGATGATGATCAAATGTTGTAAATGCTTGGCCCAGGGGGAGCATGGTGATTGCATGCTTGAAAAGAAGGCAAAAACAGGTTTGAGTGTAAATTTCAAGGTCTTGAGCTTGTTTGAGATATTTGGTTGATGTTTCTAACTAAAACATGATGCTATGAAGCTGATAAAGATGAATATTATGTAGGTAAAATATGCCTTTTTCATTAATGTAAAAAGGGGGAGAAGTTCAGGTAGTTTTCCATCAATGACAAAGGGGGAGATTGTTGGCATGTGGTCTTATAGGTGTTTTCATTGATAAAAAACCACATTAATGAAAATTAGATGATATAATAGGGTAATATGATTATATGATGATATTTGTATGATGGTTTCATATGTGTACTTGATGATACAGGGAGATTTAGTGAGGTTTGCTTGCTCTTGCAAGCCTATTCAGGTGCCTAGATGATGTTACATGATGGTAGGATATTCTTGGATGCTTGAGAAGCATGTTGGCATGATGGATAAAAGGTTTGGAGAGTTCTTGGGCACTCACATCAGTTTTAGGGTGCAGATACAGGTGATTCACATATGTTTCAGGTGCTCATTTAGAGCAGGTATGCATGTTAGGAGGTATGAGATTGAGATTTGGAGCTATATGAGCTCATGGATGCATGTATTCAGGTAATTATGGTGTACCATGTATGTTTGGGTCATTTTGAGTGATTTCATGATGAGTTGTAGTGTTATTCCAGTTGACCCTAGCTTTTACAGTGTGAAACCCTAAGGGGTAGCTATGTAAGTCTTAGTGTCTAGAGAGTTTGAGGTATGGTGATGACATTATGATGATTGGAGATGTTAGTGTGATATGTCATGGTTCTTTGAGAAAAATTTCAGGTTTCTAGGATGTGAATTTTGCAAGATATGTCAGTTTCTGTGAGACAGGGTCAAAGAACTAGTGCATTTCCAGCTCGAATTTGAACTTCTGATGCTCACCCTGAATTGTGTGATTTACATGGGAACTTATGGATTTTAGGTATGTTTATAAATTTAGTATATAAGGTTTCAAAAAAATAATGAGGTCATTTCATTGTCAGGTTTTTATGAAAGAATGTTAAGAAGGTAAACAACTTTTTATGGGTTTGAAAACCCTAGCTTGAAAGTGGTATGCAAAATTCTCTTCCTAAGTGGACAATTTTTATTCCTAATACATGGGTGATGATTGTAACATGTAGAGGACTCCTTAATATTTCCAAAAAGGTATGGTAGAGGTCATGGTGATGAGTGGGCCCCACTCAAACAAGTCAGTTTCTAAAGAAGAGTGTTTTGGGACAAGGTTGTCCAAAGGAGTAACATGTTAAATTGACACTGTGGAATGTATGTGAGTTTATATTGATGTAAAAAGAGGTTTCAGGAAATGTTTATGTAAGTACATGGTCAAATGAGCTCCATTTAGGTTGACTAGTCAAAGGGTAGTTTTGAGGCCATAAAAAGTAGTGTTTAGTAAAGTGAGCATAACAAGAGCTACATGTGGAGTTTGAAGATGATTAAAGTTGTGTTGGAAAGAGGATACAGAGATATTTCTAGTGATATGAGGTTTTCTCATTATGATTATATTTTATGTGGTTTCTAGGTCAATCTTTAGACAAGAATACTTTTTTCCAGTGTAGGATAGGACATGATCTGCTAGAAGTTTTGAGTTGTTTTAAGCATGAGATGGATTAGGTGATTTATATCACCTAGTAATGTGAAACAAGGATGAATATTTCATCCAATTAATCCATTTATAAGTATTTAATTATTCCTATAAATGTTTTTATCAACTTGATCTTTGAAAACAACGTTTTGGGCAGGTTGATTTGGTGAAGACAAAAGTGACTGTGGTTTGAGAAAGGTGATTGTTTCAAGGATTATAACTTTATTATAAGTGTTATAAAGGTTCTTCCATTTCAATTTAGTGTTCACATGGCATATTTTGGTTTGTTTTGAAGTGATATAGTGGCATAATGAAGTTTTCAGGGTTCTGAAGGGTGTAGGAAACACTTGTTTTGAGAAGTACAAAGAACAATTGGGCCCATTAAATGAAATAATTTGATTGGTTGAGATAAATTATGACCATGTATTATGTTTAAATGTTATTTTAAACATGTTTTTGTGATTTATGGGTCATGAATAAGTATGGTTTTGATGTTAGGGAATTTTTATCTTTGTGCCCATAGGGATTTGAGCCATTTTTGGAGCATGAAATGATATTTTTTAGCTAGGCCAACCTACTTGGGTCACTTGTGACTATTATATTTAGAATTTGGGATGTTTTTATGATGCATGGGTCAATCTAAAGGATGGAAAGGGTTTGTGTTTGAATTTGAAATGAAGAGGAGCTTATAAAAGCATTGTTTTGGGTGCTTTTTTGAGCTAGTTGAGTGTGAGTGGTGTATGTGCAAGAACTATGACCTAGGTGAAGTTTTTGTCAGGTGTGTGAGAATGAATTGATATCATATTAGGTTTTTAATAGGTCAAGGAATATCAAAAATCATGTGCGTAAGTATTTGAAGGCTTGAGAAGTGAAAAAAGTGTTTATTTGTAAAGGATTGAACACCTAGGGTTTGTATGAAGGTTTGAATATTTTTGAGCTGAACCAAGTGGTATCCATCAGTTGTGGAAGAAATAAAATAGAGATCAAGATCATTATAAGTTTGATGAGTGGGTCATTGATCATCTTCAGGTGTTGTAGCCTCTTTGTGGAGTAGGTGCTTTACAAAATTAGGTGTTAGTGCTCCTTGTGGAGTTGGTGCTCTACTAAAATAGGGGTTGGTGCTCCTTGTGGAATTGGTTCCTAACTAAATTTTTTGAAACATATCAATATAAGATTGTGCTTTAGTGGGTTTTCTTCCCCTTGAGGGTTTACCACTTATATATTGTGTCTTGTGTTATTATCTTTCTTATGGTTTCTTGCACATGTAATGATTGATTGTATGCACACATTAATGGATGGTTGAATGTTTGTAATTATTTGAATGTGAAAATCTATGAAATATGAAATTTAGTTATTGTAAGGACTAATTCACCCCCCTCTCAGTCCATTGTGATTCATGGAATAATGATTTTCTTATTTTTCTAAGGTTCATGTTTGTTTGATAAAAGAAAAACATCTCCCTCATTGTTAACATTGTTATCCTCTTCAATAATCTTTAGTAGTGGCTTCAACAAGTGAAATGGAAAAGACTCAGATTTCTTAGGCTACCGATAGTATCATCCAAGCACATGCTTAATGGCTTTAAATCTATGCATTAGGATGAATATGTCCAATTAGTATCTTGTATGAATCATACTATAATGCAATGAATTAATCCAAAGATCAATAGGATTTTTGATGCATCCATATCCACACAAGAGGTTTATATAAATGTCATTTGACATAATTATATGTTGTGCTAAAACTTAAAAAATGTGGCAACACTTGTGCTAATACATGACGATCTACTATGCTAGAACTTACAGCAGTAAAAATTTCTTTCACGTTCTAACATATAACACATTATATTAAAATAACCATCTCTTAGAGGAGCATGCATAATGGCATGCACATTTTTTGAAGGAACTAGCTACTTGTAGGGTTCTAATAGACATTTTCCTCTATTACATACGAGAACAAAATGATAGGTCCTTGAGAATTATGGGTTTAATTAATTAGAGAATTAAATAATTAATAAACATAAAATAAAAACCTACATCTTCCACCAAGTGGTAGTGAGGGTACATGTGGAAACAAGTAATGTACTATTCATGGGTTCTAATATCATGGTGGATGTTGTTGATCCAACCATAGTCTCAATCGATGGTGACGATTCCCCCCTAAGATAGTTCCATCCCTGCATGGTAGCAAGATCCTATTATCAAACATACAAAAAAATGAAAATGAAATTTCCAAGCTAATTACACTTTGTACCTTCCCTTTGCACCACTAAAGTTTCTTTTCATAACCATCGGTGATGTAGATATGTCACAAGATCTAATCACATTACACAAAATTTGAACCAGATGGCATACTTGATCAACTAATCTTGTGATAGATTACAAATATTTGAAATGAATCTAAACCACGTAAATTGTATTTCCATGTCAAGGAAACTTTAATAGGGGATGCAGGAAAGTAAACTCAAAGTATAACCATAAAAGTATACCCAATTTTCCATATTTAAAAATAAAGAACCCACACATGTCCAAAAACATGAGAAATCTTTCTAGAACATACCATACTTACCCAATAGGGAATAAAATACAACTTCAATATTGTTACAAGACCCAATAAAGTTATAAGTCCCTATAAGTAAAAGATGTCATTGTAGTCCAACACACTGTTTGATGCAATAACATCCTCCTTATTTAGAGAAAATATATGACTCTTAGAGTGAAAATGGGGAACCTTTCTTTCCCATGACATCTACCCCATTGCAAAATAGAGTAGATGGGTGCAAAAAATTTAGCACTACGCAAAATAATTGGTTGCCTCATATGATTAAATTGTTTTCACTCAATAACAAGAAGTGTATTCCCTGAAATAATAATACTCGTTAAATAGAAAGGATATGAAAAAATGTGCCAAGGAATGTTGAAAGCGCAGTTAGCTTATTCAATATAGCCCAAAAATTGCCTCATGCCATGTCAAAGGGAGGTAATAATCTCACCCAACATTTACCATTGGATAGAGACATCCCCGAATGCTAATTAAAACTAATGGAATATTCAATATAGAGTATAAAAAACTTGACCTATAATTATTTTTTTATGAATGATATCTTATATTAAATTAACAAGTAAAAATGATACAAGATAATTCACAAAAAAAAACGGGCTGTATGACAACATGCCCAAAAAAACCACGAAACAAACTATAATTTTCACAATTCTTATTAGATGGGGATTCTAATGAAATTATTAAATGGGTAATCTAAGAAAATAATGATGACCCATCTTCATGATGATAATTGAACTATTGGAGTATTGAATACTTATTGAAATATTTGACAAGATCCATCTCTGTGATGGTGATTGAACTAATAGAGTATTGAAAATTTAGTGAAACAATGACCTGTGATTTTTACAATTACGATAGGCTTCGTATTCCAAGGAAATGATGAGAACCCAACTATTACAAAAAATTGATTTGTAATTTTCAGGATTTGGATTACTTGCGTATAACAATGAAATAATTAAATGGGTATTCCAAGGAAATAACAAGAACACAACTTGAGGAGCTTCTATTGACTACTGCTCTAGAAAATTAACTTGGAGCTCATAAGTTTCATTGGCATACATTTTTGCACAGTTATCTTGCCAACTCAATCACCCACATACCATCATGAAACACTTGTGTTATGAACCATGCGCTCCGGTAACAATATGACTTAAAATACAAAATAAACTACTTTTTCATTCCTATTCAACGCAACATTGAAAATGAAATGGATAGATATCTCTACAAATGATTAGTGGGCCCGTGCTTAAAGCCAACATGTGGGTTCACTTTCCATTCTACCAACTCCTTATGCACTTTATTGGAAGTTATTTTGTTGAGGTTGCAACCCTGCATTAAAAAAACCAAAAACAAATAAACAAATAACAATGAAATTAGGAAAGCATTCCATATATTCAAATAAGACATTTCACGTAACATAAAAAATGACCCACCTTGTGACCAGCTAAAGAACTCATGATGAATTAAATACTAGTAGGCTTTGATGGATAATAAAACAAAAAAGACCGTATAATTGTTGCTAACAATGATTGGGCACAAAACTTTCAACCATTCAAAGCTAAAATATGTTAAACATTTCAAAGATATACTTAGGACACATGATGAGAGCCCATAACAAATTAAAAATTAAAAATTAACAGACCTTTAGAACCTTACAAAATGTTGTAACCCACATGATTGGTGTCATACTAAATATATCACATTCTTTTCACAACATCAAAAAACAAAAAAAAAAACATCAAACCACATGGGGATAAAATCTTGGGAGTGTAGACAAGAGATACATTGTTAGTAAACCGCATCCTCTCATCCTTCCCCTACACACACCAACCAAAATAAAGTATAAATTTAAAAAAAAAGCAAGGGAGAAGAACGAATAAGTTAGTTAAACAGACTACTACTTGCATGAAAGCCTTCAGGGCTTTGAACTATTTCATATGGATTGTATTGTGTGGAAGACTATTTATACTTATGGCATTTACCCCTCTATAAAAGAGTAGTGTCATGTTGTGTCTGAGTCCACGTCATTGACAATCCAACGACACAGAGCTAGAAGAAAAAGTTGCAACAAGCTCTCAACAAACAAAAATATTAGGTAACAAATGCAATGCTTGAAAACCTAATGCTAAATGGCCATTCTAGAAGAAGAATAAATCAAAGATTTCTTAGTCCACATTTTGAGTACATTAAACTTTAAAGTTTAAACCTCAACTAATCAAAAACAAATTCTGGGAAGGGATTTAGGGTTTTGAAGAAACCAAAGCCCCACAATTGTCAAGTTTATTCCCTGGTTGAAAATGCCACAATGAACTCAAGTCAGTTTGAGAGCAAATGTTTCTCAATGTATTATAGATAACGGTCAAATATTATTGAAATGATAGGTAGATGGAACAAAATTGAGATAAATTGTGAAAATAGGGGAAAATGAAGGCAAATAGGTATGAGGGGCAATTAATTTTTAGGAAATTTTGGAACAAACCGTGCTGCTAACACATGTTATAGAAACAACTCCTGAAAGACAGACAAAAGTGCGGGTGAATTTGAGACCTAATGCTTCTTTGACATGCGTTTAAGGCCAACACAATTCGTGTCAATCATTTGTCTTGTCACTCGCTGTTGGAAGGCTCCAAACAATTGATGTATATTCTCCGTAAGAGTTCGTCGTTCCGTGTAAATACACCTTTGCCGTAATTAAAAATCTAAGATGTGATATCATCCAAATTAAGGTTTAATCCTCACTTTCTTTTATCATTATGGCCCACATTTTTTCTCCAAATGCTTAGGGTATGGTATCATTATGGAAGTTGGAACTGAGTTGATATGCTGCCATGTCCTTTGTCTGATTCTGTTGCCACTTTCTCGAGTCAAATCGACAGAGACGTTAATAATTCCAGTAAGTGGCCAATCGTTCAAAGTTTTTATTACTTCATCATTTTCTCTCTGAAAGAATGACAGCCATTTTATATAAGGGTGACAATAAAAAATGGCCCGAAAAAATCATGACCCGAAGATATACACGACACCACAAATAACACACTAAAAGAAAGACGAAAAAACAAATAAAAAATACAAATCATATTTAAAATCTCCATATTGAAAGAAACACTGAAATCAAAATTTTACAACTGAACTCACTAAAATGTGGAAACGGCCGTCAAATTTAAACCCCTATCCCTCCGGATAAACTACTAACGTAACGGGAAAAATCGCAAGTGAAAATAAATGGTTGTAAAAAGACGGCAATGAATGTGTACGAGATTTGACGGTTGGCATCACGGGTGTTTGGGAAATTTTATGACGTGAAACACTTTTCAGCACGGGGAGTCACCTAAGCAAAATAAACTAGTTTATTGCAATAAAATTTTCCATCAATTATAAATTAATGTAATGGCGAACATGAAAAGATATCCATTGGCAAATTTTGTCAAAGCATGTGTATAGATGGGGACCAAGGTGTCCGACTAAAGTTATGTAAAACTATGCTCACCCGTATTAATTAGATTCTCCCACTAGGATTTAGTGTCAACCAAGAAGATTATGCTCAACCCCACTTTCAAGATCAGTGCCCACCCTTTACTCATAATGCACCCGGTCAACCCTGGTCAACATATCATGACCGTCTATTTTGTAATGGATGGTCATTATGTGTTGACCAGGATTAATGGACGGTCATGATATGTTGACCGAGATTGACCGGGTGTGTAAGTCATGATGCATTGACTAAATTGACTGGGAGCATTATGAGTCCCTCTCAAGTGGGGGCTATCATTTTCCCTAAAACTCACAATAATTTTGGTCAAGAACTATATGGTTGAGCACAATCAATGGTTTTTTTGTTTGTTTGTTTTTTTTTTAAATTTTTATTTTTCATATTTTTGATTTTTTTGAGTAATGGGCAAAGTGGCTTAAAAATAGAATATTCAATTATTGATTACACATTTGGAAGGATGAAAATTAAATTAATTTAGCTTAATTTTATTTTAATTTCAACTTTTTTTCTAATTTTCACTAATTTATTATCTTTTCTTTATTTTAATTACAATTGCTCACATTACACTCTAATTTCTAAAGTTTTCCCAAATTTTTATTAGTTTTCTAATTTAACTCTAATTTCTATAATTTTGTATTTGTTTTCTTATTTTGTTTGTTTATGGCAATTTTTATTAGATATATTCTAATGTGTCAAATTTGATCTAATTTCTTTGATTTTATAACTTATTTCCTCAATTTTTCTTAGTTGATTAATTTTCTCAAATCCACCAATTTATCTTATACTCTATTTTATTTTATTTTACGCTTATGTCCCCATATTTGAACTAATTTTCACAATTTCTTTAATTTCCCTAATTTATCACTAATTTCCCCAAAATTACATTACTTTTGCCGTAATTCCTCTTGTTTAACTATTATTTTCCCAATTTAACCCCAATTTCCTTAATTTGTCACTAATTTCCCCAATTTTACATTGCTTTTGCTCTAATTTCTCTTATTTAACCATTATTTTCCCAATTTAACCCCAATTTCCCAAATTGTACCCTTACTATCATAATTTCCCCAAAATTATAATTTTACTGTGTTTTGCATAACAAAGTACACAAGGAAGTTTACTTTCATTACTAAAACCCAAAACTTTTCTATGAAGACCAATAAAGGATAAGTAAACCATTACATACATGTTTAGTTTTGGATTATAAATGTCTACAAATAACATTGAGGAGGGTGATCAAATTTATGTTTGTATAAAGAGTCTAAAGGGTGAGAATGATGGTGTAATATTCTATATGCAACAATGTAAATTTGACATAGATTAGCTTAAATATATTTAGAGTGCCTTGTGCACATATCTAGACTTAGAATTTGTAATGAAATTACTTAGATAGATCGAAATATCAACAACAAATGAACACCAAAGAACACCAAAATATAGAGAAATGATCCCAATATGTAAGTAGAATAACTTAGCCACTTCAAGGGGGCAACCTCCAAACCATACAATATGATGATATAATCCTTCTTTCTAACTCCTATATATACCGTACTATACTATCCAAAGCCCTAACGCTAACCCACTAAGCATACAAAAACATAAGTAATTATGATATGACCTGATAAGAGATTATGTTAGCCACAAGTTGGCTATCCATAACCCAATATAGGAATTAGGGTTAAAGGCATAACATGCCCCTCCCCTTCAAAGCAACATTGTCCCCAATGTTGGTAAGATCTAGATGCTTCTCCCAAAATGCTTCATCATCTCATGTTGCATCTTCAACGTCCAAATTCTTTCATTTGCTAAGATCCTTAGTGATGACCCTTTTCCTCAACTTCTTCTAGCGCATGTCTGTAGGATTCCTTTAGGTTTTGAGATGATACATCCCTCTTCATCAAGCTCTGGTAATACAGATGGAGCAAATTTTTTTTTCCCTATGACCTTCTTCAGGCAAGAAACATGGAAAAGTGGATGTATTTTACTTGATTGAGGAAGCTACAGTTTATATGCCACACTGCCATTTTTTTTCAACACTTGATAAGGCCCATAATATTTGGGTGAAAGCTAGTAATCATTTTTCTAGTGTTTCAAAGATAGTTTTTTATATGGATACAATCACACAAAAATTAAATCTCCAAGTTCAAAATTTCATTCATTATGGCGTTGATCAACTTACTTCCTCATGCGGTTTTGTGCCATGACTAAGTTATCTTTCAGGCTAGAGAAAACCTCTTGTTGATGTTGAATGTGATCCTCAACTGCTCTTACTTTAGGCCGGACCCTTAAATTGGAAGTGAGGGATGATGGATGGTAACCATATAATGCTAGGAATGGAGACATTTTGGATAAAGTGTGAAATGAGGTGTTATGCCACCATTCTACAAGTGGTAAAAACTCAACCCATTTCTCATGCTTATTTGAAGTAAAGCATCATAGATACCCCTCCAAACATTTGTTACTACCTCATTCTTGTCACACACCCACAATTAAATGGTTTTTTTATCACTATATTTTTTGGTTCATGACTAAATTAATTATAATATTTGATTGATAAATATACATATATTATACATGCAAATATATACATATAGGTATATGTTAAAACATATACACATACGTATATAAATACATATATGTATATGTGTGTAATTTATAAGTTATAGGATTATTTTGTTTTGATATCCATCTTCTTGGTTACATAATTATTCGATGTTGATTTGGTGGATTTGTTATACTACCACTTTATGATTAACATCGTTGCATGATAATGATTTGAAATAAATTCATTACTAGTTACAAATGCTATTGATATTTGGAAAAAAGGTTTGAATGTAAATATTAAAGAAACTTGGTCTTGGACCTTATTGAATTATTCTTTATTGATGTTTATAACTCCTATTTGGCATCATGAACATGTTCATGGACCATATACAACATAATGTGTTACATTTTATTTATATTTAAAACTCTCATAGACCGAGGAGAAAATAAATCATTTTTGTGTGAGTCTCAGATTGTAAGGCCTTAAAATTATCATCGTTACTGTAAGAATAAAGGTCTTGGACCTTTGGAAAATTGAATGATTATTTGTTTTGATTAATGGATCATCTACCACATTATTGGGCATTGGTAAAGTTTAAAATATTTATTGTTTATTGGTTATTGTTATAATGGTCAATAACCACTTAGCAACAGAAATGAATAAGTTAAAAAAAATTAATGATTAAATGTGGGAATGGTCATATAATATGGGAAAGGTCATTATAATGTTTGAATTGGTCTTATACCATACATTGCATATAAGTTGGTAATTTTGAGCACCATACACATTTCATAGAATAAATTGGAAAATGGAGGGGAATGGTAAGTGTAAGCTAAAAGACATGCACTTACCTTCCCATACACATTTTTTGGTTTTGGTTGTTTGGTTTTACTTGTTGGGAGTTGCATGAGAGATTTTATGGAGAAAATAGAGGAGTTTGTTTTGGGCGACTACATGCATGAGGCGATCTATTTAAATGGTGAGCTGAGTTTAAATTTGTTGATGTGGAAACTTTGGGAGTCTTTGCTGGAAATGTGAGTTGTAGGTTTTAAGAAATTTTTTTAAAAAGGTAAAATAAGGCAAACATTACCAGGAATGTGGGTTATTTTTTACTTACACTCTTTTTTGTTTTTAGTATGGAATTGGTGAATATATTTTGGGTTTTCTTAGATGTTAAAAAATATGGACTATCTCTTGCTCCTATTATGAAAACTTGAAAGGAAAATTGTAGGAAACTACAAAGAAGAAATGGGTCTTTTGTATGAAGTGAAATCTGATTTTTTTGGTTATTATAACATTTTGGGTCTACTATTTTTTAATGATATTTTAAAAGAAATTGATTCAATTTATTAGTTCCATTTTAGCTTGATGTATTTCGACTTGGAAATTGTGGTTTCTGTTTGATTTTCATTTCTCTTCAATTAAAAATAAATATAGATCTGTTTCTTTTCTTTTTTAGAAAGATATAGGAGAAAACTTATAATGCAGATGGTTTATTCGAGCTTGAATTTCATATTAAAAATATTGGTAATATACACTTATTTTATGGACTTAAATATATATTGTGAAGAGTTTTATTCCTTATCTGAAAATGCATTTTGATCATATAAAACTTCTTATTTTAACATAAAATATGGAAGTAATGGGTTTCATTTTTTGGGTTTTTTTAATGATTTTTGAGATTATTGTAAAATTCCTTGATCTTGTCTTGGAAAACTTGTTGGTTATTGCTATTGGTAAACATAATCACTAAATACATGTGTTCATTAGTTTGGCCTTGTAATTTGGTAAGTTGATTATTGTCCTAACCCATTATGAGCTTAGTTGATTGAGTTTGTCTCCAGCTTGTTCTGAGATCACCATTTTTGAATTTAAAAACTTGTAAAAGATCTCAAGGATTTGTGCCAACAATTTCGGGATATTATGTTAAATTCAGGAATTTGATTAAGCTTTTTTGATTTAAAAACACATTTTTTCTTTATGTAGAGCTCACCTGGAGAATGGGTTATTTTAACTTCTTGATTTTAAGACCTCCTTAGATTTGCAAAAATGTGCTAGTAGTTTTTGGATGAAATTGATTGATGTGGTTTAATCATTGTAATATTGATTGTCCGATGAGCACTTAGTTCATCCTTAGTTGGAATAAGTTGATTATTGGTTGACCCATTGAGAAATCGCTAGTTAGTTAGATGGTTGACATTTACTTAATCATGAATTTGACTTCTTGATTTGAAGTAATATGGTATAAACAACTATTATAAATATATGATTACTTGTACACAATAGGATTTTGTTACATCTCCTTTGCATTATTTTTAGAAATTGATGAAGGAATTAGTTAATTTCATTCATCGAATATGATTGTTATACATGGACAAAGTTTTCTTTGTTAGAGTTACCCTTATGGATTACTCTTAAAAATTGATTGATGTTTTTACATGAAATCTTTTCTTGAATATGGACAATAATAAATTGCATTAGTAAGTTACTAAAAATCTAGATCATTTGTACAATAATAGGACTCTTGGATTGTTTGAGAATATAGCTCGCGTTATGAAGCATCATTCCATTGAGCAATGATTTATAAACATAATGAATGAAATAGGAAATTTGTAAGTCATTGGTTAAGCTAGCTCTTAACATATTCATTTATTTCTATTAAATACAACAAATTATTATGAGTTAAGATAACTCATGTCAGTTCATAGAACTGACCATGTATACATTTCTCTCTCCTATAGTGTGCAAGTACGTAGTGATATTGTGAAGTGAATAATTGGATTTTATACACATGATTTCTCATTTATATTGTTTAAAAATACGTTCAAGATTATTGTATTTAATTGCAATGTGAAAGTATTATTTTCGCAAGTTGATTGAAGACAATTTCCGATTGTACTATTTCAAAAAATTGTATGTTATCATTTCAAACAATAAGGATTCATCCTTATTAATTTTGAATAAAATTACTTCTTGTTTCGTATCACATTTTGTGAGATATAAAGGTGATTTTAATGCTATTTTTACAGTAGAGTATGAATTAAATTAATTAAATTTATTGATGAAACTATATCTAGTTTAATAATTCATCTTGAATGAATGAATTTGATGATTGAAAAACCTAGTATGATATGGAAATAAGTACCACGAAAACACTCATATCCTTCAGTACCTTATTAAAATGAAAAAATTAAGTGTTGTTTTAACAACAATGTATAAACATTAGTTATTGATCATTGATAAGTAATCATATATGATTTTACAGTTTCAACATGGATGAATAAATTTGTCATTAATGAACATAGTACGATATGGAAAATGATACAACGGAAACTACGTTACATTAATATTATACCTTACTAAATAAGTTTTAGAATTCATATCAAATGACAACCAAATGAGATTAAGTGAACCTTTCATAATGACTGATAAATTTATGATATTAAGACCAATACTAATTAGGAGTGAATGGATCATTTAAATGCAAGATATGGTTCAATTAATCTATTTTGAATGACAACATTAAGTTGTGATAAATAAATAGAGGTATCCATAAAGGATAGTAACTCAATGAATTATTATAATCCACTATTGTGAAAGAGATAACGTGAAGTGATGTGAAATAACATAACATAAATACAATCTTATATAATTAACCTAAATAGATAATGAATTTATAAATGAAGTGTAGATATCTAAAATTGTCATTCTTATCAACAAAATGCTAATTGTGCCAACTTAGGATGGCTATGGGAAGGATAACAAGTACTTAATGATGAAAGTCATTACGTGGTCACTATCTTTCCTATAGGGATCCACCAATATGATCCTTTCAATTAGAAGGATGAGTCATTATTCCTACTTCTTCAAAACTAAACTTTATTCTTAAACAATGAAATGAGATCTTATGATAAATGTGAAGAGATGGTTGTGTAGTGACGAAGACACATTTTGATGAATTAGTGTGAAGTCATGAAAATAAGATTGCAAAGAAATGCTTGAAAAATTGGCCAAGTAGTGTAGCTAGCTAATTACATTGTATTGTTCACCTTACCCCTAACTTGTTGTGTCAAATACCAGATGGATTGTAGCTTGTCTGATTTCTAGGAGTTGACACATAGTTCTCAAAACCTGCTATAAATGTAGAACCAAACGTATACCCATATACTCACTCAGTTAAATTGAAGATAAGGGGGATTAGGTAGATCTAATTGACCCTTACAACTATACATGGTTATCATTTGTTATGAGATGGATTGTAAACATGTAGTTATGATTGGATTTTAATTGCTGCAAGTTGAAAATCATTAAAGACATTAATTGTGATTAAGGTGTTTGTTTTAAAAAAAATCCCTTAATTTGGATGACTAATAACATGGGTGTTACAATTATATCCATCAGTTTGGCAATGAAATGATGAACTATGATCCAAATTGAGTACCCAAACATGAGAATAAATTAGTCTAAAAATTGCTAGTAAAGATAGGATCATGATCACCGATTATAATATTGGGTGTCTAATGGATGTGAAAAAATGTATGAATCAAGGTGTCAAAGATGTGCAATATGTATAAAAATCCCATATTTATGCAGTCTAGACCAAAGAAAAAACAAATGCAAGTGGATTTTTTTTTCTGATTGGTGAAGTATTTTAGGCATCCAAACTTGGAGAGGTCGTCCCAGCTCCAAAAAATCCAAAACTTGGCATCCCAAACTCATATCTATCATGTATTAGGGAATAGACAACCATTTTTTGAGCATGAGTGTGAATATTAGGTGGGTTTGAGCCTCCTAAGGGCCTTCATGCCCAGTATGGGTTAGATAAATATTTCTTATAAGCAAAAAATGTATACTAGGGTCTGAAACCAAGCTGGAGGGTTGTGAAAGCTCTAATACAGGTTTGAAAATGTAATTTCCAAGTCTCTATATGTCATATTTGGACTTGCAACATCTTAGGAGCCTATACATATTTTGTATACACCACATAATAGACAAAAAAACCATCATAACAAACACCCAACACCAAAACTATTACAAATAATAATCTCATGTAAAACTAGCAGAAAAATAAGCATACAAGCTCAATACCATCTCATTTCTGATACCATATTGGAGAATCACCATGGATTTACTAGTTCAAAGAGTGCATAGGTGGAATGATGTGATACATGAATTGTTCCAAGAAAAAACAAAGCACACATACAAGACTGCAAATTATGAAAATACAAGAGAGATAATTGCAATAACATAGAAATAGCTCCAATTCAATACACTGCTCCATATTAGAATTATGCAAGAGATGCACATATAAGAGGTGAATGTGTAACCTCCTCTTAGAATCATATGGAAATCTCCACCTAGAATAGTGGTAACCTCCATACCCAAAATAAAGTCAACAAATAATTGGTCAAGGGTAGTCAATGTATCACTAGCTAAAATAGCATATCCCATAGTGTACACCTAAGCAAATATCCAAGTGAGTGTAGGAAATATCTCAAGTATAATAAACAAATACAAGTGGAAAAATGAATATGTTACACTAACACCACCCATAATACTAAATTAGGTGGGTAGTAAAAATGAGAAGTGGCTACTGCTAATAACACAGGCTTGATGAGCTATCATGTAATTTGCAACTTACTTTAATGGAAATATATGTTGTGTATAAACGTTCATACACAGTTATATCTTTGCATGGTAGAGGGTATGTGACGGAATTTCCAATTTTCAATTTGTAGGGATTTTCAAATTTACGTCCCCTACTTTCTCATCAATAATATTGGTGAACCAACTAGCAAACATTATTTAGGGAAAATATGGAAGATTTTTAATGAATTTTAGTTCTTTGGCACCAATAAAATCAAGTAAAGTATGTCTTTTGGTGCCGAGATATTTCAAGGTGCATTTTCCCCTATAAATCACCTTTCTAGATTGATCACCAGTTTTGACAATTGGGCAATCTCCATATTCATATTCTCTAAGCTTTTCCTTTAATGCCAATTATACCTTTTGGACATAGTCTCCTTATATCCATTATATGTTAATTAATGTCTTAAATTTTTGCCATACTATGCAAATGATTTGAAGGCTTCATATTGCAGATTTCTCTAATTAGGAACTCATAAAGTATCTCCTTATTAATCCTTCTATATAGAAAATATTACTCATTAGCTTAAAGGATGAGAATGATGTAGAGTTTGTACCTTGGGACATAGCTATTTTATTCAGGATTTAGAAAAATTCTATTGTATTCATGAATTCAGAAACTAATTTAAACATGAAGTCCTTATTGTTTTACTTTCACTTTTATCTAAGAAAGATAATTCTATGAGTGAGCATATGATTCTTTAAAATTGATACTAAGATGAAATGTGGGTAGATATCTAGCTATTCAGTTTGCCTATGGTGACTTTCGTTATTTATGTTGTCGGTTTCAATGCCATTGTAGTAGGTCCTCATCTTAAGCCAAACATCTCACCTTTTTTTACTTATTTTGTAATCGTTGGAAAAATTGATTGTTACATCTTATTAGTGTCATACACCCTTATTTTGATATATTATATGCCACTAAGTTTTAGTTTAAAAGTGGAATCCTATTATATACAAGTCTATTCTTAAGAATTTTCATGTAGAAATATAATATATAAATTGTTGAGTCACTTTGTTGAAATTTAGAAGGACTGGGGTATACCACCATCTCATGTGCACTTCAAATAAGGAAGATTACTTTTGCATAGTATCCTACTCTTATACATTAAAGGATTTCAAGCTGGGGCAATTTATCCTCTATCCAAATTAATTAATGTACTTTTTCTATGAAAAGTGTAGAGTCACAAAGTTGGTAATGTTACCGGAATGACATAAGCTGATTTTCAAAACAATGCACTCTTTCCAAAACTGCATGGGGGGAAGATGATTTTTGAGATAAATTTTAGACATTATGACTTTTAATTTTATCTATCTATCTCCTTTATAAAAATATACATATTAATATATAGAATCATTACACAACTGAATTCTTCTTTCAGAACAATAACACCCTCTGTCTATCCCCTAACAAAGTTCAGAGTAAAGCCGTAGTTTCTTCTGAGTTTTTTAAGGCATTCTGATCTATTAAAATCCTTTAGAGATTGGAAACAATCTGACAAAGGTGTAAAAGTGATTCAAACCTTCAAAGACCTGTCACAATATTCCTTTTACAATAGTAACCACTTAGATCCTGACGAAATCACCCTCTCAAAAGCTTCTAACTAATAACATTTCCCATTTAAACACAATTATTATGTATTAACTCTTCACAAAAAAAGATACCCTTTAGCGAATAACTTATCCAAACGTACATAAGCTTTCTTGGCTAGAAAGGACATCATGCTATAATTTTAGTAAAATGTCTGGTTAAGGGGTTAAATGATTTAACCTACAATCATTTTTGAAGTAATTCCACAGTTATTCAATCATCCAAATTTGCTGCATACTAAAAGGATAAGCATGAATATTAAATCATTTGTTAGCCGATGAGTCATGGTTGGTCATTGTACTGCTTAAAATGATGAAGCAAGATTTAATGTGGGTAAACCCATCAGTTTGGCAAAAAATCATTGAATGAAGAGCTACTAGCTTGACAATGTGGATAAAATGAGCAATGGAGTGTGGTCGCCATATGGTTGAGCAGTCACTGGCAAGTGAAGCAGCCACTCCAATCCGGGAGTCAAGCACCCACTTGATAGGTTATGCAAGTAGGGTAGATTGCAAGTTAAGAAACCCACTTCTAAATTGTTGAGAAACAACTCAGACTTTAGTCTTAAGTTGATCGAGCTTCTGGCACGTGGTTGCTTACACCCAACATTTTTTGATCACTGTCTCAGCTCACCTATCTTTTATTCTCTTCTCCTATTATTGTTTAATTTAGGTTTTAGACACCTTTTTTGTACATAGGGTATTGTAACACATTAACACTCTTATTACTTTGTCAAGACTAATATCTCATCCCTATCAACAACATAAATTACATGCTAAAAAATAAGCTTTTATAAACAAGCATAACCTCTTGAGATGACCCTTGACATTTCACATATAAGGACTCTTCAAATAACCCACCTATCCATATGTATAAGGAAAATGAAAAGGTATTTGTTGACAAGAGTTCATCAACATTTTCTACAAACCACGATGTTAAGGAGATAGCTGCGAAAAGATAAAAGTAACTGCGAAGGAGAAAGGGAAGCTGAGGGATGAAGAAAGAAGTCACGTATAAAGGATGAAGCCACAAAACATAAACTAAGAATGCCGCGAAAAACTGAGAAAATACTTGAGATAAAGAGAAAGTTTTTTTTTATTAAGGGAAAATAGTTTTGAAGGGACTATACCCTGTATACAAAAGGGCTCAAAAGCCAGATAGCAGAAGTGAGAGAAACATCCTAGAGAAGGGGAAAACAACCAACCTAAGAGGGCTCATTAGCTAGATAAAAAAACAAATTAGAAGAAAGGATCCAGATGTACAATGATCCAAAAAGTAGCAGAAGAGATCAAAAAGCAGACAAAATATATCCATCATATAATATCTCCACCAAAAAAACAACTCCAGAACCACCAGTTAACAGCAACTTCGCAGCTAGCAAACAGCAACATAGGCACCACGTTACTTGATAGCCCTGTCAATCTTGGTTTTGATAGCCTGTAATGACATAAAGAAGGCAATGTCTGTGGCTTGAGAAGAGTCTTTCATATCCGCCTGAGCAATTACTATATCCCTTTTCTCTTTGGGGCCCCAAATGTCTTCATTAATCCCACTTAGACTACATACACTATGAACATGTTGTTCAATGAAATTATAAATACTTTTAAGAGAAAATAGTATGCAGTCATTGCAAATTTTTGCATTTCCCATTCTTCCATCCAAAGACTGTAACTTCTTGAATACTTCAGCAATAACCCCCTCCTCATCATCACTTTGTAGTATTCCTTTTCCCTTAGCTCTTTCCATGTTTTTTTATAGCCCCTTTGAGCTCTTGTATCTCCTTTTCTAATCTGTCCACTCTGTCCATCAATTCCTCCTCCTTGGGCTCCTCCACCGGTTTACTAATATGGCCTTTGTTTTTACCATTCAATATACCATCAGAAAGATCTCAATCTAATCTACACAATGCAACTAATTGTAAGAGATTCAAAGAAAGTCATAGATTGGTGTTTCTCAATGAGGATCCTCTGGATCACTCCTCCACACTGAGAAAATTTTGGACATCTAAAAGTTCTTTCAATTGGTAAAGAGGTGAGGGTAAATTTCCCTCACCTTTCTGGTTTCCACCTATTTCACCTTATTCAGATGCATTCCCTTCAAAAACACATGAATATATTCAACACCACCCCTCTGGGAGGTTCTCACCTTCCTATCCAAAATGATGTCTTCTTGTAACTCATCCAAATAATCAGGATTAAAATCATCAACATAAGGTACATAAATATTATCATCATGATCAATAATCATAGGTGGTTCATATAACTTCAAAATTTCAACATTCACAACTGAATAAATCTGCATGTAAGGAGGTAAATCTAATTAGAAAGCATTATGACCAAATTTTTCCAAGATTCAGAATGGACCATAACGAGTTGGTTTCAACTTTTTCCTTTCACCTTTCAGTCTTTCCTTGAACTAATGTGAAGCAAAACGACATCACCCACTTGATATTTGTGACCAATTTTATGTTTATCATTCTTAGCTTTGTATTTTTCTTGAATTTTCTCCAATTGTTTTCGAACAAACTGATGGACCTGTTATATCTTTTGCACAAACTTATTAGCTTTGTTAGTATCACTATGTCCATTAACAACAATTTATTTTCCAAAAGAGAAATCAAATGGAGATTTAGTTAGATAACTAAAACAAGTATCAAAAAGAGACTTTAAAATAATGTAGTGCACAGTTATAAGCATGATACACAATACAAATGTTCATCACACAATTTATGATGTTTACCACAAGAACCCCCAAGTAGATGTACCACTATGCGGTTTACAACCTCTATTTTACCATCAATATGTGGATCAAAAGTAGTGATTTTCTTCATCTTGGTGTCCATAAAATCCCACAAAGTTGAGCAAAATTCCCCAAGAAACCTAGAATCCCGATCAAAAACAATAGAAGTGAGAAAACCAAAATGAACCCATACATACTGAAAAATAAGTATGCAGTCCCTTCACAAGTAATTTTTTTAGTCCAAGGAATCAACATAGACATTTTACTAAATCTATCCACAACCACATATAAATAGTCATATTTCCTTCGTGACATGGTAAAACCTTTGACGCACCTTCTTATAATTCAACGAAAAATCTAGTTTATCACTCTTCTATAACCTTCCTTTAAGAATACAATCAACTAGGTGCCAAAACTCATCAAACATCTAACCTTACCTTAAACATTAGTCACTAGGTACACTTGAGGACCTTTCTCTAGTTTTTGGAAATGAAACCTTAATCCAATATTCCCTATATGAACTTTTCATAAGGACTCATTCACATTCAAAAGCAATCACGCATTTAAACCATGCTTAGATGACTCATCAAAGTTTTTACCATTTCATGCATATCATTAGGCTTTCTCAACATAAATCAATCTATGTATCAATAATATACTCGAATGAAAAGATTTAACTAGCTTGATTATGTTCCCCTCAAACTCTTATAAAATACAATACAAGATCATACAACTTCCTCAAGATACATACCATTTCCTTTAAGCCAATTTATTTTGTTATATTTCCAATTAAATATATTGAATATGTGATAAGGTTTTATACTTATTATAAAGTCTTGTCCTATCACTATTCCTATCCTCTTATAAATATGATAACTGATTTTTATATCCCCCTATTATCTCTAGCATTAACATTTGATCTATTACATATGAATTTACAATGACTAAGTATCTCCAAACATAGGATTTCTTCTCTTCAAAGTAATCTCTTTGATAAACCTACAATTGCAATCTTGATGCAAAAATTACTCCTTTCTAACAATAGTAATTCTCTCGATTGATATTTTTTTCTACCTTGATCATATACTTAGAACCAATTTCTAGACTAACCATTATTAACAAGGACTATATCCTTTCCAAACATGAAACTCTAGCAAGACTATAATATGAAGGTATTATGATTTTTTAACTTACCAAACTTCCATTATAACCATTTAACCATATGGCTTCAATAAGATTCCAATAAAAATCTCAATACTTCAAGTTGTATATACCTTGTTGTAGTTATACTTTCAATGTTGATTTACACATTTTTAGAAGTAATTATTAAAATACTACAAACTATAATAGTTACTAAATACCATTTAAGGAGCCCAAGACACCAATCAGTTTCTCCTAGAGTTTCTTAATGAAAATTTCACAAAAACTCAAAGTATGATAGTCTACTTTATGAGTCTAACTCAGAGCATTGCTATGACAGTCAATATAAATCAGATCCTTAGATCTTAAAAAAACCTTTTAAAAATCTTTAAAATGGTCGATAACATCATAATCACCAACCTAATCTTTGAAACATGAGAATTCATTGAAAATTGTAACAAATACCTCCATTCTAATCAATATTCTAGCTCCTACAGTCTTTAAAAATTTCTACAACCAATAAATTTTTCTGCACATGTCCATCTACTCTAAAATTTTGAGGACATATTTATCATGTTGGGGGAAGAAATATGGTTAACATTTCATCAAATTTAATGTAGTATAAAAAAGATATCACTTTCCCTAGTTTAGGCCCTCGGAGAGAAAATCTGCTATAAAAATATTTATAATGACTTTCACGAGTTCTAAAATATTTTTGTTGATCTTGAAATAACCTCCTCTATCTTTTTTTTTTTACCATAAAATGTGAGGAAACCTTGTACATATACTTTCATGTTTTCCCATTGCTTCCCTTCTAGAAACCCTCCTGAATACAGTCCATAAAACATGTAAAATACTGTGTAAAAAGACATTTTTTTTTGCTACCAAAATTTCATACTTTATTTCTTCGTACCTAGATTCATCTTACGAAGCTTTTCAAAAAAATATTCATAAATAATTAGATCCAAAAATTGGATCCTTAATCAAAGCAACCTCACCTAATTTGTTCCTAAAATGACTTAGTCTTCACTAATTGAGCTTAACCACACTCTTAATATGGAGATATAGGATAAATATCATCTTAACATCTCCTCACAGCTCGTACAAGGTAGATTACACCTATTTACATGCTCAAAAATTCTTGTTTCATATGAAAATCATCTAATGCACGTAGTTCACCTAGCCAAGCCTATTTACAAGGACATTCACACCTTTAGTAGCCTTATTTGCACTTACTAGTATAAATTGTATACAATTTGAATTCAAACAACTACAATTGGAGAGAAAATTAACTCTTCATTCTCTTAGACCAACTTTTTATAAATGGATCTCAATATGATGAATTAAGAATCTTACTACATGCAATGCTCCTAATTTAGATTCACCATTAAAGAAACATTTTAGCTCCTACTCAAAGGTTGTTTCTTTTCATCCTTGTCTTCTAGTTGTTCAAAAATAGTACAAATCTTCTTGCCTCACTAATTTCCTTTTATTGATTTTCCTTTATCTTCATGGTGCCATCCTCCAAAATTTAGATATTTCCTTGTATCTTCTCCTTTTGAATTCCTTGAAGAGATATTCTCTCTATTTTTTTCACATCTTCATCAACATAATCAAATATACTAACAACTGTTAAACACTGAAACCTTATCTCATCAAGATCCTCTTGAAACTATTCTTTTCCTCTAGTATCTTCTTCAATCTCTTTAGTCTTCATTATCTCAAAATCATCCTCAGCTACATTGTCGCTATAGAATTTTTTTTCCAAATCTCTAATCTCAGCTTCAAGTTGTTCTTGGTTTTCATAGGTGAATAAACTATCCTATTCTTCTTATTTTTCTAGTTCATCATCTAAACCTGCATACATACACTAAAAATGAATATTAGATGTAAAAAATTTAGGAAAAAATGCCCCTCCATCGGTATGTTTAGCATTCAATGATTCCATTAGTTCCATCTCGACTTCTTCCATGTCTTTTTCATCTCATATGAGGCTTAAATTCTCTAATTTTCTTCATCACCTGCTGTAAAATCCTCTTTTTCTCTTTTCACATCTTGATTAAAAAATTAATTACGTTCTTTTTGTGTCACATGAGACACCTCTTTCTACTATATATAAATTTTTATAATTGCTTCTTTCATGAATTCCTCTCTCACTGACTCATCACATAAGTTCATTATTTCTTTATATAGTTCACCTTTCTAGAAAATTTACATTTTCATTGTCAAAAATAACATTAGAAAGAAAATTTTGATGAAATTTAACCTTTTTAAAGGCTTCTTAATCTGCTCCTAACATTTATCCTTCCTCTAGATATCATACTTCTAGTTCTTCTTGCTCAAATAACCATGTACATTTGACCTTTCAAGAAAAATTGTTGTTCTTGCTCCTTTAATGCCACCAATGTCTCTTTTTCAAAGTGTTCTACTATTTTATTCATGCTTCCACCTAAATGGACCCGTGATAAGAAATTATTAGAAACAAACATTTGAGACTGATTTGTTTCAATTTCCTCCTTCTCAAAATGCCTTGTAAAAATCTGATTTGACTCCTTAATTTACTGATCTCTTTCTTTCTCTTTCTCTTTTCAATCTTAATTCTGAGAGGCCACTATACTTTTCTCTTTATTCTTATAAATAATCTATGTCTTGTATCCTCCAAGACACCCTCTATACATTCCAATATTAGCTTAATCTCATCTATCTCTCTCACCTTATCTATCTATTCTTTCTTGTGACTCTTGTTTTCCTCTAAGCCCTTCATCTCTTCTCTTTCTCTTTTCACTTTCTTATCTTCTATTTTTTTGAAACCACGTGTTTCGATGAGACGTACATAGAAAAAATCCTCCCTATTAGTTGGGGCAAGTTTTCGACAGCAAGTCTATTTCACGTTACTAGATACCTCACCTAGGCTCTTCTTCTCTATACCTAGTATCTTGGTATTTCTTCTTTACTCACTCACTTTGTCTCACCCAAGTCTAATTTTCACCTTGGTCTATTGACTTCTCTTTCTTCTTTTCTTGAGCTTTAACCACTCTTCTTCAATTTTCAAGCCTTAATGGTTATAGGGATTCCACTGTCATACTGTCTTCTCTTCTTGCTTCTCTTTCCTTTCATCACCAAATCTCTTCAAGATTTTAATCTTCCCGCAACCAAAACCATGATCAGTCAAACAAAACAAATAATTCTTTCACCTCACTTCACCTAAACACAACTTTTCCACTTCTATGTATCCCTGCAATCTCCTTTATGACATCATTAATATAAATCATTATATAAAGAGCACCAAGATCTGATACCAAAAATGATGCACCTTCTTATACTTCAAGGAAAAATCTACTTTATTATTCTTCTATTAAACATCAAACCTTCCTTTAAGAATAAAATCAACTAGGTGCACAAACTCATAAAACATCCAACCTTACCTTAAACATTAGTCACTAGGTGCATTTGAGGATATTTTTCTAGTTTTTGGAAATGAAACCTTAATCCAAAATTCCCTACATAAATTTTTCATAAGGACTCATTCACACTCAAAATAAATCATGCATTCAAATCATTCTTAGACGACTCATCAAATGTTTTACCATAACATGCATCTCATTAGGATTTTTTCAGCACAAATCAATCTCTGTATCCACAATAACTTGAATGACAAGAGTTAACTAGCCTAATTATGTTTCATCCAACTCTTATACAATACAATACAATATCATATGATTTCCTCAAGATACAAACCATTTCCTTCAAGATCATTTACTTTGTTATCTAGTCTATTCAATATATTGAATAGATGATAAGGTCTTGTACTTGTTATAGAGTCTTGTCTTATCACTGTTCATGTCCTCTTACAAATATTGTCACTGATTTTTGGATCCCCCTAGTATCTTTAGCATTAACATTTGATCTAGTACATAGGAATTTACAATGACTAAGTATCTCCCACCATGTGTGTTTTCTTCTCCTCAAGGTAATCTTTTTTCATAAAACTGTAATTGTAATCTTGATGCAATACTTAGTCCTTTCTAATAATAGTAATCATCCTGACTGATATTTCTATTTACTTTGATCATATACTCAGAAACCTTTGCTAGAATAACCATTACTAACTAAGACTATATCCTTTCCAAACATGAAACTCTACCAAGACTGTAATATGAAGAGGTTACGCTTTCTTAACTGATTAAACCAACCATTGTAACCATTTAACCATATACCTTCAATGAGATTCCAATGAACAACTTATTACATCAAAATATACTTCAAGCTATATATACCTTGTTCTAGGTCTACTTTCAAGCCTGATTTACACCTTGTTAAAAACAATTCTCAAAATACTGAAATCTCCAAGCCTTCTATAATAGTTACTAAATACCTTTTAAGGAACCTTAAGAAACTAATCATTTTTTCCTAGAGTTTCTTAATAAAATTACACCAAAACACAAAGTATGACAGTCTACTATATGAGTCTAACTCAGATCTCTTTTAGGACACTCAATCTCAATCAGATACTTAGAAATTAAATTTTTTTCAAACATATTAAACATGGTCTAAAACATCATAATCATATACCTCAAGCTTTGAAACATGAGAAATCATTGAAAATTGCAACAAATACCTCAATTCTGATCACTGTTCTAGCTCCTACAATTCTGATAATGCCTGCAATCAATAAATTTTACTACACATGTCCATTTACTCTAAAATTTAGAGGACCTATTTATCATGTTTGGGCAGAAATGTGGTTAAAATTTCATCTGGTAGAAAAAAAGATATCACTTTCCCTAGTTTGGGCCCTAAAAACACTAAATTGCTCATAAAATCTAAAATACATACTTTTAAGACTCCAAATAATTTTTGTTGATCTTGTATGACCTTCCTCTAGGTATTTTTCTTTCCAGAAAAAATAAATGAGCCTTCTAAAGTTTTCTATAAATTTCCTTCTCATTGGCCCGTTTCAGAAAACCTCCTTGCACTTAATCCATAAAACATGCAAATTCATGTTTACAAATACATTTTTTTGCTACTAAAACTGTATGTTTTTTTATTCACACCTGGATACATACAAAAAATTCTTCCTTCATGAATTATAGATCCAAAATTAGATCTTTGACTCGACAACTCCTAAACTAACTCCCTAGAATGCTCAACTAGCTCCCCTATTTTGACTCAACAATAAACTAATTGTGAAAACATGATAATTATCACCTAAATAAAACTCATGAGATCATGTATATCTATTTACATGTTATTTCAAGAGCTTATTATTTGCAACATTGACTTATTCCTCCTAATTCACCTAATTAACCTTTCTTACAAGCTTATTTACACTTACTAGCCTAGTTTACATAACATTTGAATTCAAATAACTACAAATGGAGGGAAAAGTAGTTCTTCCCCAATCCTATATTGCATGACTACAAATGGAGCTCAACATATGATGAATGAAGAATATTTATTGCATATGATGATCCTGCATTAACCTCCTACAAAATCCATGGATATAATTTCCCAAGGGTATTTAGGGATGGAAAGAGGAGTGTAAATTCCTAACTTCATGTTACCAGTATTTCGCGTGGCACAAATTACACACCCTTTTATATATCTAGTTACATGTTCCTATATTTGAGGCCAATAGCTATGCATCCGTAAATGTGCAACTATTTTATCAACACATGATTGACCAGATATAAGAGAAGTGTGATCTTCCTTAAGATCACATGGACTCTTTCATCCTACAGAATTCAAAGTTTACAAGAATGATACAAGAGTCCATCATGCACATGATAATCCAATTATTCTACTTGTTTTCCACTCATCAAATATTCATATACTTCTTTAAAATCAACATCATTATCATATTGTTCTTTTTAAATATCATGAGCCAAAGAACTATGATGTAAAATAACAAATGCAACTACAACTGGAGGTCTAGATGGCATATCATTAACCTTATTTTGTATACCTTTCTTATACCTAATCACGAGATTGAATGTTGTAAGAATCCCATCCAATGGAAGTGTCTAGACTGTTGCAGTTTGGTCTATGTTTGGAGATACTGGAGGGGATGATAATTTGTATGAATTATTGTTTCCGTGCCCATCAAGAAATGTTTCCATTTTTTACACTCTGTACCAAAGCATACAACTCTTTATCATAGGTTGGATAGTTTTTTACCACACTCGTGAAGACCTCAGAATGGTAACAAACAAGCTTTCTATTCTGCATCAAGATAGCCCCCATTTCATATTCACTAGCATATGTCTCAATCTCATATGACTGTCGTAAATCTAGAAGTGCTCAAACAAAAGTAGTAATGATTTTATATTTCAGTGTATCAAAAGATATTTGATGTTTTCCTCCCCACTGAAAGACCTATTTAATGCTATTCAAAGAATGAAAAGGAGATGCAATAAATCAGAAGTTAGCAATAAATTTTCTCTAGTACTGAACTACACCAAGAAAGATTCTAACATATATTACATTATTGGGTTTAGGGCAGTTAATAATGACCTCAAATTTTGCAGGATCAATTTTCAATTTACCATATCCCACAACATAACTCAAATAAACCAAATACATTTTCTCAAATTCACATTTAGATATCTTTAGATATAGTTTATCCTTTCTCAAAGCATCCAAGAATTTCTGAATTTGAATGATGTGATCATCCCATAATTGATTGAAAATCAGAATATCATCTAAGTAAACTATCAAAAAATCATCAATGAACGGCCTAAAAACATCATTCATCACACACATGAATGTAGTCGGTGCATTGCACAATCTAAAAGGCATAACAATGCATTCAAACAAACCCTACTTTATTTTAAAAGCAGTTTTTGAAATATCACCTTCAATGATTCTTACTTAATGATAACCAATTCTTAATTCTAACTTAATGAAATAAAAAACGTTTTTCAATTGATCGAATAAATCATCAATGTGAGGAAGAGGGTAATGATTTTTCATCATAATTTTATTTAAGGGATGAAAAGCAACACACATCCACCATTTTCCATATTTCTTAGGCACCAAAATGATAGGTGAACCACAAGGAGATGAACTTGGAAGGATAATTCCTTTTGCCAACAAGTCCATCACCTATTTCTTGACTTCCTCGTTTTCAACTACGAATAATCAATACATACCAATGTTAGGAAGAGGTGCATTTTGTAATAATTGTATCTCATGTTGGCCCCCTATTTTAAGAGGTAGACAATGTGGATCCTGAAAAACATCATCATAGTTAGAAACAATTTTTACAATTCATTATGATGTTTAGGATCACAATCTTCAAAATTCTTGTAATTATCTTTCTCTTTGGCTTTGATCACCATGAGTACAAAATTATTTCTTGTATTAACAAGCCTTTTCATCTTCCTTGTAGTAACTAAAGAATTTTTTTTCACACGATGATCACTAACAATATATTCAATCCCATCTTTAATAAGAAAGTATTTTATTCTCTTCCTTGTAGATGATTGATTTACATTCATAAAGATAAGGAACTCCCAACACCACACTGCAAATGTCTAATAGAGCAACATCCATATCAACCACATCAATGAACTTTTCAGTGATGGAAAATCTAAATCTACAGGTTTTCATTATCTACAATTTTGCATCATCACAAACCCATCCCAAATGATAAGGCTTAGGATGTGGTTTGGTTTTGAGTCCTAGTTTCTTCACAACCTCCTCTGAAATCAGATTAACTTGAGATCCACTATCAAATAGAGTGTCTATTTTTGTATGCTTAGAAACAAATCTAAGGTGGAAAATCTCATTTATTTTCTCCTCATTATGCATAGATTGTTGTTTAGAAGAAGATGCAACATTAGATGAACTAGTGCTAAAAGAAGAGGAATAATTACCACCTTAATTACTCATGGCCGTGATCTTCATTTCATCTTTGGAATCATATCCAAGATCCTACACCACAGTTTTGGTTTTCTTCGCTTTTCATTTCTTATTGTTAAACCATTTAGGCTTTAATTCCAGATGTAACTTCCAACACTTAGATTCATCAAGATTATTTTTATAATGATTACAAAATGGTTTTTCATCTTCTTTATTAATAGTAGAATTACTCTTTTACTTACCCTTTCCTTTACCTTTTTCTTTTGAAACTTTTTCCTTGCCTTCAAATTGATTGTTATTGTGTTTTGAGGAGGAAGACTCTTTAGGCATTTTCCTTCTTGCTTCCAAGTGAGTAGCTTGCACAAACACCATATCAAGATTAGTAGGATTAAGTACGAGAACCATATGTCTCAAATAACTATTTAATCCATCAATATATTTTACCAATGTTTCTTGTGTATGGAGAGAATTACCAAGAATAAGAGCCCTTTTTTTTAGACTCATGTGTGTAATCCTAAACACTCTATCCTTAGTTTGTCTTAAAATTTTCCAATCCATCATGGCTTGTTGCATATGACCCAAAGGATAAAATTATTGTCTTAGATAAAAAAAAAATCATTCTAAGAAGAGATTACTTTAACTTTTTTCTCATCTAATTCTTGAATCTTACTCTCCCACTAGACGAGTGTTGTGTCACCCATTCAAAGAGTTACCAATTGATTTTTTGCTTCATCAATTTTTTTCTAAACCCTGTAATATAATTCAATCTGCTTGATCTAGTTATCCAACTTTTCTGCATTAAGCTCCCCATTATACATTGAAAATTCAAACTTAATATCTAGTTTTAGTGAAGGAAGAAAATCATATTTTTGTTTACTAATTTTCGAAGATGGAGAATCGGATTTAGATTATTTTTACCTTTCTTGGCCTCTTTCTCTAAATTTCTTCTTCAATCTCGATATAATTCCTCCACCATCTCTTTCATTTGCATGAAGGATTATTGAAATTCATCTTCTATGTCCTCAGCCATCTCTATGCTTTGTGACTGCCTTGAACCAATTTCCAGATCAAAACCTGCTAATTCTCCACTATTATGACTAACCAAACTCACCAAAAGAAACTATTAAACTTGCACATTCAACACAAACTTGTAATTTAAGAAACTATTAAGCTGATCATAAACCAGATATGATGCCAAATGATCTAGAATCATAAGCAATTTAAAAGCACACCCAAAAATTGCTTTAAAAATGATGATTTTTCAGATAAATTTTAACATTACGAATTTTCCATATTTTTAAAAATCTGCAAGATGACTATGGAATTAGAAAAACCAAAAGCAAAATGCAAGAACAACAACACAATCCATTGTTAACAGATTTTGGTGTAAATCCTACATATCTGGGTCCATTTATATGGGACCAATCTATTAAAATCACTTCAAAAAACACTTTCAAAGGTGTACAAAGTGATTCAAACCTTCAAAAACCTGTCACAGTAATCCTACTGCAAAAATAACCCTAGAATCCTTTGGAAATTTTCCTCCAAAATGCTTCTAACTCCCAAAAATGCCCTCTAAAGGCTTACATAGTCTGCCAGATTAAATCTACAAATACAAACATACCCCCTCATATAACTTGTCCAAACCGCATGACCCAATGACGTGCTATAATTTTAGTAAAATGTTGGTTGTTAAGGGGTCAAACCCTCTTAACCTCCACCATTGCATTTGTTTTCCATAGTGGGAATAAATCTCACATTTGCTGCATGGTAGAAGGGTGATGTGTTTTAAATTTAGGCATCCGATGAGTTTGGTTGGTCATGAAACCACTTTTTCTATGACCATGTGGGTTGGCCGGTGGGTAGCGTGCTAAGTTGGGCTTGTTGGTGGAAACAAAGAGTTGTGTTTGGAGGATGTGGAGTGTGGTGAGTTGGGCAGTTTAGGAGTTGGCGAGTGAGGTGACTTGAGAGTTGAGCGATCGTTGGGGCAAGCTAACGGGTTAATGAGCCCTTTTATTTATTGTTTAAAATTCCTCATCTGATGTATTTTTTCATCCATGTGTATCTCCTGAACTTATGATTCCCATATATTGCTGAACATATTTGCTATACCTTGAACTTATGACACTTATATCAATCAATATAATTACGACTAAGTTTACTTTATTTTGTGGATTATGGATGCATTTATTCTTTTGAATACAATGTGATGATTAAATATTGCTTTGAATAAATGTTATCCTTGATTTCTAAAGAGTTGTTATGTGTATCCACTAACATGTAGCCAAGGAAACTCATTCAAAATATAAAGGGACTCATGCAGCAAATGACATGCACAACTAGGACTCATCCATGAGAAAAGCACCTACAGCCAAAGGGAGCTCACATGCATATACAAGACCATAATTCGAAAGCTTGAACAATGTGGAAACTTCACCTGAGTTTTCATGTGTTGCTAAAGGATCAGTTATGATAACACGAAGAAGATTCAATGCCATCACCTTGATTATGCTCTGCAACTCTAACAAGGAACTAGTTGATTTAATTTAATAACTGGTTGTTTAAATTGATCAGTTTGTTAAGTTATGTCATTGTATGAGGACACCTTTTAACAGTTTGGTTGCATGCATGAGAATCTCTGGATTGCTTGGTTATGATATTGTACTTAATCAAATTGTAACTGTTAGTAATGAGGATAGTCTCTTTACATGTCTCTTCTGAAGGGAAGAATATAAAAAAGAATGCTAAGGCTATAGAAAAGGGATCAATCCATAGGTAGAGATTTTTTTGTATGTTCCATTTGTAATCTTCATGGTATTGAATAAAATACGAGTTCTGTTAAATTGTTGTAGACACGGAGCCTTCGGAGGGATTAGCACCCAAGATAGGGCCCACTTCTGGTCTACTAACCCCCTCCTTTTTTTCTTTATAGTTTCTTGCATGATTAGATTAGATTTGTATCATCTTATCCTTTATTTATGATATGTATCTTTTACATGCTTTGATGATAGCCCTAGTATTCATTTCCAGTTATAAACTAGTTCAATTTCCAGCATTGTGTTTCCCAATTGTAGTGATAACAATTTTCCCTTATACCTCCCAACATCTGTAACTGTGCATACAACACTGAAATATTGAAAGTTTACATCCCTAGGTACTGATAATTAAATGAATGTGGATTAATAAACAACATACAAATTTCTGTGAGTTAATTTGCACCACCATTTTTGGCATGTTGTTTCAGGGGATACTGCCAAGTTATAATTTTGTTGAAGAGGGTTTTTCATTTCTTAGAATCATTCTAGGTTTTAGGAATTCACCTCAAACTAAATCCCCTACTAAATTTTGTTGAATGAGTTGAGTAGTTGATACATGCACCATCCAAGGGATTCCCACGGTATATTTTTACCTAATCCAAAAGTAGCATAGATAGCTTCATTCACCTCTGAATATTCTGAAGAAGAAACCTTCATATTAGGTTTTCTTTTGAAGACAATCCCCAAGTGAAATTCTGAAGCTGCTCCTAAGTAGACTTGGGATGACAGAAGAAGTAGACTAGAATGATCAAAATGGGGCAACCACCTTCGAGTTCCCCATCACTAGCAAACAATGCAGCTTCTGGTATGAAGAATATTTCTCCATCAGCCTTACCAAATTTCTATAGAGCTATGTCAAAGGATTTAGACACCTTTCTCTTTGAGTTTGATGTTCTATGTAGGAGCTATGATTATACTACTGATGTACATAAGTTGAAATTATTTCCTACAACACTCAAGGATGCAACCTTGAGATGGTTCATGGGATTGGGAAGGAATTTTGTTACCACATTGGGAACAAATGAAGGAGAAGTTCCTCAATAAGTACCAAGACTATTACAGACCAAGTAGCATAGGGAGGTGATGAAATCTACAGAATGACACAAAAAGAGGATGAACCATTGGAAGACTATTTGGAAAGGTTCTTCTTCTGCATTCAGAAGTCAAGACACGCCACCGAGATACCACCTAACTCCCTCAAATTACTCTTTTTGAAGGGACTCAGTGAGGAGGACATGGATGCTCTGGATCTGATAGGAGCAGGGGACATTTCAAAAGCTACTTTTGAACAAATTTTTGAGGCCTGTAAAAATTACTCAAGAGCTACTATGAAGAGGGTAAGGAATGTAAGATCAAGAGGTGGATTATCTACCAAAACAATGGGGGACATATCCAAGTTGGAGATTGTTAGCATGTTCAAAAACATGAAGCAAGAGATTGTCAATGATATGGCCAATCAACTAGATGCTCTACATGCCAAAAAAATAAAGAAGATGCAAAAGAACACTCACAGAGTACTTCCATGCATGCAAAAGAAAGAAATCATAGATTGTAGATGCAAATAATTGGCCATAATTACTTCAAGAAAGGGAGGCTTCACTATGATTTCAAGATGTTGGAGACAGAGGATGGGAAAGTTTTCTATGTTGCTCAAAGAAAACCATGGCCACTGAGGTAAGGAGGTATGACATAAGACCATATGCATTCATTTCAAAATTGGTCTAATAATTCATATATGCAACCCCCACCTTGGGCTAACCCTCAAGGATGGGCCCCATATCCTAACCAATATCAACAATAGTGGAAACCTCAATTCCAAGGCCAACCACAACAACAATGGAAACAACCTCCTCAGTCATGGAAATAAACTTGGAGAGGAGTGCAACAGTGGAACAACCCACCTCCTAATTACCAACAAGCTTATCCATAACCTCCTTATCAACAACAGCAGCAAGCTCTAATTTCAACCCCCCAAGCATTGACCCCCAGGGTAAAATTGACACAACTAATGCTCAAGAACACCTAATCCTAACAATAAAGTTGCTCAAGGCCCAGCCTATTCCACTGTAACCAACTCAATACCCTACCTATTATCTTGATATCAAAAATATCCATCTTCACAAGGAAGAAAACTTCCTCCACAAGTTTTAAAAATGTGAAAACCATTGGGGCCGAAATTACAAAGAGGAACCAGCCCAGTTGTTGGGACATGATGACCCACAATGGGGCGCTAGAATATGCGATAGGTTGATCTGCAACAACCTGCACAAAATTCCAGCAAGGGTAAAACATAGGGTAATGAGCCACCATTTCCTGAAAGATTATAAGAAAATAAGACTGACCTCAAATCAGAAATCCGATTCTTGTTTTTTCAACAAGTTAAAAGACATCTCGGGCCAAAATTCGCATCGATTCAAGATATCAAGGATGGCCCATTTATAACGAAGTTGGTTAAATATCTATGCATAAGGGGAAGGTCATGTAGGAAAAGGAGAGATTTGATCTATTGTGCAAGTCATTGGCCCAATTAGCTAATATTATTTTGGGAACTCAGTTATTCCAACCAAATACATAGATCCAAGCATGGCGGGGGCACTTTAGTAAATGCAATCAATTTTCCAAAGTTATTAAAAACATTTTCTGATTGACAGAAAGGGAAATAAGAAATTGTATGGACAAAAAAATGTTTCATGGATGATTTGAAATTAGAGGGGCTAAGACCAACAACCATAGTTCTTGCCCTAAAGCTTGCAGACGCCATCAACAGTTAATCCTGAAGGATTCTTGGAGGAAATAGTAGTAATGGTAGACTCTTGGTGAATACCCTACATGATTTTATTGTTCTTCAGCCAAAAGTTCAAGTTTGGGAGGATATCCTAACATCCTTTGAAAGACCATGGTTAGCAAGTACTGATGCATTCATAGGATGCAAATTTAATAATATGATCATCTCTAATGGAAGTGGCACATAATAGCTTATGCTCATACCCCCTTGCACAACCATTGAATGAAGTTTCAACCAAACCATTTGGGTGGAAGAACCAGAAGAAGACCAAGAGTGCTTCAGTTCTAAAACTCATGATCCTGGAGAAGTCATGCATAATAAAGGATTTGGCTCATGATTACAGGATGTTCATTTCTTTCTAGCATTGCCCTATAGAATAATTATTGTAAGAATGAAGAAGAAGATGGAAAATTATAATGCTCTATAAGTTTTCCTACCAATCAAATCTTACTGTCGCAAACAGAGTACTATGAATGTTTCTAGGTAAGCAACTGCATCCTACACTAGCTTCTTCCGCATGATTTTATATTGAATTCTGTAAGTTGCGACATATGCTCCATGAATTATATTTCCAAGCAAGTGTGTTCATTGCATCGGGAAATCCACTCAATGTGAAATCTAATGTTGAGCATGCAGCAAGTCCATCCTGTTAATCGCTCTTCTCAAGAAACAGAGGACAACATTTGCATGAGACTATGGAGACATGCATGGTGTATCATCTTAATCTAGTGTACTCGTAAGATATATATCAAAGACAGCTGCAAGCCAATAAGACATGGTTAGAAAGGAGAATGAACTTGCAACAACGAGGAATATAGTGAAGGAAAAATTAAAGAAATTATTGGATGTTAGATTCATATATCCAATTTTAGAAAGTCAATGGGTGTCACCCCTTGTTATTGTACCTTAGATGGAAAATGAGAGGATTCAATGTTGTGCAATCACACTGGAGCTGAATGTAGCAACAAAGAAGGAATTATTTTCCACTTCCTTTCATTGATCAGGTACTCGAAGCACTCTTAGGCTGGCAAAAAAGTATTTTTATTTTCTAGATGGCTATAGTGGCTACAACCAAATTCCAAATTTCACTAGAGGACCAGGACAAGACCACATTCACATGTCCATGGGGAACATTTACATACTCTATTCTTCCCTTTAGTTTATATCAATGCACCTGTCACATTTCAGGAAGAGCACTTTCTTAGCATCTTCTCAGATCTAACCTAATGATTGAATGGAGGTATATATGGATGATTTGACAGTCAATGGAAGTACTCTTTGATGAAGCAATGAAGAACCTAGAAAATTTCTCAAGAGATGCAAGGAGCATAACCTGTCCTTAAGCAATGAAAAATGCTACATGATGATATCTGAAGGAATAATGTTGGGACACTATTCTAATATTTGTGAGGTAGTTATAATGTATAAATGTTCCAACACCTAAAAAGTAAAAATATGTGAGGATGTTCCCATTAGGTCATGTTGGGTATTATCTGAAGATTCATTCAAGATTTCAGTAGAATTACAACACCATTATTTGTCTTATCGTTGGAACAGATGCTGACCCTTTGTGTGGACTGACAAATGTGAAGCTACATTCCAGGAACCATGAAGCAAATGTTAACTTTTGCACCTGTAATTAAGAGGACCAGATTGGATTTTACCATTTCACATACACATGTGATGCCTTAGACCACGCAATTGGAGATTTATTCTAGGGCATAAGACCAACAGACATTTTAATTATGTAATCTATTATGTCAGTAAGGAACCTGCAGCATGCTGAGCTCAACTATAGACTCTTTGGGAATACCAGACTCATTTTTGGTGGTTGTTTATGCCATTAACAAGTTTAGACACTACATGGAAGGATATCTAGTATTTATCCTAGGAAGACCATGGTTCCATTAAATATTTATGATGTATTCATAGGATACAAAATAATAATATGGTTTCATCTCCTACATTGAAATTTGATGTTACAATCTTATGGATAACCCTTAAATACCTTTACACAACCATCTCAATGAAGAATGGACCAATACCATTTGGGTAGAGAAAGTAATAAGATTAGAGCTCAGTTCAGCAGCTCATGATGTGGATAAGCTTCCATAATTGAGGAATCCACTAGAGAAGGACGTTGTTCTTGATCTATCCCATAGATTAATTGGTCTAGGTAAGACACTCCATAATCTAAAATATGTCAAATTATAATGCATAGTTTTCCTGATAATCAAATCTTACCATAGTAGAGTACTATGAATATTCCACAAAAGGAACTACATCCTACACCATCTTCTTCCTCTTGATTATACATTGAATTTTGTAAGTAGGTTGCATATGATGTCCATGACTAAATTTCTAAATGCCAAAGTGGAAACATGTCACCGGGAAAATCCACTTAATGTAAAAAATGTTGCGCATTACAGCAAGAGCAGCTGTTACAGTAGCGGTATTCTCTTCTTAAAAATCATAAGACAAAATTTGCATGGGAGCTATGCAAAGACATGTAAATTGGTGGAATCCATCAATAAACTTTTTACTTATAAGATATACGGCATCAAAGATAGGTACAAGCCAATAGGTGACAACCAAAAAGTAAGAATGATGGTCCTGCAGTGACAGTGAGGACACATATAGACGGAAAGAAGAATTAAAGAAATTACTAGCCAAAATGCCTTGGATTAATAAATCCAGTTTCATAGTTGGGAACAATGGGTGTCACCCTTTTCATTATACCTGAAATGGAAGAAGAAGAGGAAATGAGGAAAAATTTGTTTTAAGTACTATAGAGAGCTGAATGCAACAAGCATGCAGTCAAGGCCTACAAATTTGGCTTCTGAATCATTAACCAGGTATGAACACTCCCAGAAAGAAGTATTTTTCATTTCTAGACGAGAAGGAAGGAGGCTACAACCAAATGTCAAATTGACATCATAGGAGAAACAAGACCACTTCCACAATGCCCATGGGGAATATTCAAAGGATGTTCTTCCCTTTGGTTTGTGCAATGCACCTACCCGATTTCAGAGAATAGTTCTTAGCACTTTGCATATTAGCCAATACTGCAAAGGTATAAAGGATATTTCAGCAATCTATCGATAGACTATTTTATGAAGCAATCGATCAGATCTATGCAGACAAAAAGAGATGGCTGTCAGCATAACCATCCAGAGTCAACGAAAAATGCACTACATGACACGATGTCCCAAGGAATAGGTTGAAAGGACACAAATGTTTTACTAGATTTCTGATGTAGATCCACAAAAATATATGTGATTACAAATCTTTGCCCACACCTGGAAAATCTTTGATTGGTTGTGAGTAGAAATTACTCAAGCCTTTCAGATTCTTTCTCATGTGGCATGAAATGATGCAGAGGAGGGTGAAAATTCATTCGTAGATTTGGTTGAATGAAACATAGACCATTGTTTGTCTTATCGAGGAAGAGCATGTAGAATGTTGACATTTGTGTGGATAAATAAAGCTGTTGAATCCTACAAGGGAGACCCCAAATGGTCAAATGTGTAACTTATTACAAAGTAATGTGCAAGAGGAGAGAGATTGGATTTTTCCTGATCCACAAGTAACTTGTAATGTGCAGACACGTGGGATTGGCAAAAAATTTTTAGGACAGAAGTGTTTGATGGGATTCATAATTATGTGCACGATCTTTTATTTCAGTAATGGACCTACAGTGGTTGAGCTCAACTATATGAAAGGATGGAGAAAATCGGAATTGCAATATTCCATTGAGGATAATTTTAGAACTACATTAGTGAATATCCATTATTTAACACTGACCATGCTTACATTGAAATATCTAATCACAACCTAGTAATGTAGAACCACAGAGCAATTAGATGGTTAGTTGTCCAAACCTACTAGGGAGTTATTTTAATGTTACCATCGTGGATAAGCCTGGTAAAGACAGTATGTTTTTGTTGACTTTATCTCAAGAATGGAGATTAATACTAAATATCAAGTAATTGATGAATCTTTCCCAGATGAACACCTATTTTCCATTTCAACTAAAACACCCTGGTATACTGATAGAGCTAATTATTTGGTCTCAGGTAAGACACCTCCACACTATCTCTATACTCTGAAAAGAAATATATTGTAAGAAAAGTGTGAAATTTTCTTGGATATCTAGTTTGCAATCCCACATATGGGAAGAATAATGTTATGAGGAGATGCATAGATTATGAGGAAATATATGATGTCCTCAAAGCCTGTCATAGTGAGCCATGTGAAGGAAATTTTTCTACAAAAAGAACAACACAAAAAGTGTTGACAACAAGATATTACTGTCCTACACTACATAAGGATGCAACATTGTATGCCAAAAGGTGTGATAAATGCCAAAGAATGGGGTGGCCTACCAAGAATAGATGAGATGCCATTGTAGCCTCAACTAGTATTGTATCCATTTGACAAATGGGGATTGGACTTCATTAGCCCAATAGATCCTAAATATAAGCAAAAAGAGTACATTTTTGTGTGCAAAAATTACCTCACTAAATGGACAGAAGTGAAAGCATTACCAAATCAAAAGAGTGAGAAAGTTTCTAAATTCTTATATGACCACATCTTCACAAGATATGGTGTGCCAAGAGAAATTGTTACAAATCAAGGTACACACTTCACTGCTGAAGTCATCTCTGATTTAGCTAAGGAATATGAAATCAGGCACAGGAAATCTACACCTTATCACCCCCAATCCAATGGCCAAGTTGAGGTAACAAATAGGGAAATAGAATCCATCTTGACCAAAACCATTGCACTCCATAGAAGGGACTAGTAAGAAAGACTGCCAGAAGCAATTTGGGCATTTAATACAACTTGGAAGACAACAACAGGCTTTACACCATTTGAGCTTTTGTATGGTAAGACTGTTGTTCTTCCTATTGAATTTGAGCATAAGACACTAAGGACTACACTTGAATTAGGCATATATTTTTCTGAAGCTCAGAGACAAAGGATTCTCCAACTCAATGAGTTGGATGAAATGAGGAGGCAAGATGTTCATAATACAGAGGTGGTACAAAATAAAAGGATCAAATGGCATGACACGTTCATCAAAACAAGACAATTCTAAGAAGGTGATTGGGCTCTCTTATTTGACTCCAAGTACAAGGACCACATGGGAAATATCAAAAAAAGGTGGTTAGGCCTATATGAGATTGAGAAAATCTTTACCAATGAGGTTATATAACTTACCACCATATATCTTGTGAGATTCAAACTACTGGTGAATGGGCATAGATTGAAGTTGTAAAAAAACCCAGCTGATAGGAATACTTTCATGCAACAATTTAGAGGAGGTCAAAACAGGATGGAGATGAGAACATCACAAAGACAAGATCATAAGTTGAACCTATTGGTTCATCTTCTGAAGTTGCTTAGGAATGAGATGTTTAATGAGCTTGGTATATTCAGCTTGCTAGATACTCCAAGGGAAGAATAAAATTAGTGTGATCAGCCTTCTTGGTGATCATCACCACTTAACTAACATGTTTTATTTTTAGAATTTTATTTTATAGGTTTTGGTGTATTTGTTCCAAGGAGTGCATAATCTCTAACAGAAGGAGATGATGCAAAGACTAAAATTTCCACTTGCAACAGCATGTAAAAAATATTTGTTTTTATTTCTTGTTGGAAAAAATTGTGATTACATGAAGAAATAAGGATCAAATTAAACCTACAAGAACTTATGAAGAAGATTGGCACAAGAAGATTCAGTCTTCCCTCTCCGGGAATCAACTAATTCTACTAAGGGACCTCTAACATTCACTTACAACACTATATAAAGCACCTGCAACAATGTAACATCTCAACTTGTAAGTATCATGATGACTCTGCATGCAGCTGAAGGTGTGAATTCCAACAAGGCACATGTCACAATCATCAAATGTATTTCTTGAGATAAGTGCACTTAATCCACTTTATTAGAGTAGAGATAGAATAATTATAATAAATTAATATTTGTGGCATGTCATCAATAACTTTATTTGCCATAATTTTTCATCACCTTCCATAATATGAGTTGTCTCTTACGTTACCCCACTTCTTCACCTCACATAGGTGCATCCTTCAAAGCCAATTAATACATGTCCTTTCGAAATGCGTGTAAGTCAGCTATAAACTTTGAAAATAATAAGTACTCATAGATATCATTACACTCATTCAATTTTTTTCAAAATCAATTCAAACCCTACAGATTTCTTAACTCCTCAGAGCTAGAAGAAGTTACAGAATTCAAAAATGGAGTGGCAACTTAATTAGGAACGAATCCTACCAATCAATCACAACTCTGTAATCAACCACAAATTCTATTTCCATGACAATGGTTAAATGGAGTATATCAATAAATTTTAAATTTAACGAGTCAATAGTAACAGATTTTTCCACCACCTTCAAGGATGGAAAGGCCACAGTTAAGGGTTTGACAGTAAAGGTAGATGACATAATTTTGACTGAAGTAAACTGGACTCCCGAAAGAAGGAGAGCTGTATCCTGCTAAAGGAAAATCTATAAAAATCTCACATAGAATTTAGAGACCTAGATGACAACTTCATCAGTGACAGATAAGGTACCTTACACACTTCTTTAAAATCCTTCTAGGATGATGTTGCCAAACTATGTTATAAAGTACTTCACCTATGAGGCATAGGTACTCACAGGTTAAACACTGTGCATTTTAAATTGCTCAATCATTTGAAAAATGGAAAACATGTCAATGTCCCTAATTTTCCACATGAAATCCTAAAGAAAATGAGTAAGGAATCTCAAAGGGGTAGGTCTCCATTATCTCACCATTGTCTTGTCACCTTAGTTGTAAAACACATGCATTAAATGACGGAACATATTACAATAAAGTGGGGGGAGTTTTCTAGGGTAAAACATACTAATGATTTATTATAGAAAGGGGAGAAGAAGTGGAGAAGATCAACTAGTACTTCCACACCTCCTCCACCTGAACCTATAGCTTCTATCTCTATACCTACAAGTAAACCTCTGCTCCCTTTGAAACACCTACTCCTACACAAACTTCCATACCTCCGGAAAAATCGGTTTCCTGACAAACCTTCATCTCTTGAGAAGGACCCTAGGCCAATCTCCCCTAATAGAATTCTTATTGCTGAAACTATGATAAATATATCCACACTCTGAGTCCTCTTCCTCAAAAGGTAAACACAAGTATCCAAGAAAAACCTCTGAAACACCAAGGAGATCCCATAGAGTCCATAATAAAAAGACCAAAACCTCAAAGCCTAGGGGAAACATTCAAATATTTTTGGACAGTGATGAAGAGGAGCTAGAAAAGACTAAGGAAGATATTCCAATGGATGTTGAGTAGGAAGATCAGGTAGAAACGAATGAGGAAGCTATTCCAATGGAAGTTAAGCAGGGAGATCATGTAGACATAGGCATTAAAGATACAACTAAGGAGGTGGAGGAGAAAAAGGATGAGTTAGATGAGCAACCTACTTCATGAGATCCCTAATGAACCAATTGGAGTTCAAATAGAGGACGTTCATATTGGGGAAACCAACATACAACATGAAGGAGAAGTATTAACTTAGGAAGTTGAAAATGTAGCCAATGTGACCATAGATAATGAAGAACATACCGAGGAGGCACTAGAACACTCAATACCTGAACCAAAGATTGATGTAATGGACCCTGTGGATCATTTGCCACAACATATTGAGGAAACAATTAAGAATATTGTCCAAGACCTTGAGCCAGAACTTGTTCATGAACCTATTTGAGATAATACAAGTAGACAGTCGTACAACTACCCAAGAAGAAGTTCATGAAGTCTTTGAGCCTTCGCATCCACCATTACCACCACTCAACCTGCAGCCATAGGTTTTAGATCAAGGAATATTTTTAGAGAACCTCCTAGACTAGCTTGTAGGGATATGACAACTGAAACCACCTTGCTGGATTATTGGGTACATTTAATTTGAGAATTATGTTAATAAGCTATAGTGAAAGTGGGACAGAGAGAAGGAAGAATTGCTCTTCCAACATCAGCTATTTATTGAAGAGAAGGATAGGCAACGCAGGGATAAGGATAATGAGATTGTTAGATTGAAAAAAAAGCAAGAAGACACTGTCAAGGTAACCAATGAAATACTCTTATACACGCCACCTTAAATGTATATGTTTTCTTCTTGAAGGAACAAATGTTTTAACTAAAATATACTTGCATCAACTCATATTTTCAGTTTGACATTAGTGCAGCTCGCATCTTCTTCAGATTATATTGAAAAATGCCACATGAAATTCAATTGTTGTTGTGTGAATTATATATGCATAACTATGTTGTAGAGTATGCCAGAGATTGAATACCTACACTTTACATCAGGGATGTACAAATTCAAGCACTGGGTTCCTACTTTAATAATGAGATATATAGGGAGAAGTAGATGGTGGATTACAGACACTTGTGGAAGATACAACATTTGATGATAAGGGCAGAGGAAAGGCACACTAAGGAAATGATTAAGGAATATGGAAAGTTTATGGTAGTGTAGAAAATAAAACAAAGATTTTATAGGATGAGACATGAAGCCCATGATGAGGCAAAAGACTACAGTAAGTTTAATGTTGGGAAATAGTACAAGCTTGTAGGACAGGATGGGAAGAAACATCAAAAGAGATGCAGAGAAAGGAAATGCATTCTTACCTTAATATCATCCCAACTTTCTAGAGGATAAATGCATACATCGAAGTAGCTAAAGGATGTGGAAAAATTTTGTTTCCTATTGGTTATTATCCACCAATTTTCCACTATCCCTTTCCCCACTTGTCTAGAAATACAGAGCTATTTTTGGAGGATGTGGAGTGTGTGAGTTGAGTGTTCAAGAGTTGGCAAGTGAGGTAGATTAGGAGGTTGAGCGGTCGGTATGGTGAGCTGATGGGTTGATGAGCCCTTTTATTTACTATTTAAAATGCCTCATTTGTTGTATGTTGTTTATTCATGTGTACCCCCTAAACTTATGATTCCCATATACTACTGAACATATCTTCTATACCTTGAACTTATGGCACTTATATTAATTAATATAATTACTACTAAGTTTACTTTATTTTTTGGATTATGGATGTATTTATTCTTTTGAATACAATGTGATGATTAAATAGTGATTTGAATAAATGTTTACCTTGATTGTGAAAGAATTCTTATGTGTATCTGCTAACAGGAAGCCAAGGAATCTCATTCATAATGTAAAGGGACTTGTCCGCAACAACTGACATGTAGTAACTGAGACTCATCCACAACTAAGCACCTATAGCCAAAGGAGGTCACATGCATACAAGATCATAATTATTGAAAGCTTAAGCATCATGGACACTTCACCTGAGTTTGCACATGTTACTAAAGAGGCAGTTATGAGAACAAAAAGAGGATTCAACGCCAACATATGATTATTCTCTGTAACTCCAACAAGGAACTAGTATATTTAAATTAATAGCTGGTTTTTAAAACCAATCAGTTAGTTGAGTTATGTCATTTTATGAGGACACATTCTAATAGTTATGTTGCATACATGAGAATCTCCAGATTGCTTGGTTATAATATTTTACTTAATCAAATTGTAATTGTTAGTAAGGAGGCAATCTCTTCACATATGATCTGAGTGAAGAATATAAAAGAATGCTAAGGATGTAGAATGGGATCGATCCATAGGTAGATATTTTGTTGTATATTCCATTTGTAATCTTAATGTTATTGAATAAAATATGAGTTCTGATAAGTTTTTTTAGACACAGGACTTAGGAGGGATTAACACCCAAGGTATGGCCCACTTGTGGTCTGCTAACCCTCTCCTTTTGTTTACCGCTATAGTTTCTTGCATGATTAGATTATATTTGTAGCAACTTATCCTTTATTAATTATCTGTATTTTACATGCTTTAATGATAGCCATAGTATCTATTTCCAGTTATAAGCTAGTTCAATTCCAACATTGTATTTCCTAATTGTAGTGACAGTAATATTCCCTTATACCTCCCAACATCTATAACTGTGCATACAACATTGAAAATATTGGAAGTTTATATCCATAGGTTTGATAATTAAAATCTAATTTCTACAAGCTAATTTGCACCACCATGGGTGTTATGGTAGGGTGAGCTTGTGGTTAAGCAGCAAAGCTGGCAGTTAAGCATGCGAGATGGGTGGCAGGTTGGATCTGTTAGTGTAGGATATTTATTTTCCTTGTGTTTATTTATTTACTGGGAGATTTCCTACACTCATGGGATATGTTTTATTAGTTTTTTGTAGTTGTGTTGAGTTAGCTTACCAATTTTGTTGAGTTAGCCTACTAGTTGTGTGGAGTAAACTCTACTTCTAGTATCAGTTAGTGAGAATTATTCCCCGATGATCTAGGAGGAGGTTATACATTCACCTCCTATATGTACATGACTTGCATCAATCTATCTCATGGAATATGGAGCATATGGGACATTGTGTTGATTTGGAGCCATTCGTGCCTTGTGAGTTTTAATCATATTGGATTTTATTGTTAGTTATTTCGATTTCTATAATTTCTCATGCATTCATTTTTCATTATAGATCTAGAAAATATTTTAGGCTCAGTTGTCCAAGCTAGGGGTAGCTTGACTCATCTAGTCGAGATATCACTAACACAACTCAATCACAATGCAAAACATAACATAATTTCAATGCACTGGAATATATATCATTCATGCATCATGGGTTGAAAAACAAATGTAGTATAGTGAAGCTCCAATATAGTGATATGAAGAAACATAGGCAAAGGCACCCCTCCAAAAAAAGAGTGTGTCAGCTTTGGCTGAGGGACCCTAGCCAGAAAATAACAGGGACCACTCATACGATAACGAGTGTCGAAGACTGGAGGTGAAAAACAAATTTTCTTTCCATACCACATTACCACGTGTCATCATTTAATTGGTACACTTGGAGAATGTGTATGCATCCATGTCATCACGAACCTGCGCGCAGTAAAAATTTTGATAGCTGTCCAAAAATTTCAGCATGTAATAAATTCTACATACGACCTCTCTTTTCAACGTTCAAGATATCACCACAAATATCTTGATCTGCTTTATGCAATGCAACTTATTGTAACATATTCAAATAAAGTCATAGATTGGTCTTTCTCAATGAGTATACTCTGGAGCAATTGCATACACACATACATGCACACTAGGAAAAATACATGGAGTTGAAATGTAGCACAATCCTCAGTTTCAATCACATGGGTTGACCACCAAGGTACATATAACTCAAACATCTAGCCTTATTTTTGGTTATCTAATACGTTCTTAAATTCTTTACAGAAAGTTAGGGTTTTTACTAGGTATAGGAACTATATTGATGGTTATAGTTAATATGAATATACTTATACATGACAAATAAAAAGGTGATGTGAAATGGAAAAACTAGAGTTGCACTAGCTACAAGCTCAAATTTGTATAGAATAATACCCATAGTGGAGTATGGTCAAGTACATATTTATGTGGTCTTATTGTATGCCTAGATTTGGATCGCCCATAAGATTTATTAGTTGATATAAAAATCACCAAATCAATGATACTAAACATAATGGGTTTACGTTGCCATTGAAAAAGTGAGGGACAATCATGGGTTCTTTAATGAATAAAGTGGGTAGAAAAATTCTTGACTTATATCAAAACTTGCATAAAAACACACTTGGAGATATGCTATTATTTTTTGGTGGTTAGGGGACCTGCCTCGGTCATATCCCTAACCATTTAAGGAGATAAAAGACATTTTATTGAACTAAAAAATGAAAAAACAATGTATGAAACTACAAAGTATACCTGACTCAATCATAGGCCAGTTGTAGTTGTGAATAAATAAAAATCATACAGAGATCACAAGTCAATCACAATTATGACTGACACCTATGTTAAAATTTCACTAAAATAGTGATGCAATAAGTTTCACCTGTAGACAAAAAATCACAAACTTTGGGTATTATTTAGTCTCGGTCTCATACTACTATTCATATGGTTTTTGAGTGAAGAAAGTATTGATTAACCCATGTCCTTTGGACATTTTACTTTGCTTTCTGTTGTCATTGTCGACCTTCCGTACATACTTATACAGTAATTTTTTTTTGGTTTGCATCATTCTACCTCTGACTGCGTCACCAAAGGTGTCATAGTCCCATTTGTGATGCCATGAGCATTTTTACACTTTCTCACCACTTTTTGGAAACTTTTTATCCGTTTAAGATTTCTATCTTTTTAGTAGTTGGTATTTTCGGGTTTAATTACTAAATTAGAAAAATAAAACCATATAAATATAAAATTATTAGACCATAATGAGGGACCAAGCACTAAGCATTACTATCATCACCTAAAGTTGCATCCATAAAAGGCTTCATTTGCATCCATCTAGCTCCATCAAAAGGCATAAGGCTGGTTCATCTACATCATACTGCATAGGAGGGAATTTTATTCTATTCCATCGACCATCTTGTTACATTTCTATATATAGTTATTTCTCACTACTTTCACAAAGTGCGACTGACACAAGAGCACCTAGGGCATGATTGCACACACACACACACACAACTACATTGGGTATGCAAGAAGTGATCAGTTAGTGAGTCCACCATTGTGGTGGCTGAGGACAGGCTGACCCCTTCATATGAATCTTTCTTTTTTACGGATTTGATGTTTTTCTTAGGGTTTTGCAGGTGATTCCTTATTACAGGTATTGTAGAAACATCTGACGCAGTTCAAAAAAATTAGTGCGACAATAATAAAACACATGCAAACATCCAATGACACCTTAGAGGAGGGTTTTAGGATATTTCTATATACCAGGGGCACCCATAGGTTCCCCTGTCCCTCTCCAAGTGCCCCAGCCCAGCTAGAGAGCTCAGATCTATGTTTTCTAGAGATTCTATGTGTTCATTCCTATATTCAGTTTATCTGGTATTCAATGTGATACAATCTAACACCTTTATTCAATTAAATAAGCTCTATCTAACCCTTCTTGCACCTTAGGGTTTCATATTTTCATAGCTTAGATTGCTTGTTTCATTTTCTTTATGCATTTATATGTTATTTATTGTTGTTCTTAATATTAGATTATTTTAGAATAATTCCACATTTTAGTTAATCATTTTTTTGAACTCGACGTTCGACACTACCTTCCACTTAGGGATCTTTTTCTCTTCTATATTATGACTCAATCATGTTATCCCTCTTTCACACCCACTAAAGTTTCTGGTATAACCACTACTTCTACCGATTCATGCATGTGTGTACTCAGCATCCTCCTTGCTTTGTTATGCCTAAGGATGACCCATCTATCAATGTATTAACTACTCATCATACTCATCCTAATCCTCCTATGGCTTTACCCTCTGCTATTTCTCCACCCATTATTTTGACAACCCCTCTTACCACTCCTAAGGGATATGAAATTATTGAACAAATTAAAAATACACCTACTAAGATTTATCTTTATGAATTATTGCATAATGCTCCTGACTATTTCCAAACACTAGAAGTAACCCTTCATTTCATTCACATAGAAAGTGACAACTCGATGGTATCCTTTACACACCTCATACAGTCTTTTCACAATTTTCCACATGCCATATCTTTTGTTGATGAGGATGTAACACCTTTTCCTAAAAAAAATCCATGTGCACCTTTGCTTATCACTGTTGTTGTTAGGACCACTTGTATTAAATGAGTGCTTATTGATAATGGATCAACCATCAACTTATGTGCTTATTCCCTTTTAAAGCAACTAGGTATTAGTGATAATCTCATTTTTAAGAATTCCACTATCATCTGAGGCTATGACTCTACCACTCGTACATGTTTATGGAATATTTCATTACACATCTAGGTTGGGCCTAAAACTATTCTTATTGAATTTTATGTTATATATGCCTCATTTCAATTCAATATCTTGTTAGGTAGATCTTGTATTCACACAATGAAAATAATTCAATCTATTATTCATCAATGTGTCAAATTTTTCATGATGGCTATGAACAAACTATATTTGTATATCTAGACCCATTCAAATACTGTCGCATAAAACCTATTACTGCTATGCCCATCCCACCTTCAAAATTTATTTCTTATAGTAACCTTGACACATATGACATTGGTCAATCTAGCGCTTCACAACCTTCTTCTATCACCTAAAATACTCCCACTATTTCTACTCACACTTTGACTATTATATCACCTACTATATCAGTGCCTATCATCGTTGCTCCTCCACCTATCACAACACCTTCCATTCCTCCTTCCTAATGCGCCACCTACCAACATACTCGATAATTCCACACAACATAATGATGATAACACCGATGATTCTGAGGATGAAGTTGATTGCAGTTGAACTCACTGATGAAGCATTAGGCTAACTTAAATTTACTCCTCTAAATGTTGATGAATCTTATTTCAAGGAAACATTTGTGGCCAATGGCCCTAGGTGAATACATGTTCAAAACCCCTCCTTCTACTAATGCTATGATACTATTTACCAAGGATTGGTTAACAATGTTGAGACTATTTTGTCTTCTATCACACAAAATGTATCTTCATGACCCCCTTTCACATGCACACTACTCATCAAAAACTCTTTTTGGCATAACATCCTAGTCGATCATACTTATTCAGATACTATCTTTCACACATGAGGGCTTAGCTAAACTTGGTTTAACACTTAATGATAACTTACACCCACTTCACTCATCTCATCTTTATCATGGCTATTGTCACATTACGACAACCTATGGCCTTCGTGTGTTTCATTTGAAGGTATTTGTTTGCACGCATACCCATGGCTTTCCGTTGACAATTCGGGATGATCTTGGCTTGATTATATTAGTGGTATCATAGATACTAATCACACTTCACTTACATTTCCTATGTCATTCAATAATATTTCCATAGATAATGACTCATCTCTTACTTATGTCTTCGAATCTCTCTCAATGGTAAGCACACGACTATCCACCAGTACCCTTCATTGATGAAGAATATGTGATGAATGTCTACAAACTACGTTGCCATGGTTATTTATATGATCTGCCTCACTTTATTGCTTATCATGTCTTAATACTGCTCTTGTAGGCTTTGATCTTGACAACTGATGATATCCTTGACAGTGTCACATGACTATATTCACCACTACATACTTTGGGGGCATAACATGCACACATCCCCCCTCTCTCATATAAGCATCAATGCATGCTAATCTTGGCATTATCATTCATCAATATCCTCGCATAGGCATATTCATCTACACTGCAGTATCAACCATTACCCGATGACACACTCTTGTGTTTTGGTTCACACTTACCTGTTGAGGGCATAATACACATGAACCCCATACACTACACAATAGACACTACACATAGCTCCACTCTTCATACATCTCGCATCATACATGGCCTTACATCATACATTATCCTACACATACCTTATTTAGTTAGTCATATTATACACCATCTAATTCATACATCATACATATGTCACACTCCTATCATCTAATATATTTAGATCACATACTCCTCATTCTACATAATACATAACATTCTTACGTTACATACCATACATCACACATTATCACATCAACATAGATGTCTTTAATCATCACACATCCTACATCTTCTTCTACGCACTGCAATCACTACCCTATGACACACTTTAATTCCTTGGTCCATACTCGACTGTTGAGGGTTTAAAAATCAAATGGACCTTATCATATTCACACGTTCATAATTAAACCATATTATCATGCATACATTACTAGGTTAGTGATATATACTATAGGCTAAATGGTCACCCCTTCCTTCATCTTGTCGTGGTATACGCTTTAAGCCACATCACCACTCCCTCTATTCAGCTTGTAGTGATATACACTTTAGGCTACATCATCATCCTATCATATTGTCATGATATATGCTTTAGCTATAGGGTCACATACGCGACTTCATCACTAGGTCGCATATCATCAACACACATACACACTCATCACAACGCATTACACACAACCCACATCGACCATTTCCCCAATGACATACACTCTCGTTTACGGTTCATTCTTTACTTCTTGAGGGTGCAAACTAAATGAACCTCACCACATACACTTCCATTCACTTGGGGACACGCTTAGGATCCTATCACCATCTTGCATTTCATTCCATCCATCCACAACATGTTGCATATCTTGGTTACTTTTACTCTTGCTCACATTTGCTTGTTCATCTATCAATCATTACACATGCTAGCTAGATCTATTGCATGTCATTATCTTTACCATACAGACATGCATGTTCATGCCTTTCTGTAGTTGTGATGGCAGATACATGTCTCTTACAACATGGATGCTCACCTTCTACCACTCCTACAATGGTTACTGGGGGTATCCACATTCATACACTATAGGTGTTATTATTTCATTTGGTACTTAGCACTTTGAATTATTTCTTATACACACTTTTGACATACTAGTTATCTTTCTAACATGCTAACGGGTGCATCCATGTGCAACATTTGTTTTCCAGATTACTTGCTTCCATGGATATTTGTTTGTTTGTCTCTTGTTTGCTCTTCATGCGGGCATTACCCTTTGTTTGGTGTGCACATTGTTTGTTTGTTTATATGCAACCATTATGGCCTTGACCATGTCTTGTGACATCATTGAGTGGTGTCCCATGTTTGTAACCTGCTTTGGGGGTTTACAAATTGTCTTCTTGCATGTTTACTTGATTTTTAGCTTCTACATTTTTCTCCTAGTGTACACTTGTCCTTTACATGCATGCTTCAAAACATACAACGCTTGTCTTTCTAGCCACTTACTTTATGCACACCTTGGTTTAAACCAAGCGCATTCCCTTCCCCCAACAGGGCAAAATTTATGTGGTTCTTCATCTTTTGGGGCCACACTCTATCTATCAGCGACATCACATGTACACCCTAATGGGGGGCATCATTTAAGGTTTTTACACACTACACAACACTCTCTACCAGTACAGTTTAGTTTAGTTTTCCATCCTTGATATTGTGGGTTATATAGCAAGTGGGTTCAGACCAATCTATGAACCTTGTACTTCAACGTATTTTACAAGACATGTTGTCTTTAGCATTTTGGGGATAGTTATAGGCTAACGATACAACAGAATGTTCCCTCCCAACACTACTTTAGTTTGTGGCATCAGATCACCCAAAAAATTAGGCATTGCAGAGATCTCTTCAAAAAATTTAGGGAGGCTAGTTACAATTTGGAGAATAATGTAACTTTCTCCCTACACTTCTTCGGCCAGGGTGGCGTGAGATTGTCCCAAAAAACTCATGCAGTGCAAGATATCCCATCTCTACACCCTTTCTCTCATGACATATTGCGTGCACATGTTATGTTTACATTTTTCATATTTCCATTTCAGTATTTTCATTTCTACATACATGCATTTTTACACATATATACATGTTTATTTGACTATTTGATCGTCTTCTCCTTGCAGTTCCGACCGTTTGAGAAGCAAGAAATCAACAATAATAACAACAATGTCAACAACAACAACAACAGTTGTGGCATCACACCTTATACTAACATGCTCCGTATATTACACACATCGCCAAAAATACACACACATTTTTAACCTAGGTTCACTCTCATCACTTTTTTCTCTTTTGCATCTTTAGTCTCCATGCTCCATACATTTTTGTCACTCCAAGACTTTGCCTAGTCCTTCAACATGCTTTGCGGAGTACATCACTTTACATTAGACATCAGGTATGCATCTCTATCTACTTTATGTTACCAAGCGTTCCGCTCACCAACATAAAGTAGGGGAAAATGTAGACAAAACATCATGCACTTCGGGTAGTGGTTATTTAGGATCAACGCATCTCCATACTACTATTCATATGATTTTTAAGTGAAGAAAGTACTAATTAACCCATGTCCTTTAGCAATTTTACTTTTCTTTCTGTAGTCATTTCCAACCTTCAACACATACTTTCCCATTTCTGTTTTTGTCATTTTGTGTATTCTACCTCTAACTGGATACCTTAGGCACCCTGCGTCCCATTTGGGACGCCTTGATCCTTTTTACACTTTACAGCCACTTTTTGGGAACTTTCTATCTATTTGAGCTTTCTATCTTTTTAGTAGTTGGTCTTTTCAGGGTTAATTGGGGGAAGTTAGAACAAGAGAACCATATAAATATAAAGTTATGAGACCATAATAAGGGACCAAGCACTAACACTACTACACGTTCCTCCCTAGGTTCACTCCATCACTTTTTATGCGCATTTTGCATCCATCTAGCTCTATCACAAGGCATAAGGATAGTTCATGCTTGCATCTACTACATAGGAGGGAAGTTTATTCTATTTCATCCACTATTTTGTTACATTTCTAAACATAGTTATCGAGCTTATTACTTTCACAAAGTGGGACTGACACAAGAACACCTAGGTCATGATTGTAGCCACACACACATAGAACTACATTGGGTCTAAGATGTAGTGTAACACTCAGTTAGTAAGTCCACCATTGTGGCCACTTTGAGGATAGTTTGACCTATTCATATACATCTTTATTTTTTAGAGATTTGATGCTCATCTTGGGGTTTTGCCCAAAACTTTCTTATTGCAGGTATTGAAGTGCACATCCTTTCCTGCAATGCAACAAAGTTAGTATGACAAGAAGAGAACATAGGAGAGGGTAAGTGCACCAAGTTGGGGGGCCAAAAGGGGGTCTTAAGTGGATGTATTTTTTTGAAAAAAAAAACTTCAACTTGTATAAGTTTTTCAAAATAGTTACACTCAAAATTGGAAGATGTTGTAGAAATATGAATCGTATAATTTTGAGTCTAGTTTCTAATCTACTAAATTTTATTGAAAATGGATAAGTTTAAGTGGGTCAAACAACTAAAATACCAACAGATGCTCCTGTTTTTTGTTAAAAAAATAATAGAGTGACTTTCGTGCCCCCCCACCATTTTTTGAGCACCATTTAGTATTTTTGAAAACCCTTTGGTAGAAAGATAACTAGGAGCATCTAGTTTGGGCTCCATTTTATTATAGATTTTTTTAGCGAATATTTTTTTATTTATGATTTTTCTAGTACATAAATTTTATGTTTTGAAAAATAACGGAGCTCCGACCATGTGCCCCCCAACTACCTCAAAAAATATCAAAAATTAGATTTTTTTGAATATGTATAGAATTATGCCTAGTTTGGGCTAGTATAATTTTTTAAAAAAATTTCGATCACCCAAAAAAAAGATACACCATGAAAGATAGACATATTTACACTTCAAAAAATAGCTATAAAAAGGCATAGTTAGAAAATAAATAATATGGAAACCTTATATTAGTCAGAAAATTTGAAAAATTATATTTTTAGAAAGAAGAGACTCTGACTCTACGTCGTGGTATAATTTTTTAAAAATGGATGATTGTTTTATTTTGATTTATCATAGAGGAAGTGGAATTTTTACATTTTCTTGTAAAAACACATTATTTGTTGTGTTTGTGCAGGTCCATGCCTCAAGCTTGGGGATCCAAACCGGATCCCAAGCCTTGAGGCATGGCTTGGGAAAAGAGAAAATGTTAAAACGCGTACACGTTCTGTGTAGTATAAACATTATGTATGCTTTTGACATGCTTCTATTTACATATATGTATACTTTAAATTTATTTATGTAAATATAAGAAATTAGGGTCACTCTACACCTTATGGAATTAGTCTCACAGCTCCATGAGTCATGGTTTAGGAGATAATTTTTTAAATTATAATCTGGTCAGTACATAGGTAATTTTTCAGGATTTCATCATTCAACCTAAATCTTTTAACGTGTAACTTCTATAATCGAAACCCTAAACCATAGGCCATAAACCTAAACACTAAATTGTAAACCTTGAGCCCTAAACCCTAAACCCTAAACCTTTAACCATGATCCCTAGACCCTAAAACCTAAACCCTAAACACTAAACCTTAAACCTTTCAGCCCTTACCCGTGAGCCCTAAACCCTGAGCCTTAAGCCCTAAACCCTAAGCCATAAGCCCTAAACCCTAAACCCTAAACCATGAACCCTAAACCATGAACCATGAGCCCTAAATGCTAAACCCTAAACCCTGATCCTAAACCTAAACCCTGACCCCTAAACCCTAAACCTTAAATCCTAAACCCTAAACCCTAAGCCTTGAACCCTACACCCTTATCCCTAAGCCCTAAAATATAAACCCTAAACCCTAAACCATATACCCTAACCCTAAGCCCTAAAACCTAAACCCTAGACCCCAAACCTCGAGCCCTAAACCATAAACCCTAAACCTTAATCCCTAAACATTAAATCCTAAACCCTGAATGCTGAACCATAAACCCTAAAACCTGAACCATAAACCATAAACCCTTATCCCTAAACACTAAATCCTTAACCTAAAACCCTAAACCCTAAACCCTTAAACCCTAAATCCTTAACCTCGATCCGTAAACCCTAACCATAAACACTAAACCCTAAAACCTAAATCCTAAACCATAACCCTAAACCTTGAACCCTGAACCCTAAACCCTAAACCTTAAACCCTAAACCATGAGCCCTAAACCCTAAACCCTAAACCCCAAACCATATTTCATCAATATTTCCTAGTCTCATGCCTAGAACCATCATTGAGTCTTCTTATAGAACTACCTTGTTTATGAGAGGTGGGACAAGTAACTAAATGGATATGACATCTACCTTGTGCCTTGTAATGCATATATTACACATATCTTCCAAAATTGTTTCTCCCCACATATACTTGCGCTCTTGAATGTAAATTTATTCACACTTTGAAATAAATTTCACATTTCTCATATTTCCATGTATGGTATTATGCAAGCCAGGATGACCCATTGGAAGCTGGAAAAAATAACCATCACAACAAAAAAATTAATCTTAAAGGAAACAAAAGAAACATAGAGAATATATCAATGCAGAGGTGTAGGATCATAATTGAATTTCATGTAGTATCCTCTCCTTCGGAGAAAGATAAATTTTAAGTGTTCTACTGGAATGGATAATAAATTTGACAGAACTTCCTGAAGTGTTCAAAATAAGCATAGAAATAGGGGAATGGCTAAGAACACTAAGGGGTTATCAATCGTCTAGTAAATCTTTCTTGTTTAGTTCTAAATGGGAGTTACCTGGCCTATGACTTAGTGACCTTCCATTCATTGATAATTCCTTATATGATAAACCCATGGATGTTTTCAAAATCCCCTGAACAAAAAGATAGGGGTAGTCATCAATCCTAGTGAAGGGTGTGATGTGATTTCCAAGCAACTTGAAATTCATATAGATTTAGAGGTCATAACACAAATTTACAAATATCTATATCATTATAAATGGAAGCCAAGTAACAGTGTCTCCCTGTACATCCAAGGATTGAGGACTACTGGGGTCTTTAAAAGGATTGGACAGTTAGGAATATGCCATTTCCCTCCTTCAAAATATCAACAGATGAAAAACATTAAATTTTGATGACTCTCTTTGAATGTTCTGCCTACAAATTTGATGAACCGTGAACTCTGTGACCTAAACCCTTAACCCTCAACCATGAGACCTAAAACCTAAACTATAAACCCTAAAACCAAAATAATAAATCCTAAATCCTAAACACTAAATACCCTAAACCCTAAACCCATAACCCTAAACCCTTGACCCTGGACCCTAAACCCTGAGCCATAAACCCTAAATACTAAATCCAAAGCCCCGAGCTCTAACCCCCAAACCTTAAACTAGTAACTCTGAACCCTAAACCTTAAGCCATAAAACATGAACCATGAACCCTAAACCCTAATCCCTAAACCATAAACCCTAAACCTTAAGCCTTGAACCCTACACCTTAATCCTTGAGCCCTAAAACCTAAACCTTAAACCCTGAGCCCTAAACCCTAAATCTAGAGCCCTGATCTCTAACCCCTAAACCTTTAACCCATAACTAACCCCTAAACCTTTAACCCATAACTAACCCCTAAACCTTAAACCCATAACTCTAAGCCACGAACCTTGAGTCATAAACCTTAAAACATGCACCCTAACCCCTAAACCCTCAACCCAGAGCCCTGAGCCCTAAATTATAAACCCTAAACCTTAAGGCCTAAATGTCAAATCCTAAAGGTCCCTAAACCCTAAACCCTAAACCCTAAATCCTAAAAAACTAAATCCTAAACCCTAAACCCTGACCCCTAAACCTTAAACCCTGAAACACTAAACCCTAAATCCATAAACCTCTAAACCTAAACCCTTAATCCTAATAAAACCATAAACCCTAAATTACTAAACCCTAAACCCTAAAAAAAAAAAAACTTAAACTGTGAACACTAAACCCTGAACCCTAAAACCTAAACCCTAAACCTCTAAACCGTAAACACTAAATCCATAACCCTAAGCTCTAACCCCTAAACCTCATATATTTCCAGTAGGTATCATGAGTGAGTTCATTTTTTGAATATCTTAGGACCATATTTCCTAGTCTTGTGCCTAGAACCATCATTAATTATGATTTTACAACTACCTTGTATATGAGCTTAGTGGGCATTTCCCTCCTTCAAAATATCAACATATGAAAGACGTCGAATTTTTATGAATCTCTTTGAGTTTTGTTCCTACAAAGTCAATGAACCCTTTTTCATTTGAATACTCTCTGTCAAATCTAATAAGAATGCGTAAGACACAAAACATTATAGTGAGTGAAATAGTATCGCATGCAATGGGCATTTCCCTATCCTTTAAAATATCAGTAGATGAAATGCATTAAATTGTGATGACTCCCTTGATTATTCTGCCTACGAAGTATACTAACATTTTTTAGTTGAATACTCTTTGTCTTGATACTTATAAGAATGGGTAAGACATAGAACATTTATTGTGACTGAATCGGTGAGCCTAAATCCATGAGCCTTAAATCCTGAACCTTAAACCTCTAACTCCTAAACCCTAAACCCTAAACTTTGAGCCTTAAATCCTTGAACCCTAAACCTTTTTAAACCTTAACCTTGACCCTAAACCCTAAACCCTAAACTCCTAAACCCTAAATCCTCAACCCTAAACCTTAAACCCTGAGCCCTAAACCCTAAACCTATACCATAAACCCTAAGCCCTAAAACCTAAACCCTAAGCCCTAAAACCTAAACCCTGAACCCTAAACCCTAAACCCTGAGCCCTAAACCCTAACCCTAAACCCTAGGCCCTAAGCCATAAACCCTAAGCCAAAACCCTAAACCATTGAACCCTAAACATAAACCCTAAACCCTAAACCCTAAAAACTAAACCCTGAGCCCTAAACCTATGAACCCTCAACTCTCAACCCTAAACCCTAAACCCTCAAACCTGATCCCTAAACCCTAAACCCTGAACCCTTTGCCCTAAACCCTAAATCGCTGACCTTTAAACCTTAAACCCTGAACTCCTAAACGTTGAATCCGTAAACCCTAAACCTTAAACCCGAACTCCTAAACCCCTAAAACTGTAAACCCTAAATTCTCAACCCTAAACCTTAAACCATGATCCCTAAACTGTAAACCCTATACCATAAACCATAAGCCCTAAACCCTAAACTCTAAGCATAATTCCTAAACCCTAAACCCTAAACCATGACCCCTAAACCATGACCCCTAAACCCTAAACCTTGAGCCCTAAATCCTAAACCCTAAGCCCTGAACCCTAGGCCCTAAGCCATAAGCCCTAAGCCAAAACCCCTAAACCTTGAACCCTAAAACATAAACCCTAAACCCTAAACCCTGAAACCTAAACACTAAATCCTCAACTTTCAACCCTAAAACCCTAAACCCCTGAACCTTGAGCCATAAACCCTAAACCATCAACCTTGAGCCCTAAACCCTAAACCTTGAACCTTGAGCCCTAAACCCTAAATTCTAAACCCTTAACCCTGCACCATAAACCCTAAACTCTAAACCCTAAACCATAACCCTAAACCATGAAACCTAAGCCCCGAGCCCTAAACCCTAAACCCTAAAATCTGAACTATGAGCCTTAAACACTAAACCTTAAACCCTAAACTCTAAACCTTGAGTCCTAACCCTTATCCCTAAACCCTAAACCCCAAGCCCTAAACCCTAAACCCTAGATCATAAACCATCACCCAAAGGAAAGTCCTAAAAATATCATTCAGTGTGTTTAAGTGTGTAAGGAATAGTGTTTAAGGTGATTGATTGACTCATTTAGTTTTGATGAGAGACTACTTCGTTTGAAGGCCTAAAAAGGCATTTTTGGCCATTCTATAGTTAATTGAACACCCTTCAGAACAAGCTAAAATGAGCTAGTCATGTCACTGAGTTATCAAGGACCATTATTTGTGAAGTATTAAGGCATCGCTTGTCTCCATAAGAGACATATGAGCAAAAACATGTATGAGAATCATGAATTTGATTCCATGAAAGGATGATTTTAGAGCTAGGAAAGGTGAGGGGATGATCTTTATATGGAGCACCATGTTTCTAAGAATGATCAATCATCTGAGTTCACTTGATGCAATTCACTTGGTACTATTCGTAACAACTCATTCAACACCTAGTAGTGTTATCATACCTTAAGGAGGAGGGGACATTACAATCACCTCATTTTGGCCATAGGATAGGAATCCCATTTAGGGAACAATCCTCTATCTACAAAGTGAGGATCTCTTTTTCATAAGAAGTAGACAAACATCATAGAGTTAATTCATGGACACTAAAGTGAATTATGGACCAAATTTAAAAATTAGTACCAATTTAAGTAGTGTTAGGGCCAAAATCCATTTTAGAAGGTCAAAAAACTAAAAAAATGACTATATGCTTTCCCAAAACAAAGACCGACTACAATATATATGCCCTGAAAATTTTAGGTCGTTTGCTGAAATCCCTTAAAATGAGTAAGTACTGACCATATTAGATTTTGAAAAACTATCTTCTAGATTATAACTGTTGGAGCTACGAGACCACTTCCATAAGGTGTAGAATGACCCTAATTTCTTATATTTACTAAAATAAATTTAAAGTATAAGATTTCTTTTATTATTTCTTATACTTAAACATTTATTTTTACAAGTACAAAACACCAAAACACATATACATGGTATATAGAAGTTATAATGCATACACGTTATAACGCGTACGTGTTTTGAATTCTTTAAAACTTGTACGTGTTATAGGTTCGTGTTAGGAATTAGTATTCACATGGTTAGTTTTTATATATATTGTTATAACTAATGTGCAACAATATATCAATACGGATTGTTATTGTTTGTATACTTCCTATTTTATAGGAAGTTGTTCAACAACATTCCTGGCTATATAATAGCCATTGTATTAGCAAGAAAAGATAGAGAACTAATATATTATTATTCATCTGTAAAACTGATCCAAATTCATTATTTGGTATCAGAGCGTTTTTTTTTTAATTCCCTATGATGAAGAGCGTTGTGATCCTTTGCCATGAGAGTCGTTTATAAGCTCATGATTGGAGTCTACACAGATCCCTGTTGTCATTCTCAGCTTTTATCCATTCAAGATAAGTGACATCGTCTGAAGGTGTGCTCGTTTCCTTTCACGTGGATACTGGAGTGCGCAAGGGAGTACCACAAGCTCCATCCTGTAGCAGCCTTCATCATTGTTTTCTGTTGTATGTATTTCTCAACAATTTTTTGTTTACATTGGAACTATTGAGACTGCTCTATTTTGGAAGAAGAGGCGCCCATCTTGTTAGTGGCTAGATTTGCATCTGATCTCAGACGTCAGGATATAAATGAGTCACGATTTCCTATCAAATTATTTTTGAGATAGATGCAAGTGTCGTATTGATTGCTATCCAAGTCCAAATCGCCGTTCAAATACAAATCTGCGCAATCATAAAGGATAACCGAGTTGATTTAATTTAATAATACGTGTGGTTGGTTTACTTATACGTCACATTATTGGAAAGTGCCACTTCCTTCATCTTTCGCGCTCAGAAGATATCTGCATGCATATTGTGCTAGTTGTATGCAACGTTTTTTGTGTTTTGCATTTAATCCCATTCAACAATCTAGCAAGTTTGTAATCATTGAGACTCTGCCGTTCATGAGGTAAAAAACCAAACTCAATGGCCATCAAAAGAGAATAACCAGGCTGGCATTTTTGTGAAGTTTTAAATGTTCTTGTGTCATCAGGAGCAGATACACAGCTTTGTGTGTGGGGAATAGATGACTGGGAAAGGAAAAAGAGCAAATTTTTACAAATTCCAGCAGGGAGTACCTTCACAGCTGGCAGATACTCGTGTTCAGTTTCATCAAGATTTTAGCAATCAAAGTATAAGCCACGCGTCCGTAGCTACCACTCTGTGTGTAGACGCATATTTCTGGTCGAGAAGCATTGCATGTTGGACACTTAACACAGGCTCCCAATCTAGCCTTCTCTGGCAGTCTCATCTGTTCATACGGCCTGGCGATCCTCATGCATAAGACAATCCGTAAACTGCTAGTAGATCCGCCTCATCTTGACTTAGTATCAGTTTTCAGTCTGAATGTTGAAGGTATTTGTTTTTTTTTTTTTTTTTTTGGGACATTCTGTCTCCTTTATATAACCGTAGTGTGTTATCCATTATTTTTATATTGTTTTATGTCATCCTTTTTAAAGTTGGAGTCAAAAATACTTTCTAGTATTTAATTGGTTTTTGTAATCTAAAATTTGAGTCGTAAAAATCTAAAAATTGTAGTGTTTGTGTCAAAATAACGGGTCTTTTTCAAAATTTGTCATTATATGTCGACTGTATATCGTCAAAGTCATTTGGTATTTGACAAAAGTCAAATTCAAGAGTCATATTTTGGAAGGTGAAGAGGTCATTATACATTTTGAATCATTGTGTCAATTTAGTGTTATTGTCCTTCAATGTCATATAGGTGATTTTAGGATTTTTTATCAAGAGTTAGAGTCGTCTAATTGTAAAAAATCGTAAAAATAATTTTTTTTTGCCTCACGGACGCATTTTCGGTGTTACCCCCGACGTCCGGGAAAAAACAAAGTGTTTCACATTGCGGGAAGGAAGAAAATAATAAGATCAATGTGGAAACAAATGCACTTCATGTTCACATCTTGCTGAGTTAGCAGCATCTGAATGGAGGATGGAGGCATTGGAGGCTGGAGATCAGACAACGACCTCTCGTCAGTCACCAACGACGGGGCCGCACAGAATGATTTGGTGGCATAGGTGTGCATGTGTGAGTATATGATTTTCAGCGTGGTTTCCATTTTCTCAGAGTGCTTCTGTTTGCAGTGTTCCTGTTTTGTGTGGTATTTGATGGATGTTGGAAAGAAAGTTGTGTTGGAGCACAGATGACTGTCAGTGATCCTCTGACTGACTTAGTCCTCTGACTGCCGTACTTCGTTGGAAGATGGTCAGCTAGAAGAATACGTTCACTAGCAATTAGTGACCATGTGCAGCAAGACCTAACTAGCAAGATCCATTCAAGAGTATGTTCTTCGATGTAGTTTGCTTCTCAGTATCTATATGTGTGGAATTTCACATTGTGGGGGGGAATACATACCAATGTTCTATTCCCATTCTGCACCCAAAACGATTTAGTCAAGGAAAGCTTCCAGTGGCAGTGGCAGTTTTTCTATGCTGTTCGAGATCGAGTGGCAGCGATCAAAGACAGAGACTACAATTAAGAACATTACGATTCTTATAGGAAGTAATGTGAAATTTTTTCAGTATATCTTCTATTGTGCAGTTTTGTGATATGCATGTTGTGTTTCCTACATTATTCCCTGATGTATAAGCATAGTGGTGAACAGTAGCACCAGAGTAAGTCAGTTCATGGATCTTGAAAGGGTTTGTGGGAGGATCCAAAAAACCACACAAGGTGGACAGTTGATGAGGTTCCTGTCACTTCAAGGTTTGTGGTAAGCCTGTTTAAAACCATGGAAGGAGCAAGCCTTTCTTTTGGATCAAGGTCATGAGTCACAGAGTTGGACATGCCACAAGGGGTGAGCATACTGCAGAGGAGCGTGTGGATGTTTTTTTACCATGTAAACACTAAGGGGGGGAATGTTAGGAATTAGTATTCACATGGTTAGTTTTATATATATTGTTATAACTAATGTGCAACAATATATCAATACGGATTGTTATTGTTTGTATACTTCCTATTTTATAGGAAGTTGTTCAACAACATTCCTGGCTATATAATAGCCATTGTATTAGCAAGAAAAGATAGAGAACTAATATATTATTATTCATCTATAAAACTGATCCAAAATTCATTAGTTCGGTGATTACCGAGCCAAATAAATTAAAACGCGACCACATTTTAGAAAAACACGTATGTGTTTCATCTATTTTCGGGTTTCTGTATACTTTTTGACCCCCAACTTCATGCACTTACCTGAGAACATCCAACAACACCTCAGAGGAGGGTTTCAAGATATTTCCGTAGACTAGGGTGCCCACGGGTGCTCTTTTCCTTCTCTAGGTGCCCCCATCAAGCCTGAGAGCTTAGATCCATGTTTTATGGAGCTTCTATGTGTTCATTCCTGCATTCTGTTTATCTGGTATTCTCCACAACAAATTCTAGGTCCTTCGTGGAAATGAACTAAGCTTTATTCAACCCTTCTTGCATCTTAGGGTTTCATATTTTCATAGCTTAGATTGCTTGAGTCATTTTCTGTATGCATTTATCTATTATTTACTGATGTTCTTAATATTTGATTAACTTAGAATAATTGCACATTTTAGTTAATTGACACCTATCCTTTGTGGTCCACCTTCACTTCTCCAAGACCTACAATACTAAAATATGTGAGCAAAGAAGCAAAAAATCAAGTATGGGCTCAAGTGCACAAAGAGTCAACGATGGATAAGAAGATGAAATGAATGGGTGAGTGGTATTTTATAGTTTTTGAGTGCATAGAATATTGTGAGAGATATGGGTGCAATGTGTATAGATGTGTGAGATGATAATGGTCCATAGTGCATCGGGCATGCAAATGGGTGAAGTGGACAAAATTAAATGTGAGTGTGTGAGAGTTAGTAAATGAGGGATGAAATAGTATTTTACACCCTTTTATGTGGTTTTATATTTTATATTTTATTTTGTGATATTATTTTATTTTTTTGGGATTTTTTTTTGTGTTTTATGATGTTTTTGGTATTTTTGAATACGAGACCTTCTGCACAAGGTGTGTTTTCTACTTTCTACACTGATATCTTTACATTTAAGTAGACATGTAGGTGTCGATCACATCCCAAAATTTGTACTCATCACAAATTCAATAATGACACAATAATAAGTTTACCTAAACTAGCTAAGTCATCTCAAACCCTAATTCGATTCCTAATTTCTTTATCAATCTATCAAATTCTTACAATGTAATAATTTCTAATATGCAAATGTAATCTTAATTACTTATTTCTTATAATAATATTTAATTTAACTAAATAATGGTTTTTAAATAATTTAGGGTTGAGACACTTTCTTTTATAGGGTTCACATGTATAATTTCACATTAAATATGACCCATGAGGAATGTGCCAACCCATAAAAAGATATAAAATTGAGAAAGTGACCATTGGGTGGCTTGAGATGAAGTTCTACAAGTTTTGGACTAAACCGTTAGATAATTTGGTCTCTATTTGGAAGTATGCTATGGATAGAGAGTGAGGTGCCAAAATATTCTAGACATGAAACTTAGAGGTGACAAACTATTGTGGAATGACGTAAGAAATACTATGAGTGAATGAGTAGTGCTATTGAGGAGAGAAAGTCATACATGTGACTAAGAATAATATATCAAGTTGGAAATGTGTGCACAAGTCATGAATTAGGAATAAATCCATTGTTATCATTTATAATTGATAAATTACCAAATTTATGTCTTTACACAATAAATTTGGATGATCTCATCCTCAAACTGTAAATATAAAGTATACTAGTGTTGAAACATTGCTAAAATAGGTTTTTGATGCTTTATATATCTCATCTTTAATACCCCTATTTATCTCCCTTCTAAATAGATATGATCCATCAATTGAAAAATAATATGGAGCAAGACTCTTCATGTCAATATCTACAAGGCATAACAAGAAGAAACCTATAATAAATCCCATGTTATGCAAATCATGGGTACAAGTCAAGAGGCTTGAATTTCATATAAAATGTTAGAAAAATAAAAAACTTGTACTTGGCTGATTTTGGCATTAACATTGCATGTTTGTAGTTTAGATCAGGGAAAGAAAAATTACAAGTTTTTTTTCCCTAAAATTAGTAACTATTTGACACTACTAACATGTTCTAGAAATATGAAAAATATATTTTTATATCACAGGGATTCATAATCTAATCCACTCTAAATGAAGAGGATAATTTTTATTGGGATTCAACCTTTTTTCAAGAGTTGGATCAATACTACTCGTTTGTAGATACAATGTTTTTTGAACCTGAGTGGAGAGCTTCGAATACTCTTACTACAACTGATATTACCAACTCACCAATCCTTCCATAAATAATATTTTTTGAATATGCAATATTCTATCCCTCTACGATGCAAGACATACTGCATGACACAAAAAACCCATAAACTAGATTTACCTTATAAAATGGTGTGACCGTTTTGATCAACCTTAAGATATGAATGATAAGGAAATATGTGAAGTAATTTCAAAACATAGAAAAGAAGCAACTTAATTTAACAAATGAAATGAAAACCCATAACAAGTGTAATCTCAAGTATATTATGAATACTCAAACACCTATTTGAAATGTAATATTATATGATATTCAACTAAAAGTAATTTTCCTTTCATTCAGTTTACAAGACCTTTCTATTAGGGGAAAGTTTAGTGGCGAATTTTCGTAAACTTGCGAAAATTTGGGTTTTTGGAAATTGGAAATGGCAAATTTTCAGCGGCTGGTAGCCGCCTTATTTGCCAAAAATTTTGGCCAACAAGTCCTTAGTATGACTCATTTCGCCTAGTATTTACATATATAAATGAACTTATGCATGTAATTCACCAACATTTCAAATCAATCTGTGCACATATTCACTGAAGTATACATAGACAACCGTCCAACCTCTTTTACAAGTTTTTCTGCCAAATTCGACTAACAACCTGTCCAACCTCTGTTGGGCTGACTACAAGCTTACCGCCAAACCCTTGCCATCCAACTACAACTGAAAGTCGTCCAAACAAGCTGCATTCCAACCAAACATCTAACCCATCATTGTTCAACTCCTTGCCGCCCAACCACTGATTGTCCAACTGTCAGCTATCTAACCTACTAGCCATCTAACCTAATAGCCGCCCAACCTAACAATCGTCCAACCAAACAGCCGTCCAACCTAACAATCGTCCAACCTAACAACCGTCCAACCTAACAGCTGACCAACTGTTTTATCTAGCCTTCAAACCTGACATTTGTACGACATGGGTTGGACGACCAGCCAACACCCGTCCAACCTTGTGAAACTTCCTTAAACATACAAAAATTGATTCTCTTTTTCCGTGAAACATTTTTTCAAAGATTCACCATTGTTTTGAAAGTACATTTCTGAGATTTGCCACCCATTCTATAATAATTTCTCGGAGGGGGGGGTCTTAAAATGAACCCTTCCTTTATTTAAATTATCATTTTGTTGTTCAATTTTTTGTCTTGTATTATTATAAACAAACATCAAACAAGTTGGGCCCAAGGGTTTGAGTTGATGCTAAGAAATAAGTAGTTATAATCTCTAACCTAGTTTCTATTCCTATTGGTGCCCATTTGACACTTTAACAAGTGGCCATGGGGGCAACTTCAGGTTTGGGTCACACCTCTCCTTATAAACAAAGCGCAACACATTTATGAAATTATGGACTCAAGCCCTCTCACGTGTTTCACTTTAAAAAATGCTCCTTCACAAATTCAAACATTTACAATAAATCTCAAAGTTTTTATTAACAAGATGTCAGTAAATTAATTAAAAATGTTGAGTTCTTTTCGACCAACACAAGTTCAAATTTTATAAAATATTTTTTAATTATAATTATATTTAAATTTATCTAACGGGTAGTGGTGTAATGGTTCTTGGGTCTCCTAGTAATTGGGAGGTTCAAAGTTCAAATCTCAGCTCCATGTTAAGACGGTTTACTACCGATGATTTTGATACCTTAGTGATAGGGCACCATGATAATGTGGTTTAATCCATAGGCCAACTGAGAGCTTAAATTTCCATCCTTAAATGATTCCATGACTGATGTGGGTTGGTGATGCCACAAATGACTAGGGACCTCTCCCTAGATAACCTCAACTAAAAAAATAAAAATAAATAAATTTTAATACTACACTTACTATGAATGTCTCACTAATAATAAAATTGTTTGCAGATATTTGAAACTACCTACCAAAAATTGATATGACAATTAATTGATTGGCCCAGATAACGACTCATTGACTATTATTAACAAATTTAACTTTTGAGGGCATCCAAATCCACATTTAATATCCATTGATATCCCAATCTAAATGTTTTAATTCCTTCACTTTCAATCAACTCCATCTTCACACGTCAAACAAATAAAAGAGTTCCTCAACAACCTTTCCAACCTTATTAAAGGAAAGAGATGAAAAATACAAAAGGAATTCTAATTTGTGTACTTATAAGTTTGTTGGTGTTACATTTACCTAACCAAACGGATAATTATCTTTTAATTAAAGAGGATAATGATTGTTGACTTGAGATTTCCTTAATTATTAGGGGAATTAGTCAATTATTTTTCCTTCGTATAATGTTTTAAAAAAATAAAAATCTCCGCTTCACCTCTTAAACAAATCTTCCATCTATGTAAACTGAATCACAATATCGAACTACTTTACTATTTTAAATGTATAGAGGAACAAATGTTTTTTTATAATCATAATTTTTAAAAATATTTTTAAGATTAAATTTATTTAGTTTAGATTATTATTTTTAAATAATTTGAGTGGTGAGTTTGATTTCTAATTTATTTATAATATATGGAATAAGATATTTAGATTGGACTCTAAGTATTATTTATTATATTAGAATTTTACTCTTAATTTTAATACTATTATTGTATTCGATTCAAAAATGTTCTTAAAAAAAAAACTGGTCTTATGTATGTTCTTTAATAATAATAGAATTCAAATCTTAATCAAAAGTAGTTTGTTTTCCTTTGTGTGTCATGGCAAAAGTTTCCCTTCCTTTCCTCCTGGATAGGTGATGCCTATTAATTTAAGTAGGTTGGAGAAAAAGGAAAAAACATTTTGAATTTTGTTTTTCCTTCGCCAATTAACAGATCCAAACACATGGAGAGTGTTAACCCTTTTGTTATTATTATTCCCTCTCCTTGGAAAGAGAAATGTATGTTATAATAGTAAATAGATTATATTCAAAATATAAATGATAAAAAAGTTCTTTCTATTTAACACATTAAACTTAGATGTATGAATAATAACTTTCTCCTTTCTAAAATTAAAATTAAAATTAAAATTAAAATGTGAATTTGTGCTAAAAAAAAAAAGTAATTTTAAGAAAAATGTGTAGTTTATAAGAAAAAAAATTCTTTTAGGTAAATATTATTGAATAGAATTACATAAACTTTCTTTTATATTATTATTGATATGTACAATTGAGTAGTTGGGTTTGTAGAGGATTGTCAAAATAAATATTTTTATTGTTATATTAGTGCTTAATGTGTGAGACATAGATATCCATAGGTTAAAAGAGTTTTTATAAATAATTTAATTAGATGGTTTGTGTAAGAGTTTTATTAATTTTAAAGATATTTTTCCTATATATTTATGATAACAATAATAAGATAAGATAATTAATTAAACAAATATGCACCATAAATATTTATTAATAAAGGAGAAAAATAAATATAATCTAATCATACACTATTAAAAAAATTTACACTCATTATAAATAAAAAATTGTTTAGTTATTACATAATCATTTCAAAATTAGATTTTTTTAAATTTCTACATACATATATTTTTCCATTAAATCAACATATCTTTTTAATAAATATACAAATGAAATTGTGCACGTAGAAATAAAATATCTCATTTTAAAATAATTTTGAAACTATTGGGAAAAGTATATAAAATAAGAGATCTCATTTTAAAATAATTATGAAACTATTGGAGAAAATATATATTTATTATGGAGCACCTATAAGATAAAAACATTTAAGAATTCAAATCATTTTTTAATATTTAAAATATTCAAATATTTAAAAAAAATAATAATTTATAGATAATTTTCATATTTATAGTATGATGAATGGTAAGAAAGGCAAATGAAAATTTCAAAAATTGAACAATTATTTCAAGAACAAGAATTATAGGAGGAAATTTATTGAAAACTAAAATTCACAATAGATTGTTTGGAAAAATTTGTCATACTTATTATTTTAAGTAACAATAATTGAAGTATTAAATCCAATATTGTTAAGTTTAATTATGTGATTACTAATGAGAAAATTGATATTAAAGAAGAGGTGGTTATATATAGATGTTTTTATTTATACTAGTACATATATCTTGAATACATTTATTTTAAAAAATGTGAACAGATGTTGATTTCAATTTAGATTTTTAGAAATTATGATTATTAATAAAGTCATTTATTTATATGGAATATTTTCTATGACTAGTGATAAATGGTGTCAAACTAGATACACTAAGGTGTGAGGTTTTAAAAAATATTTGCTCAAAAAAGGGCTCCAAAATTCACCGTTTAGAAAAGATAACATAATTTTATGATTTACATTCTGAAGCGGAAGAATTCTAAGTGAAGATAAAATTGACATAAAATTTAAGGTTATAATTAAAAGATAACATACTCATGCCATTACAGTCCACCACCCCATTGTAGAATGTCTCTCGACGTAGTTAGTATTTTTGGGTAGTGTGTTTTTAATTGGCTGGTCAATATTTTAAACATGTTAATTTTGTACATAAAATTTTATCAATCATCATCAATTGAGAACTCTTGAGATTAAGTAAACCCTTGTGTTATGAAGAAACTAAATAATTTTAGGACATTTTTAATTTTTTTTCTTTTTAATATGATGAATGAAAAAAATGGTCAATGAAAATTTTACAAATTGAGGAATAGTTAGAGGAAAAAGACTTACAAGAGGAAATTTATTGAAAACTAAAATTAATAGCAGATTGATTGAAAAATGGTTTGTATTTTGATTTATTTGACTCTTTTGTATTCTTTTATGTTGTGTCATAGATATCTCTAGCTATTGTATTTGAATATTTGATTTTGTTAATTTTTTTTACGGAAATGTACATCTTGGCTTAGGGGCATTATATGATTTGGTCCTAGGCCTTATAGTCTTGTGCCCCCTTTTTTATTTTGAGTCTCTTTTACCTATTGGCTTGTTTGTTACTCTTTGTAGTTTCACACCTTATGTTTTTGGGCCAACCTTACACGTTAGTAAGTCTGAGTTTTAAAATGGACTCCTATACATACAATTTTTCTCTAAACATTTCTCATCTAGCAATCACCTATCTATTTACCGATTGTACTAGCTATAAATCGAGGATTATTATACGACATCTCATGAGAACATCAAAAGGGGGGAAATTTGTAAATGTTAAGTGTTCAAACGTTCCACATAGAAGGGGTTTAAATTGGGCACTTAGTTATCTCAAAAACACTGTTAAGGCATGGAAAAAAAAGAAAAGTTAGGGGATTAATGGCATACACACATGCGCATATCACAAAAATAAACTACATAGAGGTTGAAATGTAGTGCAATTCCAATCCTAAAAACATAGGGTAACCACTGAGGTCATTCCAACTCAAGCACCTAAACATATTTTTGTTATCTAATGTGTTCCTGAAGTGCTTTACAATAAGTTAGGGCTTTTTATAAGTATATGCATGATTGTGAGGTTCATAGTGAATCTAAAGATATCAGGAGATAACATAGGAAAAGGTGAAACGATATAGTAAAACTTAAATTACACTATATACATGCTCAAAATTGTACAAAAGTATAACACAGTAGAGTCTAATCTAGTACATATCTATACGATCCAATCTCTTTGCATTTAAGAATCCCTATAGGTGATGATCACATCCAAAAATATATACACATCCAAAATCCATTAATAACAACGCAATTAGAAGTTTTCCTGAACCAGTTGAATCATCTCCCAAAACCTAACTATACTATATATTTATTTATTGATCTATCATTCTTGAAAATCCCCAGTTTCCAATATGCATATGTAGGACCTATATGGTCTAATTTTCTTATTTCTTATAACATTGTTTAGTCCTATTTAGTTTAATTAAAAAAAACCTTTTAAAATAAATGAGGGCTGAAAAAAATTCATATATAAGGGTTTGAAGGTATAATTTCCCATTAAATTTGACCAATGAGTAAATAACCAACCCATAAAAAGATATGAAATTGGGAAAGTGACTATTAGATGGCTCGAGATGAAACCACTTGTTTTATACCAAATTGTTGGATGGTTTGGTTCTTCTTTAGCGGTCTCTTATGGAAAGAGAGTGAGGTGATAAAATCTTACGAGAATGTTATTTGGAGGAGATACATTATTGTGGACTGATGCAATCAATACTATGAGTGACTAAGTAGTTTTACTGAGGAGAGAAAGTCATGCATGAGACTAAGGAAAGGAAATTAAGCTCAAAATGCATGCACAAGTTATGTCTTAGGGAAAAACACCAACTTTATTATTTCCAAATAATAAATTAAAAAATTTAGGTCTCTACTCAAAGAATTTGGATGAGCTCATCCTCAAAGTGTAAATATGAATTTTAGTTTTGTTGAATTTGAAAAAAAAGAGGTTCCTTAGGATCTATATATCTAATCCTTTAATACCAATATTTATCTCCCCTCCAATCCATCAAACAAAAAATAATATGGAGTGGCTCTCTTCATGTCAATCTCTAGAAGGTATAAAAAATACGATACCTAGAATAAATCCCATGTTATGTAGATCATGGGTAGTAATAAAGAGGCTGATAGTTCATAAATAATGTTAGAGAACTAAAAAAACCTTTACATGGCCAATTTTAGCATTAATATTATGTGTTTTTAATTTAAAGTGAGAAAAGAAAATTGCAATTCATTTTCCCCTAAAATTGTTAACTATTTGACACCTAATAGTATAGGCTAGAAATAAGAAAAAAATATTTAATATTCTCTAAATGATCATGCCAAGCTTCATAGGGGCTTCAACCTTTCTTAATGAGGCGGGACACCACTACCACTAATGCAGATACAATGATGTTTGAACTTGGGTGTAAATCTTGGAATAATCTTACTACAAGTTTGATTATCTCACCCGTGATCCTTCCACAAATTATCTTTTTTGAATATGCAATGTTATGTCCCCTCTAAGACACAAAGCATACTACATGGCACACAAAACCCATTAACTAGATTTACCTTATATAAGGGATTTACTTTTGTGATCAATTTTGAGATACAAAGGATAAAGAAATATTTGAAGCAATTTCAAAACATATACAAGACGCGACGTAATTTTACCAAATAAAATGACGCCGCAAAAAAGGTGCAAACTCATGTATACACATGACTAACACAAGTGTTTGAAACACATATTACATTCCATTTTAAGGACCTTTCCTGTCATTATTTTGTTGTTTTTTTTTTTTTTTTCATATAACAAACATCATACAAGTTGGGACCAAGGACTTGATCTAATGCTAAGAAATTAGTTTGTAATAACTCACCTAGGTCAATTCCTAAATTGTTATCATTGGAAAATTTCAACAAGTGACCACGGGGACAACTTGAGGTTTGGGTCAGACTTCTCTTTATGATTGAAGCACAACATGCGTAATAAAACTATGGATGCAAGCCATCTCACATGTCCCACATTGAAAAAGTGTTCCTGGACACTAATCCAAACATCTTAAATAGATCCTAAAATTTTTACTTACAAGATACTATTGAGTTAGTCAAAAAGTTTGATTTCTTTTCCATTGAAACAAATTCAAAATTTAAAAAGTTCTTGCTAGTTACAACTATATTCAAATTTTAATAGGCCTTTACTAGTTATAGGTGTTTGACTAAATGATGGAATTATTTGTAAATGTTTGAAACTGGCTACTAAAAGTAATAACAATTGTTTGAGTGGCCTATTGACATATTCAACTATAAGACCTTCCAAATCTCACATTTGACTCATCCATACCAAAAACAAACAAATAAACAAACAAAGTGAAAAAACACACGAGTTACACAACAAAAATTTGCATGTCAAAATCCATTCAATTCCCAACTACGTATGCTAGTTCCATAATTTTCAATGAACTCCATCTTTACACGCCAAACAAATAAATTTTTTTCTTTCATAGCCTTTCCAACCTTATTAAAGAAAACATATGAATAATACAAACTGAATTTGAGTAGCATTTTTTTTAATGTGTTTACTCTACAAAATCTTGTGGATGTTAGATACCTGATCAAATGATAATAATTTTTAATTGAAGAGAATAATGATAATTGACTTGGGGTTTCTTTAATAAACTCTTAAGGAATTAGTCAATTATTTTTTCAGATAGTGTAGTTTTATTCTTTTATCATCCTTCAAATATTTTTTTTTTATTGATATAAAGTATATTGAAACATATTCTACAATGGTACTATGGAAGAGATTTAATGGTGTAATTTTAATAAATTTTATTCTATATAATCATTTTGACTTCTCTTTGATTATTATTTTAAAGTTTATTTGTATTATGAAAAGTAATTACAAAATAGTAATATCTTAGAATAACAAAAAAGGCATAGAACATAATGGTGTAATAGTTTCAATTTTTATTCTCTATGATAAATTTGATTGAGACATAAAAATTTTGTTGTGATTGTTAACAAGTCAATAAAAAATAATAATATATTGACCATATAGTAGAGTTTTGGGATTTTTTTTCCTGAAATGTAATAAAGTTATTAATCAATGTGATATGTGTAAAATCCAAGATAAAAAATACTGAAATCGATATATCTATCAACATTTTCCAAATAGATGCATTTGAGATATTTACACTAGTAATTAATATCCTTTTAAATCTCTTTGGTGTGGAGATTAGTGTTAAGTTCACTTGGCATTAATCATTGTTTTAAGTGAGGACAAGGTAATACTACTTCAAAGATTCATTGGTGGTGCTCATCTTATATTACAACTTCACTTTTTAAATATTCAAATTGTTATATATATTTTGATCCATATTTTTTTTGAATAACTAAAATAATAATAGTAATAATAATTTAATATTTTTTATTTTCAAATTATTCCGATATATTTGTTCTTAATAAAGAAACAAATCCAAATCTTAGTCAAAGGTATTGTGTTTCTCCTTTTGTGTGTCATGGAAAAAGCTTTGATGGATAGTTGATGCATATTAATTTAAGTAGCAAAAATAATTTGAAGTTTGTTTCTCTTTGATATGAGAGCATCAGCCATCATTATCATGGAATACTCGAGCTTTTGGCAATTAAAGACCCAAACACACGGAGAGTGTCAACCTTTTTGTCATTATCATTCCTATGAGAATGGTTGAAAATTATGTTATACTAGTAAGTCAAAATATTTAGGATAGACATTAACTTTTTCCTATCTTTTTTAACACCGGTTAATATCAGAAGTACGAATATTTTTCTTCTTCGTAATATTAAAATTTGAATTTATATTAAAGATATAAAATACAATCCTTAAGAAAATGCGTAGTTAATGAGGAAAAGTATATCCAAGTAGTGAACAGATAATAACTTTCCATTAATGATTCGATAAGTTTTAAAAAATTTTATTTACTCATTATCAAAAAAATAATATTTTAATAATTGGATTACGATTAAATGTAACATAAATAAGAGCCGTGTAGTTCAAGGGTTGAAAAAACCAAAGACATAAAATAGTTAAGAATATAATAATGTATCAGTATTATATGACAATGTTTTGTTATGCTTACATAAAATGTATTCATAGCAATTATTTGTGATACATATGCTACTTTGAAAATGTGACAAAAAATCTATTAAATTGAAAAAATCTATTAAATCTATCAAATTGTTAAAAATCTATTAAAGAGGAGTTTAAAAATGTTGTTTAAAGATTAATTACAACTAGTTTTAAATGTTTGAAGTCTTTAATATATAAATATTTATTGAAGTGGGAAATTGTAATCCACAATATTAATAAAAGTATAATATAATTAAATTATGATAAAAGAATTAGAACAAAATTGAGTGTGACATGCTTGATAAATAAGATAATAATATTTAGACCTTCAAAAATAATAAATATAATGACATCATTTATTTTGAATAGGTGACATGCATTTATTAATATTTTATTTTGAAAATGAATAGAATATTTCATTTTTACACTTCTAAAATGTTGATGTTAAAAGTTGTCATAATTATTGTGACACTTGTTAATTGTAGCTTTTTTACTATTGGAACTGCCTTTTATATTAATTAAAATAAAAGAGAGTTATATTGTAAAGGGGGTGACCTGACAACTCATGGTCCCACAAAATGCCACGAGGGAACCAAAAAAAATGCCATGAAGGCTTATATTGCTATGCCCACAGGGAAACCAGAGAACAAAAATCAAACACCATCATGCACACGCCACTGCCGCACTAGGAGGAGGGGGAGGATCATCACGGGGAAGGGATGAAGGCTCCACTATCAAGCTCTGCGGATCGAGGATCCACCTGTCAGCCATCATGATCAGGATACTGCATCTGAAGAGACACCATAATTCCTCAACCAGGGGTGAAGATCCAGCGAGAGTCTGCATGGCTGGTGGCGGAGATCCCCCACCGCATAGTCCTAGTAACACCTTTCCCCCCGCGGAGGTAGGCTTCAGCCTAGCCCAGAAGAGGACGAGGCAGAAGGGCGGCCACATGGGGAAGCAAGACGATGGCTGTGTGTGGCGGCTCCTTTGGCTTGTGCCTGTAGAAGGTGGTCGTCAGGGAGGCAAAAGCCGAGGTGGCAGAAATTTTTAGTTTTTTTCTTTCAAATATTATTGAAAAATATGTACTTGAATTAGACCCAAAATTTGTCTTATCATGAAAAAGTAACCACTAAAAAATCAAATAAATAATTTTAATTGTTTTTTTTTTTAAATTATGAAATTGTTTTAATTATATTTTAACATTTGAAATATAAACATTGAGAACAAATAAATGTGTTTGATTGGTGGATATGTTGAAATTAATAAACTTGGGTGAAACATATAGTTTCTTGTCATAAATAGGAACTAATAATAGCACAATTTTAAGAAATATATGAATTATTATTATTAACAATATGTATAATTGATCGGTTGGTTTTGTAGAGAAGGGTCAAATATATATTATTATTGTTATATTAATGTTTAATATGTCAAATTAACATATTTATATGTTAAGAAGGTTTATATAAATAATTTTATTAGATAATTAATTTGTTTAAGAATTTTATTAGTGTTTATTTTGGGTACTACATAAATAATTTCCACAAATAATCATTATTTAATGTTTATTTTCATATAATTTATGATAATAATGATAAAATAAGAAAATCAATTAAATAAATAAACACCATAATCTCCCCCCCACACACAAAATTAAAAAAACCTAATTTTTTATTTATTTAATATATATAATAATAATAATAATAATAATAATAAATAAAATATTGTTTAGTTATTCTATAGTCATTTCAATAATTAGATCTTTTATTTCGACATGTATATTTTCCATTATGTGAATCCTTTTAATAAATATGTAAAGAAAAGTGTACATATATATCTCATTTTGATATAATTATGAAACTATTAAGGGGAAAATTATTAGGGAGAACTTCTTCCGTAAACAATAAAGAATTCAGATTTATTTTGTGTATAATTATATTCAATAAATAATAATTTATAGACTTTTTTTAAAGTATGATGAATGATAAGAATGGTCAATGAAAGTTTCACACATTGAGCAATGGTTGGAAGAATATGAGTTTAGAGGAAAATTATTCAAAATTAATATTGAGGAACCAAAATAGTTTGGGGATTGGAAGGATTCTTGGGTACTCTATTAGGGTTTGAGTTTTATGCTTGAGTCTACGGCACCATACTGCTTGTCACACCACCTTTCTCGATTAAGGAAAGACATTTATTTAGAAGTTTATTGCTCTTAATTGCTTTTTTCGCCCTTTGGGCGATGGTGGTTGCCAATTTTAATGACGAAAACCATTATTTCTGCATCTATTGATGCAGATGTAGGCAGCGGGAGCTCGAACAACCATGCCTTCGGTAAAGAAACGAGCTCACAAGTTTTTCCTAAAGGTTTATGATGAGGTAATGACCCTCCTTTACCTGACCCTGATGTTGTTTTAGATTTACCTCAATTTGGAAAGACTTGCTCTTGGATTGAATAGTTCCCTTTGGTTGCGTACTTCATTGGCAGTGTCCCCTCGGAGAGTATTCTCAAGAAGTGGGTTCATAACCACTGGCAAGGCTATGGTGTCAAACTTGAGTGAGTCCAAAATCTTACTAAGGCTTTCTTCATGTTTCACTTCTCCAATCCTGAACATTGCAAGGCCATTGTGAACAATGACCCCTGGTTTATTAGGAACACTCTGGTCATCTTTTCCCCTTGGACGCATGAATTTCATGTCTACAAACATGTTAAGCTTAAATTTCCTGTCTGGGTGGAGTTTCTTAGTCTACCTTTGCCCCTATGGAGTTTTGTGAAAGATATGGTTAAACCCATTAGGTGTTTCATTTGCTATGAACCAAGCAAGTTTTATGTGGCTCGCTTGCAGTGTCGGGTCTGTGTGGATGTTGACCTAGCCAAAGACTTGAAGGAAACCATTTATACCCAAGTGGGTGACACTTGGTTCTCTCAACGAGTCCTTTAAATCAATCTACCTAATACTTTCTTTTACTACCAATCTGCCAACCATATGATTCGTGAATGCCCATTAATGGCTTCCTTTTCCCTTTCTGTCAATGAAAAGAAAAATGCTAACCCTAAATCGTCCACCTCTTATAGTGAGGGTTGGACTATGGTTACTAATAAGAAAAATCCTAAACCCTAGCTATCTATGTACTGGACCATTGGAGGGTCTACCTTGGCTCCGACTCCCACAAATACCAAACAACCGGTTGCTCCTTCTCTATTTTATCATTCCTTGCTTGCAGTGTCCATAATTGCACTAACGCCTGTAATTTTACAACCTCGTTCTAAGGTGAATCTTGACACCTCTGAAAACTAGTCCATGCGTACGCATTCTCATAGCCCCTCTCCCCCAGAGGATGATGAGTATGTCCCACCGTAGAGGCGTCCTTTTTAGATAGGAAATTATGTTCCTTTTTCAAAAATTGTTGGTTCATCTATTTTTTCGAATAATTTTGTCATCTTAGGGATCCTTGAGGAGGAATTTGGCATGTACCTTGATGATTCTCAATGATTGTGTTCTCTTGGAATGTTCGTGGTCTTATTGAACCAACCCGTTGATACATGGTTAGGGACGGTTGTTAAAATTTTGGTCACATGCATGTGCTCTGTATATAGGAGGTTAAGCTTGCTAACTTTCTTCTCTAGTCTGCTGCTCGTACTATTTGGCCGGGTGCCATTTTTCATCATTCCAATCATGAGCCTAGGAAAGGGGGAATTATTACCCTTCTCTCTCCTTCTCTGCAACATTCAATTATTTCTTGGGGTTTTGACCCCTCGCACTGGGTTGTGTGGTCCCTCTTTGATCTGCATAATCAGATTTTTGGAAGCTAATATTTATGCTTCCAATGATGTTGTTGAGTGATATTTACTCTAGCAGTGGCTTGCTGATGCTTCCTGGCACACATTGGATCATGTGTGGGGATTTTAACATGGTGCAGTCTGCTAATGATAAAGTGGGGCATCTTCATATACAGTGGTGTATGGGTGAGTGAGAAGCATGGTTTTACATGCGTAACAAGCTTGGAATCTTTGATCCTAACCACTATTTCCAGCATGCCTCTGATGCAACTTAGTTCAACTTGTCTAACCTTCGACAAGATGATGACAAAGTTATCAAATGGCTTGATCGTGCTTTCCTTCCGGATCAAAGGGTCATTTCTTTCTCCACCAATTTTGGTCGACCTATTTATGTTTGGAAGGGACTTTGATCTCAAATAATCTACCTATTTTTTTCAAAATTGCATGGCAGACAACTCCTTGAAAACTCTGAAACTCCCAATTCTACCTTAGTACTTGGTGTGAAAATTTGTTGGGTGGAAAAATTTGTGGGTTTCTTGGCAATGTTCTGGGAGTCAAAGTCCCTCTAATTAAATAGATGCAACTTCTGTATTTACATGTGCATAAAAAGGTGGATTTTACTTAGTGGCCTTACGGTCGGGGATCTGACATAGGGGAACTCCACTGACCATGTGCGATAAAGCTAGAAATTGACTTTCTAGAGACATGAATTTTTCTAGAGAACATGGGAAAGGGGAGTGAGAAAATGAGATAGGAGAACTAATGTTGCAAGTAGAAATTAAGATTCCTGTACACACTAGTTAGAAATTACCACACATGCTTTTATGAGAATAAACAATCAAAAATTCCATGTTACTAGCTAGAGGAAACCATGCATAAAAATATGCACACATTCATATGCCTTGGAAATCATAGAAACTTCTTCCTTACTTAGCAATTTCAATTAAAGTATGTACAAAGCATGGGAAAAGGAGGAAACATATGCAAGAGGAGCATAGAATGAAAATGTCTATCTTCTTTGTTCTCTCTAAGCACAATGTACTCTTTAGTTTACAAAATCGATTACCAACCCTTTTAAAATGCGAATTCCTTTACAATTTAAATAAGAATGAGAGATGACTCTTCATCTACCCCCCAATGCCTTTTCATATGTCCTCGCAGCAACTTAAAACTTGTTCAACTTCCTAGGGAAACTTTTAAGACCCTTTTTATAACATGAAGGTGACTTTTACATTAGAAATATGAAGTTGACATTTTAATTTTACTAAGGAACATTTAAATAGTGCATGCCCCTAATGAAGAATTAGATCATGGAGGAGAGATAAAGTAGGGGAGAGAAGAGAGAGTAAGAAGAGAGAGAGAACATTATGTTGATGAAGAATCCACTCCCGTCGACTCCTAGAAGGCTTTGTCTGAATTGATCCGCAATGCCTTCAAACACTTTGGACCATTTCAATCCTCCTTTGTTGGCTATAAATTTCTATTTTAATCAACTTTATATTTTTAGTATGCCTCACCATGGACACATGTCTATTTTTAGTAAGTTCACTAAGGTGGAAAAATTGTGATCCAGGAACCGTGGGGCATGATAGAGCAAGGCAAGACATGTGCAATTAAAAACATTTCATGACGGACATAGATCGGTAGGGAAATTTTTTTATGGATGGGAAAATTTTACTATCCCTACTGAACCAAGGGGATGAGAGGGACAGAAAAACCTACTTTGTTCCCTAGAGGATTGATTTTTTACTTCAAGACTTGAAACTGAGAGGAAGAGATGAGGGAGTGCGAATACACGCATGTAAGGAAAACAAAATTGGGATCAAACAGAGAAATAGAGAAAAATTTATGTATGGGTGACATTTTACTATGTCCCCATTGCACCTTTGCAAAGGGACATGAGGTGCACAAAAATGCACCATGCACTTTTCAGAGGATAAAACATAAGAATTTGGCCAGTCTGAAAGAGAAAACTCTGAAATTGAGAATGTTCCAGAGTTTCGAGGAGGTCTTTCTGGGTGAAATTGTATATGATTTTAACTCTCAAAAAGCCTTATAAGATCAATGATATGGGTCTCATATTTTAACTCTTCTTGAAAAATCATTGAAATGGACCCCTTTTTTATCAGTATTATCAATTATTCCGTGTGAAGAATGAGATCCACTGAAAAACATGCTAAGATTTTTTTGTAAAACCATGATGATTCCACCTTTTAGACGTATTCTTATTAGCTTTCCAATGAGTATTTTTTTTCATCCTGGATCCTTATGGAAGCTTCTGATAATCATCCATCAAATATTAGGTAACTATTTTGAAATGCGTAAGAGACAACTTACTATTTTTAGATAAGTTTCAGAATCAATCTATGTGAACTCCAACCAATGTTGCCAACTTGAATGTTTATCCCCTTGTATGCTTATTTTGTGAAATACGCATCTTCACCTCGACCGCTTCTTGGAATGACTTGTTATTTCTAGTAGGTCCCCATATAAGGAACTTACTATTGTTAAGTAAGTGGTTGTTTTCACCATTTTTGGCACTGCTTAATGATTCTGATCTTTTGATTATCTTTAGTGCACACCATCTTCGCCGCAACTAATTTTAGATATGGCTTACCAAAAATAGCCAGTACCTATGTAGAAAGGCTTACTATTTTTGGAAAGTGGGTTTTTGGGTATCAGTTTATGTTATAACATGAATTTTCCCGATAAGAGTTTTTGCTCTACCGTGGTCCTCTAAAATTTCACATCAACCTGAGTTCTGGAATTGGAGATTTTAAAATTTCAAATTTCCATCTTGGGAAATTGGGGTTCCTTCACTACAAAAAATAAGGGGCGTGTTTGCAAAATATTCCACTTGGATTCTAATGGCCTCCTAAAAATGTCGATGATCGTAAAAAATCCCATGTCAATCTGTGCACTGTTCTTTAAGTTACGAATATTTTTCACTTTGGGGCCAACGAAGACATTTTGGTGAAGAATATATCCTAAAGCCTTTAAAAATACATTTTTTTTCTTGTTACGTTATCCTCATCTAAACATGGAAAAAATGGTAGCAATGGGTCTAATCTTTTGATTCTTCTTAAAAATCTTCCAAAAATGGCATCCTTCCTTGGAATCACCAAGTGTGGCTACTCAAAATGAACTCGCCTAGTAAGCACACATGGTTTTCTAAAAAATATGAATATCTACTATCATGTATAGGTTTTTCTCATATTTCCAATGAGTATTTTATTTCCTTATAACTCCTTACATATCTCCCGCAATCATCCGAAAAAGATCAAGTACCTATTTTGACTACCTTCTCCTCATAGGGGCTAAGACTGGGTCATATGAAAACCCACATGGAAATAAGGGGGTGAGAGAGAAATTTTTTGTGTTCCCTATGTCACATTTTCCAAAGGGAATGAAAGGGACATAAATTTCCACTTCGTGCCTCATCGTGACACTTGGCTGATCATCCATGCAAGGAGAGGAAATTCTCCAACTTAGCTCTCGGGGGCTTAACTAGAAAATGAGAGGTCACATTGGTGTTCTAGGGGATAAAAAGGGTTGGGTGAATTTTTGTGTCCCCTATTTACCTTTTCTAAAGGGACTAAAGGGACATGAAATCCCTACCAAGCTCATGGTGCCGACATGTGTCCTTCTTAAAAAATGGCTAAGTATGAAAACTCTTACCTTGGGACCAACTTGTGGATTTGATATCTTGGGCTCTCGAATGAATTTCAGGGTGAACATTTTATATGATTCTAACCTGAAAACACCTAAATTCATCCAATGGTGATGGTTTCAATGACATCCAAATTTGTACTAAAAAATACTCCATCAAATTTCACCTTCTTTCTTGGGACCGTCCCATGTGTGCACCAGAAGAATGAGTTACCTAGGGAAGTCCATGATAGTTTCATGATGTCTCATTTTTTCCATCAATTTAGGGCATTGAAAATGTATTTCAATTGAAACCTTGTTGGGATTTAAAATCATCACAGGGTATCCTAGAATCTTTATTTGAAGCTATCAGGTCCTTGTTCACGGTGTGTGCTCATTCAAGTCCTGAAACCCCACTTTTGCTAAATTATTTCCAACACTTCCAAATCTTCCCTGAATCTTTCAAAATCATCTCCTTCATGTTCCTATTAACTTGAATACTCCTCCATGATTATTTTTTACTCCTTTTCTGATCCACTCTAGGGGTGGTGTACTAGTCCTAGGAAGACTAAGTGGTATCCCTTCCCAAAACTGCTCGAATGCTTAAATGTTCTAGAAGGATCCTAAATCACCTAGGGGGATTGATTTCAATTTCATAAATCACCTAGGGGGACACCTTGACATTCACATAGGGATCATTATACTGACATGGATAGGACTGGTGATTGGGATAGAATGACCTTGGGGATGTCTTGGGCAGGTATGAATTTGAAAAATTTCGACACTGTGGTCCATTGTCATGCTAATTTTTTTTTGGATATTTTCATGTTGCACATTTTCTTGACAAGAATACTACTCACCTGTAGCATAAGAGAATTTTGGAGAACATTATACACATTTGGAACCTAGTTGAGTACCCTTCTGGTCCAACTAGGTGGATTGTTTGGTGGTAGGATGCCATTATTAGAGTTACGTCCTCGCTCCGTTTTTTTTTTATTAAGGGAAAATAGTTTTGAAGGGACTATACCCTGTATACAAAAGGGCTCAAAAGCCAGATAGAAAAGATGAGATAAGTAGCCCAGAGAGGGGCAAAACAGTCAACCAAGAAGGCTCAACAGCCAGATATTACAATAATGGTGAAAAGTGGATCTAACAAACAGAGATCTTGAACTAAGAAGACAAGAACAAAAAGAAACCAAAAGAGAAACATAAAAACGAGGTCCGCCAAAAAAAATCTCCAGAACCGCCTGATGACAGCCAAATCGCAGCCAAAAAACCGCAACACAACAGCCCGTTACTTGATGGCTCTGTCAATCTTGGTATTGATGGCCTGCAGTGACATGAAAAAGGCAATGGACGTGGCCTGAGAGGGGTCCTTCATGTCTGCTTGGGAGATTACAATGTCCCTATTCTCTTTAGGGCCCCATATGTCTTCATTGATTCCACTTAAACTACAAACACTGTGGACATGTTGTTCAATGAAGTTATAGATGCTTTTGAGGGCAGATAAAATGCAGTCATTGCGGCTTTTGGCATTCTCCAATCTACCATCAAGGGACTGTAGTTTCTTGAAGACTTCATCAATGACCCCCTCTTCCTCCTCACTTTGAAGGATCCTTTTACCCTTGGCTCTCTCCATGTTTTTTAGAGCCCCTTTGAGCTCTTGAATCTCCTTCTCCGATCTGTCAATCCTCTCCAGCAAATCCTCCTCTTTGGGATTCTCCACAGGCATGCTAATATGCAGGAGGTTTTCAGCTAGTTCTAAGTCTTTGTGGCTCCTAAGGACTCGTTAGGAGGCAGGGATTTTAGCTTTCTTGATTTTCTTGCTGGAGCCAACATCATCATTCTTTATTTTTAGTAGGGGTGGAGTGGGAGCAGTATGGGCAGGTGGGGGTATGAAGGAAGGAGGTGGGATAGGGTTCATGGGAGGGCAGCTGGAAAAGTGATGGTGAATCAGGAGGATAAGGCCTTGGTGTAGAGGGACAACCCGAGAGTGATTTTGAACTTCCCTTATAGATTTCTCCAAGGAGTTGATTAGATAATGAGGAAAGCTAATAATGTTATTTCTACGAAAATGATTCAGAAAAATCAGATGCTTGTGAGGAATAGTCACATATCTTCCTTCAAGGGTAACATACCTTACCACCATTTTGGAAAGTTCATCAAAAGGTACAGGTATCGACTCCACCTTGAGGCCAGCAATTACAAACTCAAGATTCTCTCCTTCTTCTAAAAATTTCTTGGTTTCCACCTCCCTGTCAACCTTTTTATTGAAGAATTTTGTGCCTTCCAGGCTGAGACCCGTGATCTGAGCTATGAGCTCTTCTGTAATTTCCATTTTCATGTTACTATACTTGACAATTTTGTTCTTCCAACCCTTGGCGAATTTGATGGAGATGTCTTGGTTGAAGCCTTGAATCCTCTCAATGAAATTCGACAGGCCCCCGATTTGCAGGTACTCCCAAAGCTCCGTGTTCTCTTTCCACTCAGGATTGTGGGTCGGTTCGGTTTTGCATGGCGGACCCCCCATTTTTCCTTTGTTCCTATTCCTGATTTCAATGGTAAACAAGCTTGCAATGTGCGGGACAGGCCGAGCGGTGTTTTTGGTATTTGAATCTGCTCTTCCCGTGAAAGCCGGCTTAATTATAATGTTACATTTGTTATTATTGCCCTGCTCCCCAGCTTTCCTCCCATGCCAAGAAATGATGGCAATCCAGCCCACACAATTCGCAACAATCATCAAAATCTTTTGTGATGTCATCATCATGTACTTGGGGATCCGCACATTAGCATCTAAAATACAGCCGCTAATCATGATTTTCACTGCCATGTAGATCAATGATGATGGTTGTATTGACATGAGTGGGAAGAACGTCCCCGCCAATCCAAGTTTGAAAGGAATTATAAACACCTAAGTTAGCCAAACTGTCGGCAACCCTGTTTTCCATCTCGATAAGTATGGGTGATGTGGACATTAGCAAAGCTTTTGCAAATATCTATAGCTTCCTCAATATAATCCTTGATAGACCAGCTGGGGTGTTGCTTTTTGTTCAGAAGATTTATAATATTTAGAGAATCACCTTCAATTATGATATTTCGAATATTACAATCTCTGGCAAGTCTAATACCCCAAAGAGCCGCCATGGCTTCGGAAATATGATTAGTCTGTCTTCCCATTCTTCCAGAAAAAGTAGCAACATAGCAGCCTCTTTGATCCCTGATGATGCCCCCACCACCAGAGTCACCCGGATTGCCTTTTGAGGCCCCATCAAAATTTAATTTGTGCCAATCAGTGGGGGGTTTAATCCATCAGACTTTGTTTCTGTCAGTACCATTTTTATTTCTGTTGATAGTGGCTATATTCCATTCAGTCAGAATGCAATCTTCATTCTCCGGGTAGAGTCTATTTTTAGGGGGTTTAAATCTAGCAATATTATCTTGCACAACAATGATTATTTCCTTATAAACTTTGTTACAAGCCTGTCTATTGCTTCTGAAAATACTATCATTACGAGCCTTCCAAATTCTCCACATAGTGTGTGGCAGAACAAGTTGCCATAGTCTTGTCACTATGCAATGTTTAAATGGAGAGCTCCATTGCTCCCAAGTATGAAGGTAGGTAAGGGGAAAAATCCATCTTAGATTGAATTTTGTAAAAATAAGCTGCCAAATTTTGGAAGCAATCTCACAATGGAGGAATAAATGTTTTATATCTTCAGCCTCTTGCTGACACATGCAACATCTATTAGGCATGATGAATCCCTTCTTAATGAGGTTATCATTAGTTAGGATCTTTCCATTAATAACAAGCCACCAAAAGAAGTTCACTCTAGGGGTTAGCTCCGACATCCACAACTTGTACCACTTGATTTTGCTTTCCATGGATGCAAAGAAATAATTATATCCTGATTTGACAGTGTAATCCCCATCAAAATAATCATTCCACATGAGCTCATCTTTAAGATTTTGATTACTTAGATGGATTAGGGAAAGTTGATTCTGGAGAGATATAATATCATCCTGAATATTATCATTCTCCACTTTTAGCTGCTTCCATTTTCTTTTGTTTCCATCCCTCTCAATGTATCCTTGGATTTTGTGTCCATACTTTGCAATTAAATTATCTGTCATATGATCATAAGCAGAAATCCAGTTAGAATAAGTCCACTTATCGGTCCAGAAGTTTATGTTTTTCCCATCTCCAAGCTTCCAGTTGCATCCCTGAAAGAGAATGTGTCTGCTGCGAAGAAGGTTGTTCCAGAAAATAGAACCACATGTCCTTGCTCCGTTTGTATGGGAAACATGCTGTGTTATTCAGAAAAAGGGTGTATAAGGCCTCTACCCATGACTCTGTTATAATTTCAAGATATCTTGACCACACGCCCTTCAATACCTGCGTTTAGACCGAGGTGGCACAAGGGCAACAAAAACTCAGGATGGAAGAGGCTTATCAAGTTTGCGGGGTGCAAATTAGATCTCAGTTGCATTGGTTCAAGATCGGTAATTGAGTTACCAATGAATTATTCACTATCTTTCGACCTCACCATGCCTCCCGTTCAATCTGGTAAATCAAGGGTGTTGCTAGTCATATCACTAACCTCCTGGATGTCTTGCAGACACTTTTTCATCATTACCATGGTGTATTTTATGTGCAACCATAAACTCTAAAGAGGGATGCCATTTTTTACAGTGCCTACAGGTAGTTCCTTGTAAGATTTTTGAGAGTCAGAGAGTTTTATGTGATCATCCACTTTTCGTCGATGACCTTATGGAAGGTATCATGCAAATAAAAATAGACAAAGATCCTGGTATTGATAGCTTTCCATGTGAGTTTTATCAGGTGTTATGGGATACTGTTTGTTCTGACCTTCATCATGTTAATTTTGAAGCTATGGATAAAAATTCTCTTAGGCCTTTCATAAATCAAGTTAATATTAAGTTTATCCCCAAGGTTGGAGATCCTGAACTCATCACTAGTTGGAGACTGATCACTCTGTTGAATGTGTCATACACGATTATTGCCAAGGCCTTAGCCCTCTAGATATGTAATATTTTGCCTCTTATTGTGTGTAGTGAGAAAAGTAGACTCATTAAGAACATATTCATTATGGAAAACATCATTACTATTTGGGAAGGCATGAAGTGGGCCCAATTATCTGATCAAAAGACTCTCTACATCAAAATTGATTTTGAAAAAGCTTATGAAAGGATTGAGTGGCCTTTCATTATTGCCATGTTACAAACTCTTAGCTTTGGCTCTAGGTTCATTTGGTCTCTCAATATGTTATTCTAGGATGCTAATGCCAAGATTACCATTAATGTATTTCACTCTGACATATTTGAGCTTCACAGGTCCATTCAGAAAGGTTTCCCCTTAGCTCCAGTGCTTTATGTGCTTGTTGTTGAGGGTTTTAGTTATTTTCTTGCCAAGTATGCTTCGCAAAGGTTAATTAAGGGCATTTCTCTTCCTAATTCTGATCTGCAGCTTATTAGTGGTCACTTTTATGATAACTCTTTCTTAACTCTGACTGAGAATGAATAGTCTTTTACCAACACCTTGCAATGTCTAGATACTTTTTATTTTCCTTCAAGTTCTTCCATTCAATGGAAGAAGACTCAATGCTATAGACAATATATGGCTCCCATTCCTCCATGGATGGAAGGTTTTACTTGAAAGTAGATTCAACCAGGGGTCGAATTGAAGTTTATGGGCATTCCTTTTTCTTTCCAAGCTATTCTTGCTACTTTTTGGTCTTATGTTATCTAATGAGTTGAGAAAAAAATTGCTTATTGGATTACCAAGCCCGTTTCTCTTGCTGGTAAGTTTTAAATTTTCTCTAAGGTGCTCGATGTTACTCATGTGTATTATTCTTCATGTTGGGTGCCCTCTAAGGCTTCTTATGCTAAGTTGGAAAAATTTCTTAGAGATTTCTTATGGCCTAACACTCATAGTCACAAAGGCTTCCACATAGTGGCTTGTGACATTTGTTGTTCTCCTAAAGAGCCGGGTGGCTTGGGGCTTATTGACATTCGGCTATAAGGCATTGATCTTAGTGTCAAGTCTATTTTTAGGGGTTTAGAAGGATTTGAGGCCTAAAAAATATTGCTTCATCATTGCATCTGTCAAAGTGCTCCTTTTGGCCAGCAATCCTTGAAAAACTTGAGTATGTAAAGCTTGTTTCTCTCCCCTATTCTAGTCAAAGTTGGAGGAACATTTTTTATGAAGATTATCTTAAAGGCATGTGAACTGGTGAAATCTCACCTCAGCTGAGTGGGGGATGGTTTCAGAACTAGGCTGTCCATTAACTCACCCTCTTTATGGTGGCATTATGTTATTAATTTTCACAATGTTCTCTTTGTTATGGTCCCCTAGATTAAAATCGTATGGATTTTTAAACATGGAATCAAAATTCTTGGGAATATTTTCTATAAGATTAACCATTCTTGGAAACCTTGGGTTCTTATAAAATCATAATTTAGCATTAAAAATGGCGATAAAGAATTTATACAGGAAACAAAGAATGCCATACCTAGGGATATGCTTCAAAAAATTGAAGTTTCTCCTGCTGTTCAGTGGTGGTGTGATTGGCACTGGCCCATAACAACTCCATTGAGTCGGTACAAACTTTAGCTTGGTTACCTGCTTCTTGCTCCTTCTCACATCCCTTTCAAAAAATTGAACAAGACTTGGAAGCTCAATTCCCCGCACAGGGTATGGAAACACATATTCAATAACTTTTGGAAAGCTCTCATAGAACTGAAAAATGAACATTTTATCTAGTGCATTCTTTATCAGGGCTTTCCGGTTGGAAAATGTCTTCAACATCGTAGGGTTTGCTAATCCCTTGTGTCCTACTTGTGAACGTTCTGAGTCTCTTATGCATTTTTTCTGGTTAATCCCACTTTCTCAGTCCGCCTGGAAATGGATTCAATCCCTCTTCCATCCTTTTTTCCCTAAACCCTTCACCTCAAAAATTGTTTTACCAGGGGACTCGGCATTGCTTCCTATAAAATTAAAAAAAATTGGAAAATCTTTCGTATAGAATTTTTTTTTGAAATTTGGAAGACTATAAATGAATCTATTTTTAATCAAACTTCTCTTATCTTGGATTTTTCATGTGTTTCTTCAAATCCATGTCTAGGTGGAAAAATTCCACTTGGAGGTGGAACATTTATAGGATATTCTCACCCACTAGGGTAGTGCCCCATGCTATGTCAGTCAGGTTCTGTCTCTGTAACGGCGATGGTCTTCACTTCTCCCTCTGCCTGTCTCACAGTCAAGGTGCCTATCAAAGTCAGCGTGCCAAGGCTCAACGCAGTTCCTCCCGTCCTCAACGGTAGGCCAATGGTGTTTTCTAGCGGCTTGGTGGTGATGGATGGAGAGCTCCTCCCCGATCCCAGGATAGTTATGGATCTCTCTGGGGGATCCTCCCTCTATCAACAACAGTGGCAGTGACTCTAGGTGGCCTTCTTCTTCATCGAATTTTGGCTCCAGGGGATGCCAACCCTGATAAATTTCTACACTTAACTCTTACAATTTCTCTGACTAGACAGGATGATCTAGCCTGTGATCAGGGCGATGGTTGGGATCCTACATGATCTTCTCTCGATCCCTCTGTAATAGGTTGGGATGATTCGCGTAGACCACTGCTACTTAAATATCTCCTTGGTGACTTGTCACTTATGTGAGTTGTTATTTTGTTCATTTGTATTTTGTATCCCATGACACGTGTGTGTCTAGTGTGGCATATTTTGAGCTGTGACTTCTCCACCTGGGTTTTTGATTGGGAGCCTTATGTACTTTTCTTGATCATATCAATATAAAAGTGTGTTTCAATCAAAAAAATAATAGTGAGAATAGATTGTTTGGAAAATTGTCATAATTATTATTTTATATAATATTATTGAAATTTTAAATCTATAATTGTTGGATTAATTATATGTTATTCATAATGAGACTAATTGATATTAAATAAAATGTGATTATATATGGATGTTTCTACTCATACTAGTACATATATCTTAAATACATTTATCTAAATAATATCGAAAGATATCAATCTCAAAGTATTTATTTCATATTTTTCACAAATCATGATTATAAATTTAACTCCATATCTTTTATGGTATATTTTACATGATTAGTGAAAAATTGCGCCAATGTAGATACAATAATGTGTGAAGCTTCAAAAACTATTTCCAGAAAAAAATTGCTCCAAAATCCATCTTTAAGACAAGATAGTATGATTTTTCGATTGACATAATAAAAAGGGAAGATTTTAAATGACAATCAAATGGACGTCAAATTTAAGGTTGGCACCTAAAAATATTATAAGTGACAATCAAATTGACGTAAAATTTAAGATTGGAATTACAATGTGAATACACTCACACCATTACAACCCATCACCACCCCCCAAAATATCATTGTTGAATGTATCTCGACATTTTGAGCAATGTATTTTTATTGACCAATAAAAAATTTAAAAGTTAAATTTAAAAAGTATATTTGAATAAATATGTGAAGTATTTTTAGCTATATTTTCTTAATCATTATCAGTTGAGAACTCTTGAGACATAATTTAAGTACATCCTTGTATTATGAAGAAAAATAATAATTTAAAGGAATTTTAATTTTCTATTTCTTTTTAATATGATGAATGATAAATTCATCCCTAAACATGGAGATCCAAAGCTAATAATAAATTGGCATTCCCATCACTCTGCTTAATGTGCCATACAAAATCATTTCCAAAGCTCTTACCATTTGGCTGTGACACATCCTCCATGTCATTTTTCATCTTGAATAAACTGACTTTATCCAAGGGAGATATATCCTCAACAAAATTATTGATGTCTAGGAAGGCATGGAATGGGCTCAAAAATCTAATAAGAAAGCCCTCTTCATCAAAATTGAATTTGAGAAAGCTTATCATCGGATTTAATGGCCATTCATTCTTGTTATGATCAAATCCTTGGGTTTTGGTCCGAATATTATTCAGACTGTTAATATGATATTTGTGCATGCCTCTACTCATATCACCATTAATGCGAAAAAATTCAGAGATTTAGTATTTTCAGATCTATTCAGTAAGGATTCCCTCTTACGCCACTCTCAAAGTTCTCACGAATGAAGGATTTTGATACTTGCTTGCCAAAGCTGAATCCTACGGGCTTGTCAAGGGCATTGTTCTTCCGTCTCTTGATGGATCCCAATTTCTCAATGGCCACTTTGCAGATGACTCCTTCTTTATACTCATTGAAGAGGAAAGTAATATTAATCATGCCATGGAGTGCATGGAAAGCTTGTGTTTAACATTTGGATCTTCCATCCAATGACACAAAATGAAATTCTATAGATATTCCTTCCTTCCCACACCCCACTGGTTGACATCCTATGATTGGAAGATGCTTGAGCATGGATAAATGTTTGAGTTCTTAGGCATTCATTTTTCCTTCCAAGCTTCTCCTATGAAGCTCTGACAGTATGTCATACAACATGTGGCCCAGAAACTAGAATAAAAGATCACCAAGTTGCTGCCTTTAATGGGAAGATTCAATATTTGCTCCAAAGTTCTCAAAGCCACTCATGTTTATTATTCCTCCTGCTAGGTCCCATCTAAGAAGTCCATGCATAAGCTTGAAAAACTGATTAAATAATTCCTTTGGACCAATCCTTCTTTCGGTAAAGGATTTCATAGATTTTCCTGGGAAACCTGTTGCTTACCCAAAGACTCAGGTGGCTTAGGGGTAAGTGCATGGAAATAGGGGACCAAGGGGGTCAAAAGTTGACACATTTTTCTTGAAATCAGAAAAACCTAAACGTGAATTAATAATTTGGAAAACATATGCTATAAATTTGACAATGTGATAAGAATAAGTATTATAGTGCTCAGAATCTAGTTTCTAAACTACTATTTTTTTATGAAAATGGTGGGAGATTAAGTAGGCTCAATGTTGTGCATACACAAAGTATGTATATTTTTGTGTAAAAAAGATAACAACCTATTGTGTGTGTATCCCCACATTTTTTGATTTCTATAAATTATTTTTGAAATCCCTTTAGTAGAAAGTTAGCTAAGACTAATGTACAAGGTCCCACTAATTTTTCATAATTTTTGGATGAATATATTATTATTTTTTATTAATTTTCAAAGTGCACACATCCCAAAACTAAAATATTTATGTGTACACCCCCGTAAATTTGATAAAAATAGTCATTTTTTTTCAATATGTGTAGAATGGAGTTTAAAAGAGGTATTTTTTTTTAAATTCGGGTGAAAAAATCATAAATCGTGTACAAAAACGAAGGAACTAATATTAAAAGAAATTAAGGACGAAATCTTTAAACTAATCAAATTTTAGAAATAATATATTGTCACTAAGCTAAAACCGAGCTTGATGTGGTAGTATATTGTTTTTGGAATATTATTTTATAAATGTAGTCACAAAATCATGCACTTTAGACATTTATTTATCCCGGTCTTATACTCCTATGTAGAAGGTTCTCAAGTGAAGAAAGTACTAATTAACCCCTATCCCTTTGGCCATCTTATTTATTATATTCCATAATTTATAACCTATTGTACCCATTTACCTAGTCATTTCTAAAGATCCCGTGTCGTCTTAGCCCTAACTCCAGTGCCCAAATTTAATATTGGGGCGGCCATGGGCACCCTGGTCCCACCTGAAGGTGTCCTGATCTCTTTTCCGATTTCCCACCTTTTTTGAGTCTTTTCTAGCCATTTTTCATAATGATATTTCTTGTGGTTGGTCTTTTCAGGGTTAATTACGAAATTAAACCACGATAACCTTATAAATATAAAGTTATGATACCATAATGAGGGACCTAGCATCATACACTACTATAACTCCATCTAGAGTTGCATCAATCTATTGCATTGACATCCACATAGCTCCATCATCAAGACACAAGCTAGGAAATATGCATCACACTTCATAGGGGGAGGGATTCTATTGTATTCCATGCACACATAATATTACATTTTCTGAATTTAGCTATTTCTTCCTACTTCACAAAGTGCAATTGACACAACAACACCTAGGGCATGACATGCACACACACACACACACACTAGAACTACATTCAGGTTTGAAATGTAGTGCAACGCTAAGTTAGTAAGCGTAATTTTGTGGTAGTTGATGTCAGTCCGACCCATTCATTTTGCATCTTTCTTTTTTTAGGGTTTTGATACTTCATTTTGGTCTCTTTCAAGTTATTTATTTTCCTTGAGAATATTTGGAGCATTCAACGTAATACAGAGAAATCAATGTGACAGGTAGGCAAAGCTTAAAATCACCTTCTGACCCTATAAAGACCAGTTCTAGATATTTTTCCTAAACCAGGGCACCCAAATCTCATGCCAGAGCTCCCGTGGGAACCCCAGTCTTGCTCCAGGCGCCCCACTCCAACCACATCATCCAGATCTGTCATTTCTAACATTGCGGCATAGTTATTCCTGATTTCTAATTTAATGTGCAGTACTGCAACATAATCTGACATTTATTAGTTATTAGCTAAGTTCTTTCTTTTCCCTTCTTGCATATTAGGGTTTATTATTTCATTAGTTGCATTTAGTTATTTCTTTTACATGTTATCTTTGGGTGTTTATTTGCTACGTTTATATGTCCTCCTAGATTAGATTAACTATATTGCACTATCCCGAAATAGCCAATTTTAGTTAATTGGTTTGGTTAACCCGACGTCTTATCATGGAGCAAAATAATCCTTTTGAATCTCCAATCATTCTAATTTTTTTATCTCTTTGGCAAAGCCTTTGTTGATGATCATGTCGATCCTTGTAGTTATCAACCTTGTCCTTCAAATATACAATTCCTATCTTTTGGTATAAACCCTAGTACTCTAGATGACACTATTTTTACTTATCTATGTACTATTGATCCCACTATTTTAGCGTGCATCTTAGAAGTAGCAAAAACTCCTCAACCTAATCACATAATTACAGCCCCCTGCCATTGTTGATTCCTAAGATAATTTTCATTCACCCCTTACTTCTCCCACATTATATGTACATGATTCTCCTCATACAATATGTTTCTTTACCTCTCCATCTTCTACCCTTCAACCATAACCTCTTCAAGCTCCATATGACTTTGACACTAATATCTGTATGGTTGATGAGCTTCCTCTTGTTTCATCTCTAGCTCTTGATGTCACAAATGCTATGATACTTAATACATGGTCCACTCCACAACGTTCTCTTTCTCTATCACCTCCATCTCTCTTATCCCCATTTGAGGGTACTATAGGTGTGATAGACATAATTTCTTCTATGTCACCTACTACTTCTACAACAACTACTACTACTACCACTATTACTACTACTGCGATCCCTTATCAAGGACCTATCTAGTCCGTATATGTCATTTTATTATCCTCATCTTCACTACCACCATTCACTTGTACTCTCTTTATATATGATTCTTATTGGGAGAATATACCGCCTTATACTTCCTGTCAAGCCACTGTATGTTCACATGATGATATACCTTCATAATCCTTTATATGACTCGCATTTATATCATGGATCTTTTATTCTCACTGCTGCATATGAAATTCATGTTTTTCATCTTGTTTTTCAGCTTGTGCATTATCATACTTCCTCCCTACTTTCTCTTGGCTAGTCTTGGTTAGATTATATCAAAGGCACATTTGATCCTACCAATATAGATATAGCTTTTCCTATGCCATTTGGTATTGTATGCATTTGCAATAGCTCCTTTCTTTGTTACTCACTTAATTTTACTATTTGGGATGCTCAGGAGTGTCCATTACCTTCTTTTAATTATGAATGATATGCCTTGGAAATGTATAACTTATGTCTTCGTAGTTATTTCGATGACCAACCACACACCATTGCTTATCCGGTTTCCTGCATTGTCCCATATGGTTTCGAAAATGATATTAATGAAAATTTAGAAGACTTTTCTTATCCATTTCCTCCCTTTATTGATCAAAATACACCACCACACACAATAATTCATGTAATCAAACCTTTAGGTGACAACTGTAACCATTCTGATCATCTATCTAGTACATCATTTTTGGACTCAATCAATGCCCTATATACTTCAGCTCAGAATAACCTTCAGGCTATGGAAACCACTATTAACTCTATTAGATCTAAAGTTCAACATCTTAAGGATACCTGACAGTCACATATTTTTGCTCTTTGTACATCTCATATGCAATCCATTTCTAATACCTATCATCCAATTGAAACTCAAGGCATATCATTGCCTGAACCTCTCATATTTGAATATAATGTTGTACCACATGATATTATTATACAAATCCTTAGTCATCAGTTGATCACCCTATCACGTACTCATTATTACCTTCCTTATCGACTAACAAAATAACAAGGGCGTCCATACTGCCATTATCATCGAATTAATGGACATCTTGATAACACTTGCCACAATTTGGCACAAACAATCAAACATCTCGAGCATCTAGGCCTTCTTTATTTTGTTGTACAACATTATAAACCTAATGATAACACCCAGGGGATTCTTATATATCATGAGCATTGTGATAATATTACTCAAGCATCGTCTATTCGATCACATCATTCCACTAGAATTACACATAGGTATAGAACTCTTCCACAGACAGTTACCACACCTTGGTGTAGATCCTCACCTGGGTTTATTCCAGCGGTCCTTCTCCACCTTCGTGTTCTGCATCACATAGCTCTCCATCACTAACACATTTTTTAACACTACAACCTTCTTCATATAGTCATCCTTCACATGCGTATTTACTTCACTCGCTAGTACATTGTATTCCTACTATACAACTGCTATTAGAACATGCTCATATAATTCCTCCCATTTATCAAATGAAGGACCTACGTCCTTCACCATCATCAGATAGCTCATTCATTCACACACACTATGGGGGCATAGCACTTCAAATTCCCCCCCACCTCATTTTAAGTACCATTACTACATTTGCACATATTCATTATTTGTAATCATCATATATCATAGCAGAGTCATTACCCAATGACACACTCTTGTGCTTTGGTTTACACTTGACTTTTGAGGGATTACTACTACAATGAACCCCACACACTGCAATATAGGCATTACACATGGAATTTTACCATAAACTACGTGTTATAAACCATAAATTCTATATTCATTCCACAACATTTTTACATTTGCGCATTTATACTTCATATCTCATCCTATTTTTCATCACATAGAAGTCTAGCATTACATTTCTAGTCTATATACATACATTCAACACACTACATTTTTACACATTCTACACTTGTCACATTGCATTCTATACATCACATCTTTACACATTCTACTCCTCACATGCTCTTATTTTTTCCTTACATATACTACATTGTCTTCTCCTCGTTGTACTTACTACCTGGTGATGCACTTTAGTTCATCAGTCCATACTTGACTGCTGAGGTTTTAAAAATCAAATGGACCTTACACTCATCACGTGATCACCATTCCACATTCTATCATGCATAATTTCTAGGATAGTGACATATGATTTAGGCTAGATCATCACATATTCTATATTTTTCTAGTGGTATATACCTTAGGTTAGATCACCACTCCCTTTGGTCATTTTGTAGTGATATACACTTAGGGATAAATCATCACTCATCCAATCATCTTTTAGTGACATATGCTTTAGGATAAATCATCACGTTATCTATCATTTTGTAGTGGTATACACCTTAGGTTACATTACCACTCCCTCCTTACATCTTATAGTGATATACACTTAGTGTTCATTCATCACTCACCCATTCATCTTATTAGTGATTTACACTTAGGGATAAATCATCACTCCAAATTTCATCTCATCACGGTATATGCTTAGGCTATAAGTTCTATGGACATCTCTTCTACATGTCTCTTATCCTCACCACTATGCATATCCACATTCCCTCACAGCACGATAGACATGATACACACTACTCTACCATTTCCCGATGATGCATTCTCGTTTACGATTCATTCTTAACTACTGAGGGGAAAACAAAATGAACCTCACTACATACATTTACATCCACTCAAGGGGCACATAGCTCCTATTATTCCATATTTCATTCCATCTCATCCATCCTCATCATATTACATACTATGGTTGCTTATACTCTTGTTTACTTTTTCTTTTTCATGGTCACTTTATTACACATGCTAGTTTGATTACTTGTATTTCATTTATCTATATCATACACACATGAAGATTTATGACTTCTTCTAGTAATGATCATATATACAAGTCTCTTACATGTGGCATGGATTCCCACCTTCTACCCTTCCTACATTGGTTGTTGGGGGCATCCACACATTCGTGTCTACTAAGTGCTATTGTTTCATTTTGTACTTAGAACTTTACATTACTTTCTTATACATGCTTTTGAAATACTAGCTATCTTTCTAACATACTAATAGGTGCTTCATGTGTAACATTATTTATGTAGGGATATTGGTTTCCATACTTATTTGTTATATTGTCTTCCATTGTTTGTTATTGTTTACTATTGTTTGTGGGGATTGCCCTATGTTTGGTGTGCACAGTTGTCTGTTGTTTAAGGCCATGATGGCCTTGTGTGTCTTGCAAAATTTTGAGTGATGTCCCATGTTTGAAACCCACTTTGTGCGGCCTACTTGTCTCCTTGCGTGTTTACTACAGGGTAAGTGCATGAATTTGGGGGGTGGACAAAAAACCAAAAATAGATGAAACACATACTCGTTTTGCTAAAACATGCTCGCGTTTTATTTTTTTTGGTTTGGTAATTGCCGAACCTAAAACACATACATGTTTTAAAGAAGGAAAAATGTGTACATGTTTTAAAGAATTCAAAGCACGTACGCGTTTTGTACAGTATGGACTATGTATGTGTATTTGGGTGTCTTATACTTAGAAAAATAAATGTCTATTATTCTTAGTAAAAGTATAAGATTTCTTTTATTATTTCTTATAATTTAAATTTATTTTAGTAAATATAAGAAATTTGGGTCACTCTGCACCTGATGGAAGTGGTCATGTAGCTCCAACAATTATAATCTAGAAGATAGTTTTTCAAAATCTAATCTGGTCAGTACTTACTCATTTTCAAGATTTCAGCAAAGGAACTAAAATTTTCAGGGCATATATATTGTAGTCGGTGTTTGTCTTGGGAAAAAATATAGTCGTTTGTTAGGTTTTTTGACCTTCTAAATTGGATTTTGGCCCTACCATTGCTTGAATTGGTACCAATTTTTAAATTTGGTCCATATTTCACTTTAGTGACCATGAATCAACTCTATGATGCTTGTCTACTTCTTACTAAAAATATATCCTCACTTTGTAGATAGATAGAGGATTTTTTCCTAAATGATATTCCTGTCTTATGGCCAAAATGAGGTGATTGTAATGTGCCTCCTCCTTAAGTTCTGATAACACTACTAGGTGTCGAATGAGGTTTTATGAATAGTACCAAGTGAATTGCGTCAAGTGAACTCAAATGATTGCTCATTCTTAGAAACATGATGCTCCATATAAAGATCATACCCTCACCTTTCCTAGCTCTAAAAACATCCTTTCATATAATCAAATTCATGATTCTCATACATTTTTTTCTCATATGTCTCTTATGGAGACAAATGATGCCTTAATACTTCACACATGATGGTTCTTGATACCTTGGTGACTTGACTAACTCCCTTTAGCTTGTTTTGAAGGGAGTTCAATTAGCTACAAAATGACCAAAAATGCCTTTTTAGGCCTTCAGAGGAAGTAGTCTCTCATCAAAAATAAATGAGTCAATTGATCACCTTATACACTATTCCCTACACACTGAAACACGCTAAATGATCTTATTAGGACTTTCCTTTGGGTGAGGGTTTATGATTTAGGGTTTAGGGTTTAGGGCTCAAGGTTTCGAACCTAAGGTTTAGAGTTTAGGGTTTAAGGCTCATAGTTAAGATTTTAGGGTTTAGGGCTCAGGGATTAGGGTTTATGGTTTAAGGGTTTAGGGTTTAAGGTTTAGAGTTTAGGGTTTATGGCTCAGAGTTAAGGGTTGAGTGTTTAGGATTTATCGTTTAGGGTTTAAGGTTTAGGGATCATGGTTGAGGGTTTAGGGTTTATGGCTCAAGGTTCAGGGTTTACGGTTTATGGATTAGGGTTGATGGTTTAGGGTTGAAAGTTGAGAGTTGAGGGTTGAGGATTTAGGGTTTAGGGTTTATTTTTTAGAGTTTATGGTTGAGGGTTTATGTTTGAGGGTTCAATCTTTAGGATTTTGGCTTAGCGTTTAGGGCCTAGGGTTCAAGACTTAGGGTTTAGGGATCAAGGTTTAGGGTTTAGGGATCAGGGTTTAGGTTTTAGGGTTGAAGGTTTAGGATTTAAGGCTTAGAGTTTAGGGTTTAGGGCTTAGGATTTATAGTATAGGGTATAGGGTTTAACACTCAGGGTTTACGGTTTAGGGTTTAAGGGTTTAAGGTTTAAAGGTCAGGGTTCAGGGTTTAGGGCAAAGGGTTCAGGGTTTAAGGTTCAAGGTTTAGGGTTTAGGTTTTAGGGTTTAGGGATCAGGTTTTAAGGCTCATAGATTAGGTTGACCCATTCACTCACTGTAATGTTCTATGTCTTACCCATTCTTATGAGTATTGACAGAGAGTATTAAACTAAAAAGGGTTCATCTACTTTGTAGCTAGAAAATTCAAGGGAGTCAACACAATTTGATGCCTTTCATCTAGTGATATTTTAAAGGAGGGAAATTACAGATATCCATAAACAATTGGGTACAAATAAATGTTACCCAATACAAATATCTTCTTTTTCCCATTGCGCGTATGAACTAGTTCACTCAATATAATGTTCTGTGTCTTACCCATTCTTGTTAGTATTGACAGAGAGTATTAAACTAAAAATGGTTCATCGACTTCGTACGATCAAAATTCAAAGAGATTCATCAAAATTTGATGTCTTTCATCTATTGATATTTTGAATGAGGGAAATGCCTACCTCTCACAAACAAGGTAGTTGTAAAAGTAAACTTAATGATGGTTTTAAGCACAAGACTAGGAAATATGGTCCTAAGATATTTAAAAAGATGAACTCACTCATTGAGACCTACTATAAATATATGAGGTTTAGGGGTTAGAACTTAGGGTTCTGGATTTAGGGTTTAGGGTTTACAACTCAGGGCTAAGGTTTCAAGGTTTAGGGTTCAAGATTTAGTGTTAAGGGTTTAAGGTTTTTTTTTGTAGGTTTTAGGGTTTAGGTCTCAGGGTTAAGGGTTTAGGTCTCAAAGTTTAGGATTTAGTGTTTAGGGTTTAGGGTTTAGGGTTTAGGGTTTAGGGGTTAGGATTTAATGTTTAGGGTTTAGGGGTCAGGGTTTAGGGTTTAGAATTAAGGGCTCATGTTTAATGGTTTAGGGTTTAGGGTTTAGGACCTTTAGAGCTTAACATTTAGGGCTTAACATTTAGGATTTATGGTTTAGGGCTCATGGTTTAGGGTGCATGGTTAGGGTTTACGGCTCAGGGTTTGGGGTTCAAAGTTAGATAAAGCAGATCAGAAGGCCAAAATCATCATCTGTTTTGGAGTTTCGGATGATGTGCAATCCCAAATTCAAGATGCCAAAACAACCAAAGAAGCATGAGATAAATTGAGCACAATATATGAGGCCAAAAACAAGAATGTTATACTAAATTTGTACAGTCAGTTACTATTGATAGCGAATCACAACACCCTTGAATGTCTTCAACTCGATGGGTTGAGACTCTCAGTGCGATTGCATAACATGGAGCTTTTCCCACGTGTGGGACCTTGTGAATCGGGAAAGCTCTCCGAATGAAGGCTGGTTCATATTCCTCTATTCAGATGCACACATAAAAATGCAGAGGGTTTACTCAAAAAACTAATCTAACTTTCCAAGGAGACAGGGTAAGAAAATGCTAAAAAATAAACCTAGACTAACAAAGGTGATGCACCGAGGAATGAAGAAACACCTGTCTTGCCAATAAACACAAACCATTAAAATGCAATGCAAGATCATGCACAGATAACCAGATTTGTAGTGAAAGATCAAAAAGATGAAAATGAACATAGAGAGGGTTGAGAATCATCCACAAACATGCATCATTTTCTCCAAAGATTGATACAATACACTAAAAAATGTCAAGAGGCAAAGTTGCATTACAATTTTAGATGGGAGGTTTGAGCTCCACAAATTCACTTGCCAAAGAGAAGAAGGGAGGGGCAAAACAAGAATGTCTAACATTTAGAAAGAAGCCCCTCCTTACAATTTATAGGAAGAATGAGAGAGAAAATAGAGAGGAATTCCAAATCTACCCCACCCACCTCTAGGTTGCATTTAATTCATCTCATTATGGTGGTAGGTGAGAACCCTAGCAAACCCAAAAATGGTGAATTGTATTTTGCATTTTTGAAGAAATTTCCAAAAATTCCAACCTTGCGTGAATCCGAGCTTCCTGTGAAAAGTTATGGCCATTTGAATATCTGCGCCATGGTTTGCTTCCTATCGGGATGTCAATTCTCAAAATGTTGCGCCTCCTGAAGATGCACCTCGGTGCATCCATCCTTATGTCGACATACTCTTAAGTGTGCCATAGGTGTTGAAAATTCCATGTTGACACTTTGTGCTTTGCGCCTCCAACCTGTGCCATGGGCGCGACTTTTTGTATGTCGACATCTTCTTACCTGCACCATGGGCGCATCCATTTTCATGTCGACATCCTTTTACCTGCGCCCTTAACCTGCACTAGGGCGCATCCATTTTCATGTCGACATCCTTTTACCTGCGCTAGGGAACATCCATTTTCATGTCGACATCCTTTTACTTGCACCCTGGGCAAAGTAATAAATGTCGGGGTCTGAGTTTCTTTGATTTACATATTCTTCCGTTTGTCTATATCTACCTGAGGGGGAAGATATATACAACAGTTACATACACTGAAGATCAAGAAGATTGAGAAAATTGAAGCTTTCTTAAGAAGAGTTGCAGAGTTGAGGGGTTCACCTCTAGCCCTGGGAGAAGTGGTCACAAATGATGCTCTCGTTCCCATTATTCTAAGAGCGCTCCCCTCTTATTACCACATTTTTGTAACAACACTAAATGTGTCAGATATGATAGTTAGTCTTGACAAGCTAGTAAACCTACTACAACAAGAGGAGGCCATGCATACTAAGGATGATGAAGAGGAGCATGTAGTTTATTCACATCAAAAATGGAAAGGAAAAGGTAAAGGAAAACTTAATTCCTATCAAAATTCCCAACATCAGAATCATTATCATGGGAAAAACAACAGAAGAAGTAATGTCCAATTTGTAAAAGAGGACATGAATTAAAAGATTGTTGGTATAATACTTACAAGAAAGGTTCATCAAGAAACTTTGGACCACCACAACAACAATCTCACAAGGTACATTCAAACTACAATCAAGGGTAAAAAAATGGGAACTGGAAAAGAAGACCCCATCAACAAGCAAATATTGTTAAACAAGAATAACATTGAGATAATGTAGACTTCTTGTACACTGATAGATCAAGTGAACCATCCACGTCATCTAGTGATATCTAGTATGTTGATTCAGGAGCCACTTGACACATGACCGGCCATGGAGACTGGTTTACTTCAATGAGGGGCACACCTTTGAAAAACCATGTTTCGTTGGGAGATGATTCTTCATATACAGTTCAGGGGATTGAGAACATTTCTCTACCCCTTGGTTAACGCAACTGCAGACTATCAAATGTCTTATATCTCCCTGGGTTGACAAAGAATCTACTTTCAGTTAGTCAACTCCTAGATCACAACTTAAAAATTGACTTTGATAGTCATTCTGGCAAGAAAACATGTCTGATTCGAGACAAATCACAAGGCTCAAAAATAGTTTCAAAAGCCTCCAATGTGGGACACATATTCTAGATTGATTTTTTCCACAGAGATGATCAAGCACTATGGCTAAATACTCTACTTCAGAAAAATTGTGGCATTAGAGACTTTTTCATGTTAGTTTCAATTATCTTGAGACACTTCACTGGCGTATTTTTAGGAATTAATAATATCTAATGCGGAGTAATTCCTCAGAATCGCAATAATAAGAAGTATGAATAGAATTACAGAAATGAAAAATGCACAACACGAAGACAATATTTAACATGGTTCACCCAATGTGGGCTACATCCACCAGGAACACTTGCTTAGATTTTATTACAAGCCAACAGTCTTCACAATTACAATAATTAGATCTTGTTTGGAGCTGCGCTCAACAAACCCTCCCGAATTCGCACTTGAATTCACACACACTATTCACCTTCACAAAACACACTCATATATATCCTATTATATGTCCATCTATTTATAAGTACATCAATAGGTTGCCAAAGAGGTGGTTTTACAAAATAATGGGTACTGAAAAACCATGGGCCCAAAAAAATCCCATAACGGTTATCCATACCCATGGGTTAATAAACCGTCATAAAAATATCTGAGTGTAGCACATGGAAGGTGTACCAAACTCTAACATGAAAATTGGCTCCACAAACATAACACGTATTATGGTACATGGGCTACCATCTCTTCAAAAGGATATAGACAAGTGTCCTCACTGCCTAATAGGAAACAAAACACAAAGCTTCATTCCAGAAGAGTACATATCGAGCTCATGGTAAGCTTGATCTGGTTCATACCGATCTTTGCGGTCTGATCCAACCAAGTCATTCTAGATTTCATTACTTCATGCTTTGTGTTGGTGACTATTCGAGAATAATGTGGATTTTTTTGTCTTCACAAGAAAAGTGAAGCATTTGAAACCTTCAAGAAGTTCAAAGTAGTTGTTGAGAACTAAACCGGTCATCATATCAGAACTCTCCACTCCGATCAAGGGGGGGAATTCACCAGTAATGAGTTCAAAGAATACCTAAGAACTCACGGGATTCTTCGACAAATGCCTCCTCCACACACACCACAACAGAATGGTGTTGTTGAGAGAAGAAATTGTACTATCATGGAAATGGTGTGATGCATGATCAATGACTTTGAACTTGCAAAGACATTCTGGGTAGAAGCAGAAAAGACAACAATGTATTTTTTGAACATAGTGCCCACAATTGCTCTTGAAGGAGTAACACCACAAGAAGCATGGTCAAAGCGGAAACCATCTATTGCACACCTTAGAGTATTCAGGTGCAAAGTAAGTATGCACATACCTAAGAAGAACATAAATAAATTGGACATGAAGTCACAAAAAATCATCTTCATTGGGTACAGTGAAGAGACGCTTGGGTACAAATTGATGGATCCAAAGACTAGAAAAGTCTACACCAACAAAGATGTTGAGTTTTTTTAGAAGAGGGAAGCAAAGTCTCCTCCTCCAAACTCACTTGATGTAGATTCTTCACCAGTTGTAAAAATTGAAACTGATGTTCTTAATAATGATGAAAGTGATGATGGGGATGATGGTGTTGATCTGATAGAACCATTACCCACAGGAAAAATTTAGTGTATGCCGAAGTGGTGTACTAGCATGTTACGATATGCAAGAATGGATGCTCCATCGGATACATCCACCCCTAGACCTTGAAATCATAGTAAAGCAAGAGAATAAGTTAACTTTGCTTTGATGAGTAGAGTTATCAAGTCTGATGAGCCCTCTACAGTCCAGGAAGCCCTACAGTCAAAATCTTGGAAAGATGTCACGGACACTGAGTATCAATCAATGATGAAAAATAACACTTAGCAGCTTGTCAATCTTCCACCAAGGAAGAAACCCATTGGATACAGATAGATATTCAAAACGAAGTACAAAGTAGATGGGACATTGGACAAGTATAAAGCGATACTAGTATCAAAGGGGTACATACAAAAATAAGGCATTGACTATGAGGAGACATTTGTTGCCACAGCTAAAATCAAGACGATCAGGATGATCTTTGCTCTACCTACACTATTTGGTTAGAAAATCCATCAGATGGACGTAAAAATTTCCTTCCTAAATAGATATTTACAAGAATAAGTCTACAGGACTCAACCTGAGGGATATATAGTACCCAGTTAATAAGAAAAGGTATACAGACTCAGCAAATCTCTATATGGCCTTAAACATGCACCCCAATCATGGTACATCAAAATTGAAGAGCATCTCGTATAACATGGATTTTTTAGAAATCCATATGACCCCAATCTCTACCTCAAAAATCAAGGGGGGGATATTGTGATTTTCGTTGTCTATGTCGATGATCTAGTCATCACTGGAAGTTCAGTGAGGATGATCAATACAACAAAGAAATATCTTAATCAATTGTTCGACATGACAGATCTTGGGATGATGCATGATTGTCGTAGATTGAAAGTATGGCAGAAAGAGAATCACATGTTTGTTTCTAAGATGAAATATACCCAGAAAACAATTGAGAAATTTAGGATGATGGATTGCACACAGATTACTACACCTATGGAGAACATATTGTAGTTATCTCGTTCAAATCCTTCTCCTGAGGTAAATGCCACTCTCTATCGGCAGTTGATTGGGAGTCTCATTTACATGACCTACACTACACTAGATATCAACCTTGCAGTAAGCTATCTATCCAGGTTAGTGTAGGAACCCAAAGTTTGTCATTAGAAAGAAGCAAGGTGCATCTTGAGATATCTGAAAGGATTTGTGGATCTTGGTCTAGAATACAAGAAGAATGAAAACTTATTCTTGTCTGGATATTTGGATTCAGATCATGCAGGAAATATTGATGACAAAAATCAACTTCAGGATTTGTATTCTTTATGGGATCTGGACCAATATCATGGGGAACCAAGAAACAACACTTTATTTCTCATTCTTCCATAGAAGTCGAGTATCGTTCTGCAGGAGAAGCTTTCTATGAAGTGATTTGGCTACATTGCATACTAGAAGGACTTGGAATACCACAGGATAAACCGACCACCATGTATGTTGAAAATGAAGGTGTTCTCAAACTTGTTCAGAATCTAGTGTTTCATGAAAGAACAAAACATATTGAAGTACATGTTCATTTCATACGCGAAGATGTGTTGAAGCACAATATATAACTTTAGTTTTGTCTAACAACTGAACAAAAATCATATATTTTCACAAAGTCACTTGCATGTGACAAGTTTGAGTTATTCAGAGAGTTCCTCTCCTCATCCCTTGAGGTAATGCAAAATTAAGGGGGGGAATGTTAGGTTAATTTATGCATCATATTACCTTAAAATATTTAATTATATAATAAGGTAATTAGTTGATATATTGTTATATAGTTTATAACAATATTTTTCATATTATTGCATAGGTTATATTGTTACATAGTTATAATACTAATTATTTGTTTGTATTTAATTATTGTTGCTTCCCGGATGTATTTTGGAAGTTTTTGTGATTTTGGTTGTACCTGTGTAACCCATTTATTTTCCTGCACATGGTTGTTCAATTCGTATAACAATTGCAGCATTCCATTGTAATTCAGGTTGATTGAGATTAATATAACTTGCATGCTTCCCTCCCTATTCTACATTTACATACATACATATTTGACTACTTGATTGTTTTCTCTTTGTAGGTCCATCTGTATGAGAAACAAACAGTCAAATGAGGGAAAAAACACATCGAGAACATCAACATTCCATGACAACACATATGCTTTACTAACCATGTAGGTACACTACACATTGTGGCAGCTTCACACACAAGTGTTTCGCCCTAGATTCACTCTCATCACTTTTTCTTTGCACATTTTTCATCTATAGTTTCCACGCTCCTCTATCTTTTTATCATTCCACACTTTTGGGTAGTCCTTTTACATGCCTTCTTCATCACTCTATAGTGACATCAGGAACACATCTTTATCTAATATATGTTGCTGAGTTTTTTGCTCACCAACATAAAGTGGGGGAAAAATGTACTAAAAAAATCATGCACTTTAGACATTTATTTACCTTGTTCTCATACTACTATTTAGAAGGTTCTCAAGTGAAGAAATTACTAATTAACCCCCATCCCTTTGGCCATATTATTTATTTTATTTCATAATTTCTGACCTATGCCACCCATTTACCCAGTCATTTCTTAATATTTTGTATCGTCTTAGCCCTAAGTGGGGAACCCTAGTCTCTTTCCCACTTTCCCTCCATTTTTTGACTCTTTTATAGTAATATTTCATAACGATCTTTCTTGTGGTCAGCCTTTTGGGGTTAATTATGAAATTATACCAAGAGAAACCTATAAATATAAAGTTATGAGTCCATAATGAGGGATCTAACATCATACACTATTATCAGTCCATCTAGAGTTGCATCCATCTATTACATTGACCTCCACATAGATTCATCATCAAGGCACAAATTACGTGACATCTGCATCACACTTCATAGGGGGCAGGATTGTATTCTATTCCATACACACATATTATTACATTTTCTACATTTAGCTATTGCTCGCTACTTCACAAAGTGTGACTAGTACAAGTGCACCTAGGGCACGACATGCAAAAACACACCAGAACTACATTTGGCTATGAAATGTAGTGTAATTATTAGTTTGCAAGCCCATTATTGTGGTAGCTAAGGTTAGTCTGACCCATTCATTATGTATCTTTCTTTTTGTAGGGTTTTGATACTTCCTTTTGATCTTTTGCAGGTTATTTCTTCTCCTTGGAATATTTGGATCATTCGGCGTAGTACAGAGAAATTGATGTGACAGGAAGACAGAGCTTCAAATCACCTTCCAACCTTATAATGACCAGTTATGGGCATTCTTCCTAAGATAGGGCGTCTAGATCTCATACCCGAGCATCCGTGGGTTCCCCAGTCTGGTTTTAGGTGCCCTACTCCAACCACATCATCCAAATTTGTCATTTCCAGCATTATAGCACAGTCCGACAGTCATCAGTTATCAACTGAATTGTTTCCTTTCCCTTCTTTCATATTAGGGTTTAGTATTTCATTTGTTTCCTTTACATGTTATCCTAGGGTGTTTATTTGTTGCATTTATATGTCCTCCTGTTATCCCCGTTTTGAGTTCACGATAAAATGATCGGATGACCCCTACAAAATTTTCGAAGTGATTTTGCATTATGGCCTCTTTTAAAGAGAATTGGGTTTTCGGGTGTTACCAATAGTTTGACATTAGTTTTAACATGCTTTATGTCTCATAGGTTCTGAAACCCGAAACCCGCCTCATATTGAGAAAATCGGGTTTTCAGACATCCAACGCATCAGAACATACCTAAGTTTAAACCTGCTTTTTGTCGCGTGACCTCCGAAATCTGAAACCCGCCTTGTATTGAAAACATCCTTTGAAATCGGGTTTTCGGAACCCCAAAGCATCGGAACATCCATGATCCAAAACATGTTTTATGCGCCATGTTCTCCGATTCCCGAAGTCCGCTCAATCCTTTGTATTCGGGTTTTCGGGGCTATGTAGCACCTAAGCACTTCATGTTTTGTGCTCTATGTTTTCCGAAACCCGAAACCCGGAATGCACTAAACCTCCTCGTGTCGGGTTTTCGGACCCCTCCAACATGCTGACATGGCATTCATGCCGAATGGTTGGTGAGTTGGCACGTGCCAAGCTGAAGTGTATTTATTACTAATTTTCTTATAAATACGCGGATTTCCACGTCATTCTTACCATTCATATTTTTTAATTCGTGGATTTTTCGCATGCTCTTCCGCTTTCAAAACCCGCAAACTCGCATTGCCCGATTGGATTGTTTGTTTTCGATCTTACCTGTCTCGAATCGAAGGTATTTTTCTTCCCTTCTTTATTCTTGATTTTTATGAATCGATTGCGCGTATTTTCTTCCCAATTTCTTGCCAGTTGTTGAAGGTTTTTCTTCCCTTCTTTCTGTGTTGTTTTGGAAAGGGTTTTGGGTTTTTAGGGTTTATTTTCTTTTTGAGACTATCAATTGATGCTGTTCTTCCCGCTATTGATTGGCTGGCCAGTGAAAAAAGCCTCTATCACAGATAGGTCGGCTCTCATTCTTTCTCGAACAAAAAAGGCCTTTCTTGGGGCAGGAATTGTAAAGATGAAAAGTTTCCAAAGTTGGCTGAAACGGAGGTGGGGCCCTCCAAAGAAAAAGGACAACGAATCTTCTGGGGGGTCTATAAAAATCAGGGATTCCCAAGAAGAGGAAGAAGACAAATCTATTCAAAATTGTCTCTCCCAGCTCAAACGGTGGTTGTGCCAGAAATCAACAAACACCACCCAGAAATACCCCGGCGGAGATTAATTGGAAGAAGGAGGAAGCCAGCTCTGACTTCACCATTTTATGATTGCTAAATGGAGAGACCTTATCTCTTGCATTCAAGGGCTGTGGAAACTGGAATCTGTGAACCTCCCCTCAACAACCAACTTCAGGGCCTCCTCATTCCCCATCCACTTCTTCAAGCATGGGCCAATATTTTCTCCGGGCTCTAACCCCTTTCTGCTGGGAAACCCAAGTGATACCAAAACACTCCCCCACAACCTGTGCCGCTATTATTGCACCCTACTACCACGTTGGTGTTGTTCCCCCTCCAATGGTGAGAATCTTCTCCCCTGAGAGTAGAATACCGTTACATACAACATGGCAATTTCCTCTGATACTCCACAATGGTACTCGAGCAAACTCCGAAGGACAGAGGAAAGTGATTGTACCCCCTACCAGCCTCTTGGAATTTTCAGCTCACTTAAGGCTTCTTACTACGAATACAGAAACAAAACCCAAAACAGTTGCAAAGGGTGTTTGGTAGTTGCTTCAGGAGCTAAAGTTAGCAGAGATTGCACTCCCTCAGTGACAAAAAAAACTACGATGATGTAAAAGCTGCTAATTACCAAAGGTAACATGGTGTCTCTAGGGAAAGTAACAGCAAAAGGTGCGCAGCAAGATGCCAAAGGATTCCATAGATTGTTGTGCCAAAAGTTGAAAGGAAACAAAAGGATAGCAGAAATGAGCTTAAGGAAAAAGTGGAAGCAGTTGACAAGAAGTTTTGATTAAACTTTCTCAACCCCCGGGAAATCCATTTAATCTTCTTTCTGTACTATTCTGCCGGATTTCATTTCTCTCAGTGCCTACAACTTGAGAAGATGCTAAAAAAAAGGAAGGGTGGTTGATGAATGGATCCAAAAGTTGCTCCAACAAGGGAAGGAAAAAGTAATTAAGACGTGGTGAAAGTTAATAAGTCTTTGGGGGAGATTCAGAAGGAAGGAGAGAAGAGGGATGAGGAATTACTGATGAAATTGGGGACAGCTTGATTGACTTGTGAAGATTCTCCAAAGGCTAAAGCAAATACCAGGAACATCTCCTGTAGAAGAAGGCGGTTCTTCCCACATACAGATAAAACACTGTCCAGCTGACCAAGGCATCAAGTTCAGAGTAAACAGATCATCAACGAAGCCTGCAGCAAAGTTGAGAGAATCAAGGGATAAATTGATCGATGGTAAAAGTGATCTGGAAGAAGGAATTCTAACGATTTGTCCGAAAGGTGTCAGTTGGGAATGGCAGGTAAGCCATTCACCAGATGATCCTTTTTTCAAACAAGGTCCAAGAATCTGTTCAGCAGAATGTACACGATGACCTGAAGTCATTTGGTCAGTTGGTAAGGATGAGCCACACTGTAGAGGCCTTAAGGAAAGCTCCGCAAGGATTGAAGAACACTCCCAGGCACGCCAGTTGATGTGCAATGAAACCTGCGAAATGTGGAAGGATCATTCAACTGCGGCTGATGAGAATGAACTGCCAAGGGCATTATTCGACAGTTCCAGGAGTTTCCATAACAAACAGTCTCAGCTGGAGGAGGAGAAAGAAGGAAGAAGAAAAGATGATGATTCGGATTAATTTCCCAACGTTCCCATGTAATTTCTATTTTAGATGGGACATGTCTTTTTTGTCGTGCTTATTTCGTGTTATTCATATTTTAATTCATACTTGACTTGATCTCCTGCGTGAAGGAGGCATGCAACAACAAAAGAAAGGAAAGTTGTATATGTGGAAATACAGGAAAGGACTTTTGTTTTTTTGCTTCTCGGTTTTGAGACTGTTTTGCAGGTCAAAGCCACGGAGTATAAAGGAAGCTTTGAAGTATCGGGGTTTCTCAACATTCCGACTCAACAGTAAGTGTCGGAATCTCCGAGTTACGTATCAAAAGTGGGGCGCGGGTTTCCTCCCATGTCCGCCAGTAACAGTGAGTGTCGGGCTTCTGACCTGTTTCCGTCGAAAAGAAGTGTCCGGCTTTGCCAAAGTCCGACATATAACAAACTGGTCGGTTATCAGGTTTGACATCTCTCAGCGTATGTCGGGTTGCTTTCTCTTCCAGCGCTTAGTCAATAGGGATTTCCAGTTTGAAAAGCATCACTGAGTTTCCGGTCTTTCTCCCTCCACATTCTCATGTGACCCTGGGCCATTCAGGAGAAGGCCCGAGAAGTCTCGCAGGAGGAAGTACAATAAGAAACCAGAATCCCCATCATATATTGATGTAATGTAATTATGAATAGGGATACTGAACTTGGCAACATAGATATGGACGGACTTTTGGGAATGGGTGAAGAGTTATTCTTCAAACCCCATGGATGATGGCTTTAGCTACCGTGGCTTGCCCTTGCAGCAGGCTTCCCTGTACTGCCCAATGTCCAGAGTTTGTTTTAGCTTGTGCATCAGGTAGACTCGGCTTCTCGTTCGTTTGTAAGACTCAGGCTGGTGGTGATGGGTGAGGGTAGTTATCAAACTGATGAGAGCTTATTGTGATGATCTCCGGTAAAACTACCAATTCGAGGAGTATGGGGACCTAAATATCAAGTCGGCCAGAAGGGACCTGGGACAGTAGCACCAGGAAGGAAAATTGCGAATTAAGGTGTCAATAAGAAGTCTTGGTCAAGGAAAAAACAGTAATATCAGGATTGTCCAAAACTATTCCCTAGATGTGATTTAATACTGTGGAAATCAATGACATTATCACCTGCTCGAGCTGGGTTTTGGCTTGCCGGAATCAAATTATTCTGGATGGATGTACAGTTATGTCAACATCAGAAGAACCAGTAAGGAGTGATGGGGAACCTTTGTCAGTATGGATGATCTCAGATGACGCGGTCTTATCGACCGCGAAAGTTTTAATGTTCTATATGTGGCCTAGAGCAGCTGGGATGAGAGCTTTTTTTATCCCGGACTGGATACTAAAGGAAGCAGACGAGCCACCAAACCCGAGTCTATAAGTTATCCTCAAATAAAACGAGGGGTCCAAGGTAGCATTTTAGAAGGGTAAATGATGCCGTTTCTACAGAGAATATCTGCGGCTAAACCCAGGGCAGAAAGACAAGAGTCTCAAACGAGCTTGGACTGAAGTATCTAAATGGGGGTGTATCTTCTTGCACTTCAAGACGTTTACCTATTTCGAGCAGTCAGTCATGTACTCAGAGAGCCGTTCTGTACTGCTCGCTATCCAGGGAGAGATTGATACTAATAGATTGGGCAGAAAAGCTATGGATTTTCACAAATTCCAACAGAGCCAAAGCATAAGGCGAGCAGTATCCTTCCCAATTTCTTATATGGGAGATGGAGATATACTTCTGACAAGTGGCAGGGCCCCCTAAAAAATGTGTGGAATGTGAACTATAGGAGAAATTAAGAAGCAATGAAGTCGCGGGATGGATTTGACATCGAGGTAGTGTGACTTAGAACCTATGGAGCCTAATCTGCACAGGCCCCCGACATTGAGGATATTTGGGTGGATCTGCCGTAACGAAGTTGCAGTTCGACAGAAAAGTACTAGTAGGGTTAACTATTAAGAGATTCAGACGCTAGAGCTTTTGATGTCTAGATGTGCACAAACTGACAATGAAGTGTGTTGGATAGTCCTATGATGGGCTTAATGAAGATCGAAGTTTCCGCCTATTGATTGGTCGGCCAGTGAAAAGCCTCTATCACAGATAGGTCGGCTCTCATTCTTTCTCGCACCAAAAATAGGGCTCTCTTCTGGGGCATGAATTTTAAAGATGAAAAGTTCCAAAGTTGGCTGAAACGGAGGTGGGGGCCCTCCCAAAAGAAAAGGACAAAGAATCTTCTGGGGGGTCTATAAAAATCAGGATTCCCAAGAAGAGGAAAGAAAGACAAATCTCTCAATTGTCTCTCAGCTCAAACGGTGGTTGTGCCAGAATCACCAACACCACCAGAAATAGGGGAGATTAATTTGGAGACAAGGAGGAAGCCAGCTCTGATTCACCATTTTCGATTGCTAACTGGAGAGAAACCTATCTCTTGCATTCAAGGCTTGGAAACTGAATCTGTTACTCCCCCACAACCCACTTTTCAGGCCCCTCCCTCATTCCCCATCCACTCTCTTCAGCAAGGCCAATATTTTCTCGGCTCTCACCCTATTCTGCTGGATGGAAACCAAGTGATCACCAACACCCCCCACAACTGTGCCTCTATCATGCACCACTTACCACGATTGCTGTTGTTCCCCTCCAATTAGTAGAATCTTCTCCCTTGAGAGTAGAATACCAGTTACTACTCATTGGCAATTCCTTGAACTCCACATGGCTACCGAGCAAACTCCGAGGAAGAGAAAGTGATTGTACCCTAACCAGCCTTTGATTTAGCTCACTTAAGGCTTCTACTAAGAAATCAGCAACAAACCAAACAGTTTTTTCAAGGTTTTGGTAGAGCTTCAGGAGATAAGTTCGCAGAGATTGCCACTCCCTCAGCTGACAAAACTACAGCTGATGGTATGTAAACAGCTGCTAATTACCAGGTAACCAGGGTGTCTCTAGGGAAAGTAACAGCAGGGGCGCTAGCAGAGCAAAGGATTCATAATGTGTTGTGCCAAAAGTGAAAGAAACAAAGGATAGCCAGAAATAGACTTAGGAAAAGTGGAGCAGTGACAGAAGTTTTGATATAACTCTCAACACCCCTGGAATCCATACCATCTTCTTCTGTATCCTGCCGGATTTCATTTCTCATCAGTGCCTACATTGAGGATGCTAAAAAAAGGAAGGGTGCGTTGATGCATGGATCCAAAGTTGCTCCCAAAAGGGAAGAAGTAATCAAGACGTGGTGAAAGTGCATAATTCTTGGGGGGAGATTCAGAAGGAAGGAGAGAAGATGGATGAGGAATTCATATGAAGAAATGGGACAGCGATTGACGTGTGAAGCTATCCAGTGCTAAAGCAAATACCAGCACATCTCTTGGTAGAAGAAGGGTTTTCCACATACAGATAAACAACTTCCAGTCTGACCCAAGGCATCAGTCAGAGTAATAGATCCTCACGAGCCTGCAGCAAGTTGAGAGACAAGGGATAATAAATTGGAGCGATGGTAAAGTGATTGGAAGAAGAATTGCCTAAAGATTTAGTCCGAGGGTGTCAGTTGGGACATGGCAGGTATCCTATGTCCAGATGATCTCTTCAAACAAGTCCAAGAATCTTTCAGCATGATGACATGTACACGGATTTGACCTTGAAGTCATGGTCAGTTTGTAAGGATGGCACACTTAGAGGCTTAAGAAAGCCAGCAAGGATTTTGAAGAAACTTCCAGCACTGCCAGTTGATGTTCATGAAAACAGGTGCCGAAAGTGGAAGATCATGCCACTGCGCCTGCTGATGAGAATGAAATGCCAAGGCATTATTCGGAAGTGCCAGGAGTTTCATAACAAACAGTCTCAGCTGGAGGCGGCGATAAGAAGAAGAGCAAAAGATGAGATTCGATTATGTTCCCAACGTCCATGTCATTTCTATTTTTAGATTGACATGTCTTTTCTTATTCCGTTTTATCATATTTTTAATTCAACTTGGACTGATCTCATGCGTGAGAGTCATTGCAAAACTGAACTCTAGATTAACATGCTACTCTTTAGGGATCTTGTCATGTTTTATCTCTAGCTCTTTTTTATAAATTAGGGATGCCTGTGCATTCAAAAGGGTCGGAATTTTATGAAGCATTAGAGGCCATTGGAAAGGAGAAAAACTTTGTTGTTTTCTTTCAAGCATTTGAAGAATAGAAGTTGATAGTTGTTTTGCGACTTGTGTTGTGAAAATCTCTTATTTAAGACAGTGTTCTTATGTTCATGATCTTAAAGCTATTCTTTGCATTTAGAAGCTGCAGATGCTTCCTAATTATTCTAGGACAATATACTCTGTGATCTAAACTGGTATGATTATTCGTGCTCCTGTGTTTACTTGAAAGAAAATACGTTTCTTCCATTTCTTTAATTCTACCGTGCTTCTTCAATGTAAGTTTCTAACCTATTTCACTTACGAAAGCAATATCATTGAATGTGTGATGTGGATTTTAGGGTTCATCCCAACCCCATGGTTAGATTAGTGTGAATATGTCTATATTATTTACTTGTGTTTTAGATTAGCAATAAACAGTGCAGAGCCTCACAAGCTTTTTGAGGAGGGATTTAATCCCATGTACTGTGGTTGAACCTCATATTTTCGTTTGACAAAATATCAACCAACAGTTTTTGGCGACTCCGCTGGGGAATACGGATCAATCTTATAAAGCTTATCCTCTCGCGTGTATGGCGACTCCATATTTGCCTTTATTGTTAAAGATCTCCTTTCAGTTCAAGCTGCCAGGAGGATCTTCTCTCGGTCCCCACCGAGCCAAGGTGAAATTGATACACTCTTCGAGTTACTGCCAGCAGCAAATTTCAGCTTTCTCAACAGCGTGTCTCTAACCGAGCCAGAAGTTCTTCACTGTTAGGAGAAATCGGATCCCTGAGAACGGGGAAGATCTGACAACGGTCGGTGTCACATACTTCTTGTCTGATACCTGTGCATCCCTATACGCCCTTCTTTTCAAAGAATGGCGGTTCAACCTATGCCTGGGGGTTGCCAATTTTGGCCTCTTTCTTTGACTCCTCCATTGCATGAGTTACCACGTGGATCACGTAAAAAAGTCCAAGTTCAATGGAGATGGGAAGCAGCTCCTGATTGAGCCTATGCATCTTTCTTTGTGCATGCGGTGTCCTAGGAGATAGTGGCCCACACAAGTGTCGTCCGTTCGACTCTTCGTTGAAACGTTTGTAGGGAGCAGCCGCTGAATGGTTCTATCGCCTTCAAAGCATGCCATCCCAAAACTGTGGCTACCATTGCGGACTACGTTGAAGCACGTTTTAAACAGATGAAGATGCATCAGTGCTTTGTAGCTCAGCTCACTCTATGAAGACCGAATCGCACACCCCCCTGAACCCTATGCGGGACCCATTCGTGGCTAGTTAACAAGCTGATCCGGAAGGAGAAAATTCCAGAAACGCCCCCGTACTAACCGATCCGGAAAACCAAAACTGCTTTTTCATCAATGCTACCTCCTGATATAAGCTTTTTATTACGAAGGTCGGTTATCACCCAGATCTGGCTACTGCTCAGTAAACGGCTTATGAAATAGAGCGATGATCTCATCTTAGCCGAAGGTCAGAAAGATATACCAAATCTAAAATGCAAGGTTCTTCTCAAGGTACGAATACTGACCCTATGTTTCAAAAAATGGCTAATGATTGGATTGCTTTAAAGAAGCAAGTTGTCTCAGCAGCGGTGAGCAATGTTCGCATATCGGGAATCCCTAGAGAATTTTAATGTGTCAATGGTGTACCTACCAGAGATAGGCCACCGAGTAGCTCATGCTAAACCGAGGTTAGCAATTGAAGCTCAGCACGTTAAGGGCAGCAAGTAGAACTAATTGAAGAGATGAGGAGAATGAACCAGCAAGAACACGATTCCCGGAGGATTTCGTAGCTTCAGGAGTTATATGCCTGATGAGTCTTATGACGGTCATCTGGCCGACTCCAGCATTGTTATTTGGAATATGATGAGAGATGAATTGAGTCAGTATGGTGAATATTTGCTGTTTTCACTCGGGGTCCCAATCTCAGGGTTCCCAGGAAAGCCTATTTTGGAAAATACTAAGGAGAGAATAAGGAACCTCAGTATCAATAGTTAAGAGGGGTACCCTATTTCGGTGCAAACTGAGAGAGAGGTACTAAAAAGACAGTGCTCCTTATTTCCATGTCTCCTAGGTTCAGTGCCCCAGCACAGAAGCTCATATAATAGAACTGAACCTACTTGTCAGTCCTTCTTACGATGCTTTCGACAATTATTGACCATTTGCCCCAAAGAGAACCAAAATTCAAATGTGAAGACCAAGAAGCAGAATATTTAGTTGTCGAATCCTGAACAATTGAAAAGCATGGCCAGTTATAAGAAGTAAAGTGGCCATCATCACCATGCTAAAGGTGTCTCTGCAAATGTCTACTCAACCAACACCTCAGAATAATCTAAACTCTGTAGTCTTCCTCAGGAAAGATTGAACCATTTATTTGTCTCTACTTATAAGGGTTTAAACTCAGCAGAATTGATCATGATTCAGGGGCCTCTGAATAATGTTATGCCCGTAAAAGTGGCCCAGCCCTTGGCTTACTTTGACTAAATTCATATGGACGGTGCATGCCATGGAAACTAAACAAGTCCCTTGATGTGGTCAAATCAAGGACGCCAGTTTGCATTTTGTTGCTTTTCCTGAAGAGAGTGAAAAGGACTATTCTGGTTGCGGGGGGGGGGGGGAACAAAACCAAAAATTTTTTCCGCAGCTTACGGTATCCTCTTGGTAGAGGATTCGTAAATATGTCGAGGAGAATGTATGGATTGGTACCAAAGCCAAGATCCAGTCATGTAGGGGTTCACAGTTCTTGTCATCCTGAACCGCAGGCAAGTATTTGGTGACTAAATCAGATGATCCTAAGGCTCAGATTCTTTTCGAAGAAGGCTAGATTCGGGAATTATTTCTGGCTCAGAAGATACCTCATTTGTAGATGTTGGAGAGGAAGATACCAATGCAATTGGGACGCTTCGAATTTGATGGTAGCCTGCTCAACCTCTGGATTCAGGCGCTGGTGTGATGTTGTTCTCATATCTCTAGCCTCCGAGATTTCCATCAGCTTATATGTGCAAGTTTGATGAATACTACAACACCGCGAATATGAAGCCCTGCACTATTAGGATTAGAATTGGCCAGACAGAAGGGAATAGAATTCAACGGTTCAGGGGGGAGGCGGAGCTGATGTTAATCAGGTCAGGTAATATCAGGTGTCTGTGTGAAAAATAGATCTCGTTGAGTCTATATAGGAACAAAGTGATGGATAGTATAGAATGCTTTGAGCATTTCTATTAAGGAAATTAAGAGAGTATAAGGACAAGGCTGATTCTTTGGCCCGATCTGCATCTCTTCTTCTTCTCATCGCAGTTCAAGCAAGGACACGATACTCTATCAAGATGGGTACCGCCCTATGCTCCCCGAAGCAACTCACTAGAGTAGGTGTTTAATGATGATCAACCAAGTGCTTTTCTAGGAAAGGCTGACAGTGTTCCGTAGCTATATTTTGAAGGGTGGAATCAGCCTTTCGGAAACTATTAACGAGTCATATCATGAGGTTGATGTGATGTGAATTTATCCATGCTGAAAGGCCAACTAAGGATACCAAAAAGGTCTTAGGTTTTCCTGGAGGGTCTGTTTGACAAGCAATGATCGCTTTATCCAATAACAAAAGGCAAGTGAAGGAGCTTTTCCTGAAGAGATCAAATCAATCTAGGTTCATCTGATCAACATGGATGCGCGTGATACGGTAAATGTGTTCTCCTGAGAGAAGTAAGATTGTTAATTCGACTTTTGAAGAAATACATCGATGTGTTGCTGTGTCTTATGCAGATGTTGAAATCCTTCAAGCCTAAAGATGTACAGCACAGTCTATCCCTTTGAAGCCTGATGTCAAGCGTATATGAAGAAGCAAAGACATTACAATCCGAAGATTTCAGGGGACTATTCCTGGCAGAAATACAGAAAATGTTAGATTGCCAAATTATTTTCCCAATCCATCCCGACACACTTGGATTGCAAACATGTCCCTGCGACAGGAAGAAGAATGCGAGATCGGATTTGCTGTTGACTGTCCGGGAATTAAAAAGTCTCGCATGAAGGATAACTATCCCTTGTTATCATGGAATCAGGTCTTACAAATGTAACTGGCACGCGGAAAATGTTATCATGCTCGACGGGTTTTGGGATATAATCAAGTCGAGAGTTAGGTAACACAGAAGAGAAACAAAAGGACAGGTTCACGACCCCATGGGTACCTTTTCCGTACAGGGTGTGATGCCATTCGGCTGATCACGCCGGAGCTACTTTTCAGAAGGCTATGGCCTGCCATTCAGAATCTTAATGGGCAAGCATAGTTGTGTATTGAATGACTGACCGTTTTTCTAAAACGCGTGATAGGAGTACGTGAATCATTATGGTCAGTTAGAACAGGTACTTTTAAGAGTGCAGACGTCAAGGGATTTCGTTGAATGCCTAAGAAGTTCCATGTTCTTGGGGTTTACAGAAGGAAAGCGTCTGTGAGGTTCATATTGTGACCAGAGGAAGGAACTAGGTAATGACCCGAAAGGGTTTAAAGCTATTCAGAGCCATTACCTGACACATCAAGTAAACATGAGTTCATGAGCACTCTTCTTCGGAAGCGTTATTTCTCTTGAGAGTGATTGACCCATTTCCGGTGACAAACCAAGGATATCCTTGGAATGATTGAAAGGTTTAAGAATTCCATTGCGATGGAGTAAGAGGGAAGCTGGCATTGAAGAAGAAATCAAAAGGAATCTTGTGCCGGTGTTCTTAGTATGTCCAGACTCAGCAAGAAAGATTCATATGTATGCGATGCTTCTGCCCACACAGTGGTCAGCGATCCTGATGCCGGGAAAATGGAGAAGGCATCATTGAAGCTCCTATCAATTTCTTCATGAGCGGTCTGTTCGAAAGAGCAGGATTGAAGGATTGTCGCAGATGAAAAACATGCTATGCGAGGGGTTGCGAGCGGTGAAGCATGTCAGGTAGGTGGTACTTTGGCTGAATTAGTCATTACTTGTGTCTCGTTCCTGATACTGTGTGCACCTTAAATCCATTCTAACTCAACAAGAGCTGGGAAAGCAAACGAATGGTCTTGGATATGTGCTAAGGTTCAGGAGATGACTTGGACTCATATACACCAAGTGGTGACGAGGAGAAGAGACTGATGTTTGTAATGTATTGCAGAGGTGGAGAATCATGCTGAAGCAGAGTGTGAGAAGAATCAAGATACTTCTTCAGACTGCCATGGTGCTTTTGGAGTACGACCGATGAATGGTACACAGACATTGCTTTCTTCCTAACTTATGGTGAATGCCCTCCACATTTAAATCAAAAGAGAAGAGGACCGTCAAGTTACGATCTACATAATACCTTTTGGGAATAAGGCAATATAAAGAAAGGTATGATGGTTGTCTTCTTGCGTTTGTGTCGATAAATCACAACAGGAAAATTTATAGAATCCTTTCATAGCCTAGCATGCGGAGAGGACATTTTTCGTCCTCCTGTAACAGCATATAAGATCTTACGGCTAGGTATTATTTGGCCTACTCTTTTCCGGGATTCAGTTGAATGGGTGTCTAAATGTGAAGCTCTGTCAACATTTCGTTTGGTCGTCCCCAAGCTAGCAGCTCTTCCTCTGAAGCCTGCTGGTGGTTGATGAGAACCTTTTTTCACCAATGGGGGATTGATTTTATCAGAACATTGAATCCTCTTCCAGTGCTGGACACAACTATGTGCTGACTGCTACAGATTATTTTACCAGTGGGTAAGTTATGTGTTGTTGTAGTAGGCCTTTTACCAATCAAGGAAAGCGATCTTCTGAAGCTGTTTTGCCAAGTTCCTGAAAGAAATATTAATCGTCAGATTTGGTGCTTTGCCTCATAAGATCGTTAGCGGATAATGCCTCTAACTTCGTCACATGAATTAACAGAATTCTGCTAGGATTCGGCATTACTCTGGCTCACTCATCTGACTATTATCCCAGGGCAATGGGCAAGCTGAGTCCAGCAATAAGAATCTGGTTACTATAATCAGGAAACTAGTAGATGAAAATCAGAGGACATGGCACAAAGCATTGTATGATGCATTGTGGGCTTATCGGATCACTCCAAAGCGAGCCATAGGGATGTACCCTTTTCAGTTGCTATACGGGATTGATGCTGAAATTCCTATCTCAGTAGAATTGCCAGCCTTGTAGTTGGCGAAAAGCGGTTGAAGATGTAGCTTTTCAGAATTCTATCGAAAGAGGGTATGTACCTAAACCAAGCTAGAAGAAGAGTGAATTAGGTGGTTGATCGTTTATAGCAGATCATCAGAGGTGCCGGCGTGCATAAAGATTTCCGATAAAAAGAGTCCAAAGCCAGCGCAACTTCAGATGGAACCTGGTTGCTTTCGGGATAACAAGGAGGAGAACAGAAAGGAATGCATGGAAAATTGATTCTGTTATGGAAAGGACATTTCAAAGATCCACGAGTTGATGGTTGTGAAAATAGTTTCAGTGTTCTATCTATCTGGAGGAGGGTTACTCCCTTGCCCTTTCAGTGGACAACATCTAAAAGCTGATGTTCTACCATTAATGCAAGATGCTCTCTTTGCATTGTACCTATTTTGCTTTTTGTGTGTGTTGCTTTTGGTTTTCTTTCTTTCTTTCTTCGTTTTGTTTTGGTTTTGGTTTTCTCCTTGAACCCGTAGCCCATTGGATAAGGCCCTTGAGTCCGCGAGACCAGAGATTTTGAGTTCTTCCTTCCTTTGTGTTACAAGAAAGTCCCCCAACTGGCGCAAGTGTTATCCCCGTTTTGTGAGTTAACGAACAAATGATCGGATGACCCCTACGAATTTTCCGAATTGATTTTGCATTATGGCCTCTTTTAAATAGAATCAGGTTTTCAGGTGTTACCAACAGTTTGGCATTAGTTTTAACATGCTTTATGTCTCATAGGTTCCGAAACCCGAAACCCGCCTCATATTGAGAAAATCGGGTTTTCAGACATCCAACGCATCGGAACATACCTAAGTTTAAACCTGCTTCGTGTCGCGTGACCTCCGAAATCCGAAACCCGCCTTGTATTGAAAACATCCTTTAAAATCGGGTTTTCGGAACCCCAAAGCATCGGAACATCCATGATCCAAAACATGTTTTATGCGCCATGTTCTCGATTCCCGAAGTCCGCTCAATCCTTTGTATTCGGGTTTTCGGGGCTATGTAGCACCTAAGCACTTCATGTTTTGTGCTCTATGTTTTCCGAAACCCGAAACCTGGAATGCACCAAACCTCCTCGTGTCGGGTTTTTGGACCCCTCCAACATGCTGACATGGCATTCATGCCGAATGGTTGTGGTGAGTTGGCATGTGCCGAGCTTGAAGTGTATTTATTACTAATTTTCTCTATAAATACGCGGATTTCCACGTCATTCTTACCATTATATTTTTAATTAGTGGATTTTTTCGCATGCTCTCGCTTTCAAAACCCGCAAACTCGCATTTCCCCGATTGGATCGTTTTGTTTTCAATCTCTACCTGTCTCGAATCGAAGGTATTTTTCTTCCCTTCTTTATTCTTGATTTTTATGAATCGATTTGCGACGTATTTTCTTCCCATTTCTTGCCAGTTTGTTGAAGGTTTTTCTTCCCTTCTTCTTTCTGTGTTGTTTTGGAAAGGGTTTTGGGTTTTTAGGGTTTATTTTCTTTTTGAGACTATCAATTGATGTCTGTTTCTTCCAAAATTCTAATTATATGCATGATGTATGGAATATGAATAACAAAAAAGAAAGGAAGTGTATATGTGGAAATACAGGAAAGACTTTGTTTTTGCTTCTCGGTTTTTGAAGACTGTTTTTGCAGATTCAAAGGCCCGGAGTATAAAGGAAGCTTGAAGTATCGGGGTTTCTCAACATTCCGACCTCAACAGTAAGTGTCGGGAATCTCCGAAGTTCCGTCATCAAAAGTGGGCGTCGGGTTTCCTCCCGTGTCCGCCATTAACAGTGAGTGTCGGGCTTCTGCCTATTTCCGTCATTGAAAAGCAAGTGTCGGGCTTTGCCAAAGTTTCGACATAACAAACTTGTCAGGTTATCAGGGTTTTCTGACATCCTCTTCAGCGTGTCGGGTTCTTCTCTTCTTCCAGCGCATTCAGTCAATCGGGATTTCCAGTTTGAACAGCATCACCTGAGTTCTGAGTCTTTCTCCCTCCACATTCTTCATGTCAGACCCTGGTCCATCTCAGGAGAAGGCCGAGAAGTCTAGCAGGATGAAGTACAAATTTAAGAAACCAGAATCCCCATCATATATTGATTGTAATTATGATATCAGGGATACTGAACTTGGCAACATAGATATGGACGACTTTTGGAATAGGGTGAAGAGTTCTTCTCAAACCCCATGGATGATGGCTTTAGCTAACAGTGGCTTGCCCCTTGCAGCAGGCTTTCCCATGTCTGCCAATGTCCAGAGTTTGTTTTGGCTTGTGCATCCGGTTACGACTCGGCTTCTCGTTCAGTAAGGAATCAGGCTGGTGAGGTAGTTATCAAACTAGATGGAGCTTATTTTGATGATCTCCTGAAAACTACCTAATTTCGAGGAGTATGGGGACCTAAATATCAAGTCGGCTCAGAAGGCCTGGGACAGTAACCAGGAAAATTGCATTAAGGATGTCAATAAGAAGTTCTTGGTCAAGGCAAAACCAGTAATATCTAGATTTCCAAGAACTATTCCTAGATGTGATTTCATACAAGAAATCAATGACATTATCACCCTGCTGAGCCGGGTTTTTGGCTTGCCGGAATCAAATTTATTTCATGGATGGATGTATCAGTTTATGGTCACCATCAAGAAGAACCAGCAAGGGATTGACTGGGGAACCCTTATCAGTAATGAGATTGACTCTCAGATGACGACGGTCTTATCGACCGGAAAGTTTTATATGTTCTCATATGTGGCCTATGCAGCAGCTGGGATGAGGAGCTATCTCGGGCTGGATACCAAGGGAAGCAGAACGGCGAACCAGGTGTATCAATACTTCCCTCAATTAACAAAGAAGGGGTCCAAAGAACATTTCAGAAGGGTGAATGATGCCTTCTTCTATGAAAATATCTGCAGGATAAACCCTGAGCTGAGAAAGACAAGAGTCTCAGATGAGGCTTGGGCCGAAGTTTCCAAATGGGGATGTATCTTCTTACAATTCAAGAAGTTTACATATCTTCGGGTGGTCATGTACTTAGGAGATCCTTTTCGCCTACCCCGCTATCCAGGGGATAGACTGATATTAATGGAATTGGTTAGGCAGCTTTTGGATTTCCACTAAGTAGGGTCAAACTCATTAAGCTAACTTGCCATATAAGGCAACTGTGTCAATTCACAGCAAAATAAGATTGATATTGGGCAAGGGATGAGATTTGACGGCCCTCCTCACCTAGTCAAGAGGCCAAAATTGGTGACGGGTAAACTTCAGGATATAATTTGAAGATGTCATTTTAAGTTGTGTAACATAGTTAATACGTTTTTGAATTTTTAAGTGACTAGTCAGGGCATATCTCATTACGGTTTAGCATATGTACAGGCCATACATAGTAGGAAATTTGTTTTGCATCTGCGTTATGAGGTTGCTGTTCGCGGAATTGATATTAGCAAATTTTTGTAACATATTGCTGATATTCAATTTCTGTAAGTGTTATATAATAATTTCCAGAAGGTACGATGTGACAATGCAAGTGTTTTGGATAAATCCTACGATGGAATAATTGACGGTTTCAATATGTTTTCCAAAAGTGTCAAATGATTGGCCTAAACACCCTAAAAAGCATTCTCAATACAGATAGCGTCAGCCCTAAGCGCTAGATAAGAGTAAACACTACCAAAGCATCACTTTCCATATTGGGGAATGTGTTTTAGCCAGATGACGATGTATTTCAAAGTTGGCTGCTTTGGAGGCGGGGCCCTCTAAAAAGGAACAACCAATTCAAGAGTCTAAACCCCATTTTTAGGGCACCTTTTTTATTTTTTTGGTTATTGTCTTGAAGAGGAATATTGAAAGACAAATCTATTGAGTTATTTCTCCAGATGAGATAGTGGAGGTGCTAGAATGGTTTACACCACCAGAAGTCTAGGAGAAATTAATTTGGAAGTCTTATTATTGTCAGCTTCTTGGATAATCTTTGGCATCATTCTTTTGGTGGGTCAAACTGAAGAGGCCTTGTCTGTTACATCTCATAGTTTCATATTGAGAAGTTCTGAATCTCTCAAAGAGTGCTCCCTCTAAGAACCACTCCTACCTTCTGTATAGTTCACATCCATGTTTCTTGTAGTCTTTAGGTGGTCTCGGTATTTTCTCTGGACTTTCAAAAATCTCTAATGGAACTCCTTAAGTGATCACCATTGAGAAGTCCATTCCCTTAGAGAGAGTGTTCCATCTCTTTATGTGTTGTGTGGCTACCATATTTGAACAACTGTTTGACCCCTCCAACAGTAGCATCTTCTCCTTTTACAGAGTAGAATTACCAGTTACTACATTTGTATGGAGTAAGTTCCTCTGATACCGCCGCAATGAGCTACTCGAGCAAACTTTAGAGGAAGAGTGTTCCAAGGTCGATTGTACCCCTAACTGTCACGTTTGATTTCAGCTCACTTAAGGCTTCTACTGCGAAATCAGCCAAGAAACCCAAAACAGTTTCAAGGGTTTTGGTGGATGCTTCAGGAGATAAGTTCGCAGAGATTGCCACTCCCTCACTGACAAAACTAGAGATGATGTAACAGCCTGCTGATTACCAGATAACCAGGGTGTCTCTAGGGAAAGTGAACAGCAGAAGGGGTGCAACAAGATGCAAAAGATGCCATAGACGTGTATGTGCCAAAAGTTGAAAGAAACAAAAGACAACAGAAGTATGAGCTTAAGAGAAAAGTGGAGCAGTTGACTAGAGTTTTGATTAAACTCTCAATACCCCTTGAATCCATACCATCTTCTTCTGTCTCTGCCGGATTTGATTTCTCATCAGTGCCTACGATTGAGAAGATTGCTAAAAAAGGAAGGGTGGTTGATGAATGGATCCAAAAGTTGCTCCAACAGGGGAAGGAAGTAATTCAAGACGTAAGTGAAAGTTCATAAGTATTTGCGGGACATTCAGAAGGAAGGAGAGAAGATGGATGAGGAATTCACTGAAGAAATTAGACATCCTTGATTTGACTTGTGAAGCTCTCCATGTGGTAAAGAAAATACCAGCACATCTCTTGGTAGAAGAAGGCGTTCTTCCACATACAGATAAGCATTTCCAGCTGACCAAGGCCATCAAGTTCAGAGTAAAGATGCACTCAATTCGAAGCCTGCAGCAAGTTGAGAGAATTAAGGGATAAATTGATCGATGGGAAAAGTGATCTGGAAGAAGACTTGCTCCCAAGATTTGTCCAAAGGTGACAACAGTTGGGAATCAGGTATCCTATCACTTAAGATGATCTCTTCAAACAAATTCAAGAATCTGTTCAACATGGAACCAATACACGGATTTGAGTCTTGAAGTCATTGATCAGTTTGTAAGGATTGAGCACATTCTTTGGAGGCCTTAAGGAAACTCAGCAAAGGATTGAATGAAAGCTTCCTGGCAATGCCAGTGATGTTCATGAAACCTGTGAAATTGTGGAACGATCATTCCACTGCGCCTGGATGAGAACTGGAAATGCAAGGCATTAAATTCGTGAAGTTCCAGGAGTTTCAGAACAAACTGTCTCAGCTGGAGGAGGAAAAATAAGCGGAAGAAGCAAACACCGATGATGATTCAGATTAATCTCCCAACGTCCCATGTCATTTCAATTTGGGGAGGATTGACATGTCTTTTCTATATTTCCGTTTTATCATATTTTTGAGGCTTCATACTTTGACTTGATCTCCTGCGTGAGAATCAGGTGGCAAAACAAACTCCAGTTAACATGCTATTTTTTAGGATCTGCCCTATTTTATCTCTAGCTTATTTTATTATAAATTAGGGATGCACTATGCATTCAGAAAGGGTCAGAGAATTTTTGAAGCATTTAGGGGCTATTGGAAAGGAGAAAAACTTTGTGTTTTCTTTCAATCATTTTGAAGAATAGAAGTTGATATTGTTTTACAGACTTTGTGTTGTGGAATATATCTTACTTAAGACAGTGTTCTTATGTTCATGATCTTAAAGCTATTCTTTGCATAGAGGATCTCAGTGTTTCTAATTATTTCAGACACTATATCTGTGATCTAAAGCTCGTATGATTATTTCGTGCTCTATGTTTACTCGTAAAGAAAATATGTTTCTCCCATTTCTTTTCTACTGTGCTTCTTTCATTGTAACAGTTTCTAACCTGCAGTTCATTTACGAAAGCAATATGGCGCTTGAATCGTGTGAATGTGGATTTCAGGATTCCATCCCAACCCCCAATGGTTAGATTAGTGTGAATAGCTGTATACATATGTATTTACTGTGTTTTAGATTAGCAATAAGCAGGCAGCGGCGTTCACCTGTCTTTGAGGAGGGATTTAATCCCATATACTGTGGTTGAACCTCATATTTTGGTTTGACAAAATATCCAACCAACAAACCCTCCTAGATTAGATTAACTATCTTGCACTAGCCTAAAATAGCCAATTTTAGTTAATAAATAACGCATGAGATATTAGGGTGCACGCAGTGAGATTTTGATGTTTTTTTGTAAAACATGGATTTACTTCATACGATTGTACATGAGATCGCTGATACGCTTAGGTTTGGATATCCAAGGCAAATCCAAGCCTATGGATTGGTGAATTTCACATCCAAATAAGACTAAACGTGGCTCCGCATTATTGTGAGCATGTTATAATGCTGCTCACTTATAACGCAATTTCGTTACTATTTAGTTAATGTTGTATATGATGCTTTTGGGAGGGATAGCTAAAATACTATTGCTCTTAATATTTATACTTTATTAGTTTTTAACTATACATTTCATTTTAGTAAATATAAGAAATTAGGGTGACTTTGCACCTTATGGAACTAGTCTCATAGCTAAGATCAGTCAAGCTTTAGGAAGATAGTTTTTTCATATTCTTATTTGGTTAGTACATAGGTATTTTTCAGTGATTTCAACTTTCAACCTAAATATTTTAAAATTTATAATTAGCTACAATCGATATCAAAAATTAATGGGAAAAATTATAGTCATTTTTTAGGTTTTGGGGCTTATTGGATTAGTCCTAGTTTGCTGACATATGTAGGAGTGTTAAATTTGAAATAAAAATTATGAATTTACATACCTCTCAATTCCCAAAGGTAGAGACAATTCATCAAATATATGAAAATCATGACTTTTCCCATAAAAAGCATAAGAGATGAATCCATAATGGTTGTCTTAAAATATGGTAGAATTATATCATGGACAAGGACATACTTTACATTGAGCTTAGGGAATGCATCTTTAAGAGGACCACTCGAGTGATCCTCATTAATCAACAATACAAGGGAGTGACCTTGGTTCCTAATGTTGGCATGTATATAATCCTTTGATCCTTATAATATACAATTAACAATAGTAAGGTGTGAGTAAGAAGATGATCTAGATAAGGACCCCGTAACTTCTTCATTTGGTCAATAGAAGAATAAGACACAGGCTTGAAGAGTTAGAAGCTAAAAGAGTGTCATAACATCGATATATGTTATAACTACTCAACAAAATTTAGGGTAGGAGTAGGTGAAAATGTGAAAAATCTTCTTAACACATTCATTTACATTCTATGGATTAAAGAAACTCACAAATTTCATCAAGATTTATGATAAGTAAATTAGTTACATTCTCACCATAGTGTAGTAGTAGGAAGGTTGATTCAAGTGACCCATACTTCATAAGCAATCAAATCTACATCAACATTAAGAGAAATTCTTTTGTTAGATATCCTTTATGTAATTTTTGCTAAGAATGACCTTGAAATATATTCATTTATGGACAAAGGAACACCAATGAAATAATTGTGTATTACAAAAAAGGAATTTGGTGAAAGTTGTAAGAGGGTATTGTCATGCAAAATGTATGACATGAAAAATTGAAACTTTGAGCATGACAACTAAGCCCACAATTGAATATTTCACTTCTCGGTCACCGGTGCATTCTTCCTCTTACTAACCTTCCTTAGTACCACTCTCAACTTGGATCAAAAGAAATTGTTAACAAGGTTTTTAAAGTTTGTTTCAATTTGTTAGGGATGATTGAATACAATGATTTATGAGTTCAGTGTGAGTTGATGGAAGACAACGTCCTCCGGAGGCCTAAAAAGGCCATTCTGAGCTAATCAAACACCCTCTGGGAGAGTTCAAGAAATTTATTAAGCATCCAGAGGTGATGTTAGGGAATCTTGAAGTGTTGGATGAAATTTAGGAAGATTTAGGAAAGGTTTTCTCATTCAAGGGGGTAAGTGCATGGAAAGTTTGGGGGGCAAAAGGAGGTCTTAAGTGGACACTTTTTATTTTTCTGAAAAATAAAAATCTTCAACTTCTATGAGTTATTTGAAATAGTTAAACTCAAAATTAGAAGATGTTATAAGAACATGAATCTTAGCATTTTGAGTCTAGTTTCTAAGCTACTATTTTCTTTGAAAATGGTTAAGTTTAATTGGGCTAAAAAACTAAAATACCAACAGGTGCTCTTGTTTTTGTTAAAAAACATAGTAGATAGTCGGTCGTTCTCCCTCACTATTTTTTTAGCACTATTTAGTATTTTTGAAAACCCTTTGGTAGAAAGATAGATATTTTTTTAGATCTTTTTTTTTTTAGCGAGTATTTTTTAATGATTGTTCAAGTACAAAGATTATAAATTTTGAAAAATAAAAGAGCTCCAACTGTGCCCCCCTTAACTACTTCAAAAAATATCAAAAATTAGTTTTTTAATACGTATAGAATTAGTCCTAGTTTGGGACTGTAAAAATTTTATTCAATTTTGAAGAGTTGAAAAAAAGATACACGATGAAAGATAGACATTGATAAACTCGAAAAAATAGCTAAAAAAAGGCATAGTTAGAAAATAAATAGTATGGAAACCTTATATTAGTCACAAAATTTGAAAAATCATATTTTTAGGGAAATAATAAAGTTTACTCGACCTCGTAGTCATATTTTTATTAAATTTTTTCATCATTTTAGTTTGATTTATTATGTCAGAATTGTTATTTTACCATTTTTCTACAAAAACACGTTGTTTGTTGTATTTTAACAGATCCATGCCTTAGGCTTGGGGATCTAAACCTAGAGGCATGCCTTGGAATAGGTAAAAATAAAAACACATAAACCTTATGTTTTCTATATATTTCATGCACATCCAACGTCCTTTTCATCTCTTTCATGGGATTTCTGCCCCCTTTCTGTCTGCTCTGCACATTATTGCATGTGAAATTTGAGTAGTGGAGCTTGTCCCATACCCCACTATCTATATTTTGTAGTCATGGGCAATAAAAGATAACATAAGGACAAGAAGAAAGTAGAGAACAAGACACCCAAGCAATTTCAAGAGATGATAATAAATAAAGTGAAGTGGATGCAAAAACTTAATGATGGGAAATGTACATATATTATATCAAATGTACCTAATCTTTTAGAATATGAGGATGAAATATATAATGAAAATGTAGAGAATAATGATTTTTCGATAATAGTGATAATGAATTGAATGATAATGTTGGTATGGATAAGGAAATTGATATGAACCCAAATGTTTAACCTTTACCTGAGAATATAAGTGTTGAACCTTTACCTGAGAATCTAAATGTTGAACCTTTACCTAAGAATCCAAATGTTAATCCTTAAATTTTCACGTAAACACTGAATGAAGAAAGTAACCTTGCTAATGAAGCTTCACCTCTAAGAACACATCCTTCCATTTTGAGAACAAAACCCATTCACTTAATTGAAATTGATGGAAACATTATAAAATTAATTCCTAACAAAATGTTTGAAAGAAATGCGAGAAAAAAATCTAGGGGAATTTGGGATAATTACTTTGAGAATTTAAATGATACACAAAGATGTCAATTATTTATTACATTGATGAAATTAATTAAGCCAAGACCTACAACGAATATCCTAGGGTTAAGAACATCTAATGTTGATGATCGAAATGTGTAAATTATTGAAAATATACATAAATCATACCAAATTTTAGGTGTCAACAGATGCACCAAAGATAGTAATGCTACACAGAGTGCACTTACTAATTGTATAGTAAGTGATAAAGTAGTTAATAAACACTTGATTATAAAAAACAATCAAAGCTTTGAAGCTAAACAAAAAAACACTAATGAAAGAAGTAGGGAGATGTAAAAGTCTTGAGTCAACCAATAACATTGACTATTGGACATTCTTTGGTAGACTCCCACATAAATACAAGGACACATATGATATTCCAAAAGTATTAGTTGTAAAGTTTTGGAATGAGAACACAATGGTGTCACCGAATAAAAGATACAATAAAAAGAAGAATAGGTTCTCATAATTATGAATCACGTGAAAAACATTTCTTGGATATGACTTAAACAAAATTATTCTCTAATTTTAAGAATGAAAATATAGACATTAACATTAGACAAATATTTTTTTAAATGAACAAATCCTTTTATATGAAAATCAATTACTCACATAGCACATGTTGTTGTAGACATCATGTTGAATTTTTAATGCATTATGATGTTTTAGTCAAGTACGTTGTGTTTTTCATATTGATATCATGTTGCAAGAGTGTGGATTAAATGTCCCACCAAAATATTAAAAATAATTTATTCCTACGATATTTTGTTAAAGATCATATGGACAATTTTTTTATAACAAAACATGTTTGGATGGAATGTGCAACGTATGTGGTGGCTTGCCAAAATTGAAAAGTTGTATTGGTGAGGAGAGTAAAAATTCAATAGGAAATGAATTATTTGGTTTCAACAAGTAGAAATTTATGGCATATCAAGTAAAAGATGAAAAATAATCTAAGAGGTGTGAGCTTGTTACAGAAAAATTACATGTATAAAAATATATGGTCAAATTCAGAAAAGAAAATGTTTATGAGTATGCAAGGCACACACATAAAGCTCGATGGTTGTATTGAAAATTCAAGTTAAGTACGGACACATTCCCACTTGGTATTATTGTTTTAGTAGTTGAATTTACAGAGAATTACACATTGCAACTAAAAATGGAGGTTCAGTCTCAATACTATAACTCGACGCAAGTTCCTATTTTTGTGCATATAACATTCATGCACTCTCCGAAAAGCACTGAAAAATATTGAAAAATATTAAGAGAGCATCATTTCTACATCAATGATGATCGAACATCATTCTAGAAAATATGTGTAATGGTGTTTCTAGTTGTTTGATGAGAACTTAATGAGAGGAACATTGTTTTCAATCAACATTACATTTTATTAGATAACTGCACATCATAATTCAAGAATACATAGATGGTTTATTAGCTAAGAAGGATGCACATATAAATACTTGTACAACATATCTGGATTTTTACCAAGGTAGGAAATGGGAAAAGAGAGCATGATGGTACAAGATCATGTGTGAAAAGAGCCCTTACAAGAGAAGAGTTAAAGTTCAAAGACGGTGCTAAATTTACATGTACAAAAATCACTGTTGATTGGTGTGTCAAGAACATGGGCCATGAATCTCAAGAGAGTTCAAAGGTTCGTAGATATTTCTGGTTGATAGAGGAACAAAATTTGGCAAGCTATGAAGATTGTATAATAGTTACGGGATCAAGTGATATGCACTCATTCCATAGTTCAGAAGCAAGTTCTTCCACTATTTATACTAGGTACATGGCATGTTTTTGTATATCATGCATTGATTTTGTGTGGAATGAATTTGAATCATATCAGTGGGTGAATGAATGGACTTGTAGACCTCTAATTCCACTTCACACATATAAGGTTCCACGAGCTTTACAACTTACAGTGTCTTTAGATCATATGAGAACATCACCTGAATTTGACCAAGTCTTTGATTTAGTGCAACAAGGTACATATCTATGTCATGTTATAAATTATTAAATGATCAACTCTTAATGTATTTTAAATTTGACTTGAGTTTTAATTTTTGATGCAAGGAACATTTTTGTAGTTATTTTGACATAATTTAATGAAGAGGGAACATACTACTTCTTGTCTCGTTGTGAAGAGGGGAATTGTTTTTTACTTCAATAGTCATTAATGGTGAAGACCTTGAGTATCCCACTGGTTCAGTGGTAGTCCTTGGATCTTGGCTTCGACGATATCCTATCAAAAAATCAAATACTTGGTTATTTGAAGAATATGAAGTACATAGAAAGATACCTCACTATTCACATTCGGTTCTTGCAACAAATATTCAATTGATCAAATATCAAGGTAGGCCATCAAACAAGAATCGGTGGAAGGTTCATGAATTAGATCATGAAGAAATTATTGCTACTATCAGGAGTAGAGTTGATCCTTGTGGTTTATTGGATTGAATTTGCAAAGGTATGTTCACTTAATATTAGATATACATCTACATGAATTTAATTTGAATATTTATTATAACGATTTTGTTTAAAATTTGAAGGTTTTAAAATTCTATTTAATTCTTACTAACATGTTTATTTAGGTTAGTGGTGCCAAAAAAGATTCCACCATCACTTGGTTGACACTGTTAGTAGAGAATTTATTATTATCGAAGCTAAGAGAAGATAAGGGAAATTAAATATTATAAAGGAGGAATAAACATAAATTCTCATTTCACCTCCTATATTGTATGAAAAATATCTTCTTACAAAACTCATTTCACCACCTATATTTTATGAAGCATCTCTTCTTAACATGTTTCCTAGTACTTGTTTTGCATTGAAGGATTTTAGACACAAAAAAAAATCCTCACCCAACATTTATTAGGCCACCCTAACACGTGTACGTAGTCACTTCAATGCCACAAGTTTCCATTTGAAAAATATAGCAATGGAAAACTTTACACTAACTCAAATTGGACTATTTGGCACTTTTGTAAACAATAGGACAACGAGAGGACCAAATAAATATTGATCTATAAACTCTCTACTTTGGAATTATTCACATAATCACAATTAAAACACTGTTGTTCTACTGTCGATTAGAAAATGACAGAGATAGCTAGTAAATGAATTTTACTTATGCTTAGAATCAATAATTTACAGGAAAGGGAAGAAAATAACTCTTAAACACCAACAATTTTTATCCTGGTGTTAGTGAGAAACTTTTTTGGGTGGACAAACTTGTGGATTTCTTTCCAATACTCTAGGAATCTAAGTCCCTCTACTTAACCAAGGCAATTGTCGTATATGCATGCATGAGTAAAGGTGGAATTTCCTAGTGGTCTTGTGGTCAGGAATCCAACAGGGGCACTCCACTGACCCTGTGGCAATGTTAACAATCTCTTGCTAGGGAAGACTTTGTCTGAAGAGTGGGAAAGGGGAGTGAGAAAAGAGGTAGGAGAACTAATGTTGTAGGTAGAAAACTAGATTCCTACACACACTAGTTAGAAATTTCATCACATGCACTAAAATTAGGAAGAAACAATATTGCAAACAACAACAAGACCAATTAGAATTTAATGAAAACAAAGTATCAGTAAACACCTTAGTAAAAAAAGGATCGAAACTCCTTCTTCTTGTATTGATGCTCAAGCAGAAATTGTACATAGTATGAGAATGGAAGACATTGAGAATAGGTGAAAAGCGGCTAACTCTTTTCACTCACAAGTGAAGAAACTCTCTCTCATGAACTTACAAGAATACAACTATCTAGAAGAATTTTAGAATTAGAACCCTTTGGAATGAAGAGCTCATTACAATTTATAGCAATATGAATTGTCCTTTCACCTCCCTTATATGACTCTTCATTTCCATATTCCACTCTTGACCTTTTATTTTCCATGAATTAAGTATTTCTCTTATAATTTTGAGAAAATATTTTATAAAATTTAAAATAGGTCACTTAAGTGAATAGGACGAAATACAATGATGATGCATAATGAAGAATTATAATGGAGAGAGAAAGTAAGAGAGGGAAAGAGAGGGAGAGGGAATGGGATGGAGGGGAAAACACTCCTCATAACGAAATGATTTTAATGCCTTCATGAAGCCATGAACTTTGAGAGAGGATTTTTTCCAATGGTGATCTTCTACACTAATTAAGATTGCTCCCTTGAATAAATTTGAATCATTTTTCCTATCTAGTGATGAACACAAACTCTATGATGCATGGACATCCTGGACCATAGAATGAGTGTTTAGAAACATTGTTATGATGTTTACCATTGTAAGCTTGAGATGAACACATACAATGCCCATGATGACCCTCCTTGAAACTTGGTTAATGAACCCTTTGACTCGTTGAAATCGTTCTGACCAATTCACTTTGGATCACTCGGTTCCTTAAGTGATGAAGATGAATTCACATGATGTGCCTTGTGATGCCTTCATTTTCTTCTGTAAACCATTGCACTCAAGATGATGCTTCCAGGACCTCTGTGAAGTTCTCATTCCTCCCAACTCATGAAACCATCTCAAAAGGGAGTCTAAAAAGAAGTAAGGTGAGTAAAAAAAAGTCATATGCTATTTTCCACTCCGAAATGAAAACTTTCTATTTTTAGAATATGAGCTTGTGCTCTGTTATTCTAGGGCATATCATTTGTCTTACTCCAATTTCACCTTCTGAACCATCTACCATATTCGAACCTCCTTTGTTCCTCAGATATTACTATTTTTCGTACATTTCTATTTTTAGCAGATTGTTATTTGGGGACCTATTATTTTGGGAAGAAGTCATTTTCTATCTTACTTTTCATTTTACCCTTTTCTAATTGTCATGAGTGATCAAACTTGTAATTAATTGGTACTCATCATTTATAACATGCGAGGAAGTATAACATATGTTATTTTTATTAAGTGGTGAAAACGACCTTTTTTACTATGGGAATTTTTTTTTGGATTCAGCTCTTTGTCACAAACTTGTGCTTTAATTTTCATCATGATTCACTTTCCAAAAAGCTCAAGAATGAAAAATGAAAATTTATGTCTAGTAAGGGCTTCAGGTATGGAGCTACCTAGGGTAGAATACTAATAAAAAATCATTTCTTTATATCTTCAAGAAATTGGAAACTTTATCGTGCAAAAACTAGTTTGAGAGAAACTAGATTTTTTGTAGACCCTTCCCTCAAAGTTTTGGATGATTTTACCTGCCAGATATTTGGGAATTTAAAAAATTCTTCAAAGAGTGATAGAATGTTGATTAAAAAAACATCCCTCCATATCCCCAAAAATAAGGACTTCATGGCTTGAAAACTAGTTCACGAGAAACTAGATTTTTCAATGATCATTCCCTCCAATTTTCGTGTGATTTTGCCACTGGAACCCTAGGAAGTGGAGAGGTAGCTCACTGATTCTTTCCACTACTATGTCATGGTGGCCATTAATGGAGATTTAAATTTGAAGGTCTAGTTTTTTTTTCCATTCACAATGAAATCAACTCCATTTTGATAGGTTTTTACTTCTTTTCTCACTGGTGAAATTTCTCTTCAATCCGGTAATCGGTTTGACAGGAAATTGAACTTTGTTCTTCGTGGAGCCGGAAGTGAAATTTATTCATTGTGAGAATTCCTTGCTATAAAATGGGAGGTTTTAATATGATTTTTTAATTTCCTTCAAGAGAGAAGAAGTCAGCAACATACGGGTTGTCAATCCATGCACTTGGTTTGGAAGATATCTTCAAATTTTGATTTCATGGCAATGGGGATTTCTACTGTTCTTCATTTCTTTTTCTTATTTGATGAAATATTCTTGTTAGACCTATGTATCACCATGGGTAAGGATTTATTTTTGTAGTGAAGCTGGTTTAATATTTGGAAATGGTGGAGTGGTAATTAGAAGTTGCAGAGAAAGTTACAGAGCAAGTTGTGCATGGAGGAATTAGATGTTAGAAGTTAGAAGCAGGTAAATATTTAAAATTTTAAAATAATCCTGAGAGAGGTTTGGGAAAATTTTCATTGTCCCTGACATCCCTCACCTCAAAGGGACATGAGGGACATCATTTTTCCACGGTGAGACAAGAAGGTGACATGTGGCAATGATCTGACGACAGGGAGTGAGGGCTTCAAAATCAGCTTTAAAGCACCGAGGGGCTGGAAGCGGGTCACATGGGTGACCAGAAGTCTCTCCTAGAGGTATGGGTGCATTTTTCAAGGTTTGATGTCCCTGAAATATGAGGGACATGAGGGACATCAAATTCCATGATGGTCCTGGAGCTACACATGTAGTGGAGATACAACAGTAAGGGATTTGAGCTCCAAATTACACCTGAGGGCTGAACTGACATTCCTGATGGTCGCATGGGTTGCAGAGGTCACATGGGGGCTGGGCATGTTTTTCCAAGGTTGATGTCCCTAACCCTCAGGGACGTCTGGGACAAAAAATCCCACCAGGCTCATGGAACTGACACGTGTCATCCCAAATTTTGGCTGAACTCACTTCAAGAGGACAACTTGTGACGATGATAACTTGAGCTCCCAATGGAATTTTTCACAAAAATATTATATGATCCTAATGGTAAATGGCCTTTTGAATCCATTGGTGGGGGTATGATGTCTTGATTATTCCATTTGATCCCTTAAAAAAATGGATTTTTGCTTTGGTACTCCACTTATGCCTGAGAAAAACTGCCTACAGACCTAATGCTCCAAGGTGTTGTGAAATATATTATTTCACCATCATGTAGGTCTTGGAATTATCTTTCTGGAGATTTTTTTTTTCTCCTAACTCCATCTAGAGCTCCTGGAATCACCTTACAAAGCTTAGTGGTTGTTTTGGCCTGTGTACAAACTAGGCCTATGAACCCTAATTTTGGCAAAACTACCCCAACTTCTTTGAGACCTTCCAAAATCATCTTAAATAATTTCCATGATGTCCCAAGACCTTTGAATCACCTCCACATATACTTTGGATCTTCTTCTCTACTCCATGGGGTTGCTTCAACCCTAGGAAGTCCAGTGATAGCCCTTCCCACAACTGCCTGTAGCTTGCAACTTTTAATGAACTTCTAAAATCACCTAGGGGGGATGAATGGAATTTCCTAAATCACCTAGGGGGATGAGATAAAATTATTTTGTAGTCACTTAAATTAGATGGAAAGATTTGGGGTGTCTTGGAATGATAGGACATGAAAAAATTGACACAGGGGTATAGTTGTCATACTCGGAAATTGATAATTTCCTTTTTGCACATTTACATGACAATAACTGGATCTAGCTTGGGGACATGACATGGATGAATCCCATAATATCAACATTAGAATCCAGAATATCAAATTTCCATTGACCAGAGCCTTATCCATTGGGCCCTGTGAAGTCATGTACAACTTACAACAAGAGAGAGAGAGAGAGAGAGAGAGGAAAAGAACACACACACACACACACACAAAATGATAGAAATGGAAACACACAACACACAACATAAAGGGAAACACACCAAGAAAGGAAATTATATACAACGGGAGGGAAATTTACATAGGTGGGAAAAGGATATACACATACCCGAAAACAGGTTGAGAAAAGTACATGCCATCATGAAATAGTGGATTGAAGTATGACCATTGAAGCACAAAAACTATTATTTGATCAAACCATGCTTTGGTGATGGCTTTACATGGCTTGAGAAGAAGAAGGCTAACCATAATTCCATCTCACTACTCATACTACATTAGAGAATGTTCTTGCATCCAATGAACACTTCATCAACCTCTTCAAAACTCATGTACCTTTGATGCTTCCTCTTGATGTCCCACAATCATGTGACACCATTCCTCCATGTCTTCGAGAGTGGGAAAATTTCTCTATCATGAAAACATTCATCTTCTTTGATTTGTGACTTCAAATTGTCTCTTATATCAGCAAAACACTTAGAAGGAGTGAGAACAAACTGGTTTTCTTCCCATTCAATAACTTCCCTGAACATCTCGCTTTATTTCTTTGAGCAAGTGTTTTCAAACATGGGAGGTTAAATCATTGAGCTAGAGATCTTCATCATCCTTAAGATATTGTTGCAGCATGGGAACATGTTCAAGGTGAATATGAGCTTAGAGGATGGTAGAGTGCAGTCTTATTTTGGATCATTTGGAAAGAATCATGCATACTCCCACTTTGTTGTCTAGAGAAATTGGTTGCCAATATGCATTCATTCGGAGTGCATCTTGATATCATTTTCAAAATTGCAGCTTTTGGTTTGGCCATATAAGCATTCCTTACCCTTCATTGGATTTTTCCATATGAATTCTTTTTTGCATTGGTGAACCATTCTAAAATGATGGGATAAAGTTGGTTTTGAATCACACTCCCAACAGTGATGCAGATTTTTACTTTGTTTGAATGAACTTTCTTTAATGCAAATAAGCTCAATATTTTCCATGTTATTTCTTCCACAATAGAGGTGTTTTCTTCAAAATTGAGGAGATGTCCAAAGGAGATTCGAGAACCTTTCTTATTTTACACTCATGAACTTCTTCACATGATGTGGAAGAAAAAGACATGCTTTCATGTTCATTCTCGTCAACCAAAGTATTAGAGAAGTCATCAAGCTTATCCAACTACTCCATCTCAACATCAAAAATTGGTGAATCAAAAATAGGAATCACAAATGGCCTCATACATGTCTTGTATCTCCATGGCCTGGGTTAAGAGTTCAAGGTTGAGTTGAGGATCTTCAGTTTCTTCCACATCCTTCAAGATATCTTGTACATATAGTTCTTCTGAAATTTCCATAGGCTCATTTTTATCTTCATTAGAAGAATCTTCTTGTTGTGCCTCCAGGAGATGGTTAAAAATATGATCCATATGGGCCCATGATTCATTTAAAACATCCTATTCACCTCTTCCCTGCTTTACATTGCCAAATATTCACTTTCTTACAAACATGGGCATACTTGATTCATGACACCTACTGACAAGGAGAAGAGGTCCAAACTTTGTGGGAAGGGCACTCCTTCAAGCTCAAAATCCATATCATCTCCTTCTTGATAAGAAGCAGGGAACCGTGTTGGGGCAGTAGTATGAGAAGAATTTTCAGCTACATCTTGACCATCCATTATCGAATCTTCCTGCTCAGGTGAAATATGAAAGGCTATGTTTTCACCGTGATGATGATTCTACTCCCCGAGTGAGTAGAGGTTGTGTTTAAATTGTTCTTTCTCCTTGGATTTGAAGAGAGAGTGGGATTCTTCCATTTGATCATCCATGATTGCATCAAGAAGAGAGTTTGATTCTTTGAATTCCTCCATTTCTTCATGCAACATTTCTACATCACTTAAAGAATCAAAATAGGAGGGAAGATTATCTATGACCATCTTGAATTCATCATCTTCAAACCATGATGTCTGGTGAATTTCTTGCACTTCTTCACATCTCTCCATTTCATCATTAATTGAAAGATCAAAACTTGAAAAGAGTTCATCCATACTTACTTTGAATTGGCTATCTTCTTCATCATTGGTGGAGTCTTTAGAGAGCATTGGATCATCCATTATGCAACAAGGATCTTCCTTTATTGAATATATTATTCCCCCCATGGGTTGTGGCTCGAATCCAAATGGAATTGTTGAATGGTGATTCTATCTTTGTCTCTTCTACTTCTTCCTCCATGATTTTTCTTTGGATTTCATTGGGAGGTTCCATGACAAGATCTTATTTGGAAGCATCAAAGAATCTTTCAGGAATAAAAACCTCATAGGATGGGCAGAAATATGGGTCTTCTTCCATAGGGCGCATCTCATCTTCTTCCTCCATTTGATGCGGAGCTTCAATATGTTCATATCTTTTCTGTAGAGTTAAAGCATACCTCCAAATTTCATCAAAGACTTTGGGGTCAAATTTCCTTCTATTATGCTTTGAAGCCTTTCCACATATTCTCTTTTCAAAATATTCATTTCTTCATCATCGTATGTAATTAATTCATCTAGAGAATGGTATAATAAGGACAACATTCTCAATTTTCTAGTGAGCTGTGCGAGATTGCAAAAATCTTCTTTAGTGGATCTTGCACCATCTTGTCTTTCGTCATCTTCTTGAATGCTGATTTTATCGTCATCAGAAGGCTCAAGGATAGGATTTTCTTTAGCAGCATTCAAGAACCTTTCAAGCATGAAAACCCTATGGTATGAATGATCTTCAAGATCTTCCTCTATAGGAAAACTCTCCTCTTATTTCTTCCTCGTTATGGGATGATTCAATTTGATCGTTCATCTCTTGTAATAATTTGGCATATTCTCAAACTTCACACCTTAGCTTATGTCTCCTTTGAATCCATTCTTCTTCATCGGTGATAGGTTCTTTCTTATTTTCTTTGTCAATACTATTCTAGAAAAATGGTTGATCAACGAGCTTATTTTCCAGGCAAGACATCTTCTTCTTCTTCTTCATTGTCACTCATTGGTACTTCACTCCAATCTAGAAATTTCTTCATGATGTGGGGAAACAAATGTGATAGGGTTTCGTTCATTGATGAAGTCACCTTCAAAAAATGATTTTCCTTTGAAATCTAATTTTTTTAATCAATATTTCATTTTTTTTTCAATTTTTGGACCTTGCAGTCATATTTTGGGTGCAAATGCTGCCAAGTCTGCCCCACGGTGGGTGCCAAAATTTTTTGGCAAGAAAATTTTTCAGGTGGACAAACTTGTGGATTTCTTGCCTATGCTATGGGACTCTAAGTCCCTCTACTTAACAGGTATAGCTATCATATATGCATGCATGAGTAAAGGTGGATTTTCTTAGAGGCCTTGTGGTCGGGGATCCAACATGTGCACTCCACTGACCCTGCGAGAAAATATAGCAATCTCTTTCTAGGGAATACTTTGTCTCAAGAGTGGGAAAGGGGAGTGAGAAAAGAGGTAGGAGAACTAATGTTGCAGGTAGAAAATCATATTCCTGCACACACTATTTATAAATTTCATCACATGGACTAAAATTAGGAAGAAACAATACTGCAAACAACAACAAGACTAATTAGAATTTAATGAACACAAAGTATCAGTAAACCCCTTAGTCAAAAAAGGATTGAAAATTATTCTTGTATTGATGCCCAAGCAGAAATTGTACATAGTATGAAAATGGAAGACATTTAGAATAGGGGGAAAGTGGTAAACTTTTCACTCACAAGTGAGCAAAATCTCTCTCATGAAATTACAAGAATACAACTAGCTAGAAGAATTTTATGAATTAGAACCCTTTGGAATGAAGAGCTCATTACAATTTATAGAATTATGAATTGTCCTTTCATGTCCCTCATATGACTCTTTGTTTCCATATTCCACTTGTGACCTTTCATTTTCCATGAATTAGTATTTCTCTTATAATTTTGAGAAAATAATTTTTACAAATTTAAAATAGGTCACTTAACTGAATAGGATGAAATACAATGATGATGCATAACAAAGAATTAGAATGGAGAGAGAAAGTAGAGAGGAAAAAAGAGGGAGAGGGAATGGATGGAAGGGAAAACACTCCTTGTAACGAAATGATTTGAATGCCTTGATGCATCCATGAAATTTGAGTGAGGATTTCTGCCACTGGTGATCTTCTACACTAATGAAGGTTGCTCCCTTGAGTAACTTTGAATCACTTTCCCAATCTAGTGATGACCACAAACTCTATGATGCATGGACATCCTGGACCATAAAATGAGTGTTTACAAACATTTTGTGATGTTTACCACTGCAATCAATTGAGATGAACACATATAATTCCCATGATAACCCTCCTTGAAACTTGATTGATGAACCCTTTGACTTGTTGAAATCATTCTGACCAATTCACTTTGTATCACTCGGTTCCTTAAGTGATGAAGATGAATTCACATGATGTGCCTTGTGATGCCTTGATTTGCTTCTGTAAACCATTACACTCAAGATGATGCTTTCATTTCCTCCATGAAGTTCTCATTCCTCCTTTTCAAATGGGAGGGTCCATAAAATAGTAAGGTGGGTGAAAACAAAGTCATATGCAAGTTTCCACTCCGAAATGAAAAATTTCTATTTTTAGAATATGAGCCTGTGCTCTGCTATTCTGGGGCATATCACTTGTCCTACTCCAATTTCACCTTCTAAACCATCTACCATATTCCAACCTCCTCTGTTCCTAAGATATTACTATTTTAGTGCATTTCGATTTTTAACATATTGTTATTTGGGGACAGGCTATTTTGGGAAGAAGTTCATTTTCTGTCTTACTTCTCATTTTACCCCTTTTACAATTGTCATGTGTGATCAAACTTGTAATTTAGTGGTACTCATCATTTATAAAATGTGAGGAATTATAACATATTTTATTTTTAGTAAGTGGTGAAAATGACCTCTTTTGCGATGGGAACAACTTTTTTGGATTTGGCTCTTCGTCACGAACTCATGCTCCAATTTTCATCATGATTCGCTTTCTAGAAAGCTCAAGACTAAAAAATAAAATTTTATGTCTAGTAAGAGCTTTGCAGGTATAGAGCTACCAGGGAAGAATACTAATAAAAAATCATTCCTTCATATCTTGAGAAACTGGAAAATTCATTGTGCAAAAACTAGTTTGAGTGAAACTAGATTTTTTAGAGACCCTTCCCTCAGAATTTTGCAATGATTTCTCCATTGGAACCCGGAAGTGAAGAGGAGATTTGAAAATTTCTTTATGTGACAGAGGGAAGAATGCTAATAAAAAAAACAGTCCCTCCATATCCCTAAAAAATAAGGACTTCGTGGCTCAAAAAATAGTTCACATGAAAATAGATTTTTCAACGATCATTCCCTCTAATTTTCGAGTGATTTCGCCCACTGGAACCCTGAGAAGTGGAGAGGTAGCTTGCTGATTTTTTCCACTACTGTGTCATGGCAGGCCATTAATGGATTTTGAAATTTTTAGGTCTGTTTTTTTTCTCCATTCATGATGAAATCAACTCCATTGCGATAGGTTTTTTTTTATCTGTCTCACTGGTGAAATTTCTCTTCGATCCGGTTGTCAGTTTGACGGGAATTTGAACTTTGTTCTTCGTGGAGTTGGAAGTGAAATTTTTTCATTGTGAGAATTCCTTGCTGAAAATTGGAGGTTTGAATATTTTTTTAATGGCCTTCAAGAGATAAGAACTCAGAAACATATGGTTTGTCAATCCATGCACCAGTTTATAAGATTTCTTCAAATTTCAATTTCACGGCAATGGGGATTTCACTTTTCTTCTTCTATGTTCTTTGTTTCTTTTTCTTATCTTGATGAAATATTATTCTGATACCTATGTATCACCATGGGGTATAGGATTTCATTTCTTATTCCTAATCTAGTTTAACCTTTGGCAATGGTGGACTAGTGAGGTGTTCTTTGCAACTTTCTTCAAGTTGTGCATGAAGGAGTTAGAGTTAGAAGAAGCAAGGAATATTTAAAATTTTAAAATAATGTTGAGAGTTGGATTTGGGAACATTTTTTTGTCCTGTGATATCCCTCACCTAAAAGGGACATGAGGGACATCAGTTTCCATGGTGAGAAGAAGGGTAACACATGGCAACGATCCGACGACAGGGAGTGAGTGCTCCAAAATCAGCTTTAAAGCACTTAGGGGATAGAAGCGGGTCACATGGGTGACCAGAAGTCTCTGCTAGAGGGATGGGAACATTTTTCAAGGTTTTATGTCCCTTAACCTATGAGGGATATGAAGGACATCAAATTCCATGAGTGGTTCTTGGAGATGACACATGGTGGAGATTCAACGGTAGGGGATTTGAGCTCCAAATTGCACCCGGGGGCTGAACTAGCCTTCCTGATGGTCACATGGGGTTACAAAGGTCACATTGGGGCTGGAGATAATTTTTATAAGGTTGATGTCCTTGACCCTAAGGGACGTTGGGGACAAAAATCCTGCCAAGCTCCTAGAGACCCGACACGTGTCCTCCCAAAAATTTGGCTAACTCCCGAACTCGCTTCAAGAGGACAACTTGTGACGATGATCACTTGAGCTCCGATGGATTTTTTCGGAAACATTTTATATGATCCTAATGAAATGGCCTTTTGAATCCAATGGTGGGGGTCTCATGTATTTATTATTTTATTTGGTCGATAAAAAATGGATTTTGTGTTTGGTACTCTATGTGTGCCTGAGAAAAACTGCCTACAGACCTAATGCTCCAAAGTGTTATGAAAAATATGATTTCACCATCATGTACGGCTTGTAATTATCTTTCTAGAGATGTTGTTTTTTCTCCTAATTCCATCCAGAGCTTCAGAATCACCTTCCAAAACTTAGCAACCTGTTTTTGCCTGTGTACTGACTAGGCCTGTGAACCCTAATTTTGGTGAAATTGCCCCAACTTCTCCAAGTCCTTCCAAAATCTCTTGAATCATTTCCATGATGTCCCAAGACCTTTTAATCAACTCCACATATTTTTAGTCTCTTCTTCTTTGCTCCATGGGATTTCTCGAGCCCTAGGAAGGCCAGTGATAGCCCCTCCTACAACTGCCTGTAGCTTGCAACTTTTAATGAACTTCTAAAATCACCTAGGGGGAATGAATGAAATTTTATAAATCACCTAAGGGGTGCGATAAAATTATTCGGGGGGGGGGGGGGGGGGGGGTTTACTTGGATTGGCTAGACAGATCCAGGGTGTCTTGGAATGATAGGAATTGAAGTAATTGACATAGGGGTATAGTTGTCATGCTAAAAAATTGTTAATTTCCTTGTTGCACATTTACATGACAACACCTAGAAACATCCAATTTACAAGGAAAACCATTCGGGAAGGGAAAATTATCTTTCTTCCCACTTTTATTGGCCAATTCAATCAAGAAGTAAATAATTTACAATAAGTATGAAAGAGAAGTAGATAATATCTCACAGCTTCCTCCCAATTACTTGTTTACTCTTCCTCAAAACTCCTTTCTTCTATAAACACAACTCCAGCACTAAGAATTTATTGCTCACTTGCTTTCATGCTTCGTTGATCCAATACTCTTCTTCTTTCATGTATTTATAGTGCTTCTAATGTCCTCCCATGCATGGGAGGATGGGAAGGGTCATGGAGGAGAAGAGACATGGATAACCTTTCAAATTCTGGGACAGTTCGTTTCAAGTTTTATTTTCTATTTGAAAGAGCTAGGACTGCCACCCAATGTAGACTAAAGATCACAGGACCTCCACCCTTGTTGGGTGGTAGTTAAAGGATTACCACCTAGGTGGGGTGGCAGTTCTGTAAGTTCTGATCTATAGAGAATGATAGTTATGTTAATGATAAGACCGAACCTCTGTTTCTTCAATTTCTTTCTTCATGCTGACTGATCTGATGAAGCAGTGTCATTTTGGATCCCTATGGATCACACCTCCCTTCTTATGAGGATTTTGGTCCCATAAAAGCTTAGTGGTTAGTAGATGAGGAAATAATTACCTCACTTGCTCCTTCAAATACCCCTGGTCTTGCCTTGGTGTTTTTCCTTTCAATCCAACCTGCCAAGACTCCTACGGGCCTCTCCTAGTCTCTTTGACTTTCTGTTGTAGCACTACATCCTCCTCTAATTCACCCCACTAGTCCAAGACACAGTACTCAATGGAAGGTAGCAACTTCATTCCTTCATCTTCATCTAGCATGGATGGCTCATATAGGTGTAAGTTCTCACAGTTTGCTACAGAGTACATCCTCATAAATGATGAAAGATCAAGTTGAAAGGCATTTTCACCAACTTGATACAATATGGTGAAGGGGTCCATATCGTAGTGGCTTGAGCCTTTTTGTTTGACTTCATAGTCTCCCCCTTCTCAAGTAAAGCAAAAATTTATCTCCAACATGAATCTTATGTTCTCTACTATGTTGATCATGCCTAGCTTTGTACTTGGCTTGAGATTTCTCTAACTGTTCTTTAACTTTGAGATGGATTTTTCAGATCCTCTCAATGAATTTTTTTTCTCTAGTCACCTTTGTGAATAAGGTCCTCCTAATCAATGTTTCCCAACATACATAATGTCCATTAGATTCATAGGTAAATACCTTTTTTTTGTCTTGTCTAAAATTTAGAGTGGCATGTGTGTACTGCCTAGTTGATAGAAAATGTTGATCATGACCTAGGTCTAACAAGGAGTGGGCATGTCCATTAGATATTTTTTCTTTATTATCTCTGATCAACTGTACCAAAGTCCTGTTTACCAACTATATCTATTCACCCTATCTTTGACTGGAAGGCCATGCTCCTCTGTAATTGGTAAGCTATCTTGCTCACATAAAGTAGTCCAAAAATTCCACAGAACCTAGAATCCCTGTTAGAAAGAATTCATGTTGGTTATCTCAAAATGTCATACATCCATTAGCAATGAATAGATCCAACCCACCCTTTGTTCATTTAATTCCTTATTGAGAAGCCATAAGAAAACACATTAACTCCAATCTATTGACAACAACTAGAAATGGATCATTGCCATGTTTGACATAGGTAAGTCCTCCTCTAAAATCCATTAGAAATGTCCTCCCATGATAACGAGGATGCGCTTCTCAAAGGCATATAGAGTACCCCCTTATCTTCTTGCTAATATTCCAGAAATCTAACTAAAGACGTAGCAATGGGCTTCTCGGATCCTTCTTCTTGCATATTAGGCCAATACATGTACCTTTACAGAGTGGAAGATATTGTGTATGAGACACAAAAGGCATTAAGAATGAAGCTTCCCTCATCAGATAGAATATTTCTTGGTTACACACATAGAGTTTGGATCATTGGTAGAGCATTACATGTTTGATAGCCTCAAAAATATTCTTTACCCATCCTATTCATCCACTTGAATTCCATACTCTTCTTCAACATGTCATTCTCAAAGTGGATTAATCAAGAGTGGATAAGATCTAGCATGTAACCTTCCTTAACGAAGGGATTAATTCTCCCCAGAGATAGCTTTACAAGATCCTTCTCTTGTATGGGCGACTTAGACAACATGGCAAGGATAACTTTATACTACCCTTCTTGTATTTGATCACCAGATGGAAGTTGAAGGAACCCCTTCCATTTGTAGTACAATGTTCCCTGAAGAGCTTAGCCTGTCACTGTGACAAGAATATGGAGCATTTATTAGGTCATTGTAAAGACACTCCAATACTTTCTTTACATCTTTAAATAACACTTGCATTTTGTAGGTAATTTAAATAGTGATCTACTACATTTTCCTGGAAAACATATATTGAATATCCTTTAACTGCTGAAGATGAAAGTTTCATAATGATACCATTACATGTTAATTATCCTCCTTAAACTCAATTTCATTATGCCCATAGCGTAATCACTAACATATTTCTCTACTTAATTTGATAACCCAAATTAGGAAGAGAAAGTTCTATAAGCATGACTGTATCTTGTATTTTAATAACTCAAAGGATTGTTCTTGTTCCTTACCCCAGTCACTCTTACTCTTTAAGACCACTGATTTGATTGTAGCCCAGGTGTAGCCATACGGAGAAGCTGAATAACCTCTCTACATACTATTGCTATTACTTGTAAAATCCTAGTCTCTGTGGAGGGAAGCGGGTGAGTGATTCCACCTTCTTAGAGAATCTCTATTAAGATCTCCTAAAATCCACACACAACCTAATTTCTCTATTTCTTTTCTTAACTGGCACGACTTCTTAACAACCCATGAAGAGTGGTTTGATTAGAAATAGTATGCTTGTCACAATGAGCTTGTTCAGACTCTTTCTTCCTAAGAGGATCAATGTGAGGATTTTACTAACTTTTATTTTTTCCTAATAGGATCTAGATTCTGGATCCAAATCAATAGTGTGTTGTGTACAATCTTGGATCAAAGCCTCTCAAATCTTCATAACTCTAAGAGAAAATATCTGAGAACTCCTTGACAAAGTTGTATGAAATTATATTTTTCTTAATGAGTACTTACTTTTGAAATTTGGAATCATCTTTCATTCACCTATAGAAATGTACAATGAATCTTCTCCCTTGATTGTGATAGTTTATTCCTCCTTTCAAAACTAATCATTGGGATTGAATGTGGATTCAAGATTCACTAGTCCTTTAGAAAATTTATTTGCCTTGAGCTAGACTACTTTATCACCATATTGTTGCTCCAATTTTGTCTTGATTATTTGCAGATAACTCAAAGTCTTCTTGAACACTTGCTAACTAATGTTGTTATCTAGAAAAGTGAAAGCTCTGAAACTGAAAATTTACACAATAATTTTCTTCAATATAATATTCTTCACTATAATCATTCAAGTTTGTATTACATAATATATAGAATAACTTGTTCCTATAATTTAGGAAACAAGTATAACCACTAACTCCCATCAATCCTATTTACGTGGGTGAGTACAACCTACTCAACCACTACACAAGCCAACAAATATTAGTTGTTTATAAAATAACTAATTACAATAGTAATTTCTTTTACATTTCCGTAATTAATAATACACAAACTATATTATAATGTGAAACACTAAACAAGATATTCGTAACATTCCCCCCTTTAGTGCGAAAATGGTAGAAAAACATCCACACACTCCTCTGCAGTATGCTCACCCCTGTGGCATGTCCAACTCTGTCACTCATGACCTTGATCCAAAAGAAAGGCTCGATCCTTCCATGGTTTTAAACAGGCTTACCACAAACCTTGACGTGACAAGAACCTCATCAATTGTTGACCTCAGGTGGTTTTCTGGATCCTCCCAAAAAACCTTTCAAGATCCATGAACTGAATTACTTTGGTGTTAATATTCACCACTATGCTTATACATCAGGGAATTATGTAGGAAACACAACTGGCATATTACAAAACCACACAATAGAAGAAATACTGAAAATATTTCACATTACTTCCTATAAGAATTGTAATGTTCTTAATGGTAGTCTCTGTCATTGATCGCTACCCACTCGATCTCAAACAACATAGAAAACTACCACTGCCACTGGAATCTTTCCTTGACTAAGTCATTTTGGGTGTAGAATGGGAATGGAACATTGGTATGTATTCCCCCCCATAATGTGAAATTCCACTCATATAGATACTGAGAAGAAAAATGCATCGAAGAACATACTCCTGAATGGATCTTGCTAATTAGGTCTTGTTGCACATGGTCAATAATGCTAGTGAACGTATTCTTCTAGCTGACCATCTTCTAATGAAGTATGGTAGTCAAAGGACCAAGTCAGTCAGAGGATCACTGACATTCATCTGCGCTCCAACACAACTCTCTTTCCAACATCCATCAAATACCAAACAAAACAGGAACTCTGAAAAAGAATCACACCAAGCTGAAACTAGAACACTACAATACTCAAAAACAAGTACTCACACTGCACACCTATGCCACCAAATCATTCTGTGCGGCCCCGTCGTTGGTGACTGACGAGAGGTCGTTGTCTGACCTCTAGCCTCTGATGCCTCCTTCCTCCATCGTATGGGTGCTTAACTCAGCCGGATCTGAACATGAGACTACATGGTTTCCACATTGTATTTATTTAAGCTTCTCCCCTCAATGTGAAACCTTTTATATCAGGTCGTCAGGTACAACCGATAATGCGTCCACAAGATGGCCAAAATAGGGGGTGATTTTCAAATTTTTTTATTTTCTCCCAAAATTAGAACCACTAGGACAGGAATTAAAAAATATACACTTTTGGAAAAAACGGCGCTTCGATTTCGAGTTACCATGCAAAAGTTATTGAAGTTACAATTTCCCGTAAAAAGAACCCAATTTAATTAAAATTGGCTCAATGATTAAAAATTTACTCAAGATGGAGAGAAAATTTATGGTGTGACCACTCGTTGGAACCGAGAGGAAATGTAGATTCCAAAAAATATTTATAACCCTCAAGAACTCGCGCTAAACAAGTATTAATTTGGCCAAAAATTGTATTATTTTCCCTCAGTTTGCAACTATTTAAGCAAAAACTATAGAAAAAATAAATATTTTCAAACTATAGTTTTGCAAAACTATAAAATAATTAGCCAATCAGAAATCGCTGTGGTAAGGCAAGAAACTCACGGCTGCTTTTTTTTGAAGTGACCAACAATGATTTGTTCATAACTTGAGAACCAGAGCTGCGATTTGCAAACCGTTTAATGTGTGGGAAAGCTTATTTCCAGAGCTTTGCAATGGTACTCATTTTGTTTTATTTCATTGCATGATATGAAAGCTGTTCTTGACTGAGTTTGACGCCCTAAACCGGCTAAAAAAAAACATTGCTTTCTTCCTCTTTTTTTCTTTTTGACAGTTGCAAGAAGTAATACGTGTGGAAACATATTCTATAGTTTCAATAACACCTTTCAAACGCCTTTTATTTTTTCCTAATTACACTGTCTAACACAATAATCTTTGAAAAAATAGAACAGATGATGCAGGTCAGTTTGAAATGCAATGAATCCAATAAAGAGCACGCCTATAGGTAAAATACTGATGCAATAAAATGACTACCATAACAAGGGCGACCATGAATAACTTGGATCCACCCCACATAATGCTCAGGAACTCCATAATCGCTCTGATGCCAAATATTGGGGACAGCACTATTGTCACACAGAAAAAAATAATATTGATATTGTATTTCGACCAATTTGAATTACATACACAGGCTATTAAATAGCCATATACATAGGAAAACTGACTTCCTATAAAATAGGAAAGTGTTACAACAAATAAACCTATTTAGTTGTGATTGTTACTCCCGTAACAATACACAACTCAACACCAATAATATATTATTGTTTATATAACAATAATATATTAATAACACATTAAACTAACCATATAAATAAACCATGTGAATACTAATTCCTAACAAATAATACTATCCAAATATTTTTTTCCATGGTTAAAAATATCTGAAACTTCTACCTAATCTTTTTTATCGCTTTAATAAAAGTAAACAAAATTGATTATGATTTGTTTGAATAAGTCATTTTCTTGGTTAGCACTCACCATCGTAACCCATGTCTTACGTTAGTATGCCAAATTTTTGTATCTGATCCCTCCTCGACCCATCTATATCGGTTTTCCCTTCTCATAATGGCGTCCCTGATATAGACGTAAGACTCTCAAAAACAACATCAAAAACATCAACGGGAATAACCTCAGCTTCCAATGCATCAATATACTAGGAACTTATCCCAAACTTAACTTTACATCTTTTTGTTACCTTAATTTCAACACCCTTCTTCACCCCACCCAAAGGATAAGGCTGTGGATGCTCGTAAGTCTCAAGACCAAGCTTCTATACAAATTCTACAGAAATCAAATTAGACTGAGAACCGGTATCAACCAAAGTATTTACCTTAATTCTCATGATCTAGATTTTGATCTTGAATAGTCTACTCATATCCTCTTCCTCGTTGTCCCTGTTGGTGGGCCGTGCATCCAAGCCCTTTCATCTACATCATAGGTCATCTTCGATTTCCACCTCTCTCTTCTTTATTTACAACTGTCATGGACTTCTTTGAGTCCTTGGTTCGGTTCTTTGGATGTAACTCTGGATGAAACATTCCAACATGTAGCGTCAGTATGGACCATTTATATCACAGTTCTTGCAAAAAATCTTGGGAGCTTTACAAGTATTTATTGTAGTGGTAGCTTGTTTACATTTCCCCTTTCCACTTAACTTTGTTACTTGTTTGCCCATGTTATTTATTTTGCTGATTTTTTGACTGCTTTTTCCCTTGGCTTTGCTTCTCCTTGCTTCCTTTCGTCATCTATTTAGTATGCCCTGCACACATGCCTCATTGAGAAATTTGGGCTTTGTGTAGATTAATATTCTTTGAAGGTGAGTATGAAGTTTTCCCCAAGTACTTGGTCAGAATATCCTCATCCTCCAAGTACATATTCAGTAACATGGCATGCCTCTGAAACTCCATAGTATAGTCCCTGCACACTTTGACAACTTGCCCTTGTCTAAAATTCTGCCATTTAATCATTTGATCATTCTTGTGGCCAATAGGATACGAAGTTAGCTCTAAGTAATTCTTTGAATTCTTTCCAAGATTTCACAATAGGACATTTTTTATTTTCACAAGTTGCTATATGGGTTTCCCACCAAACCATAGCATGTCCCCTCAATTTTGAGACATGTAAAGGTGATCCTTTGTGCCTCAGTGACATTATGGACACTAAAGTAGACTTCTATCTGTTTTAACCATTTACTCAAGCAACTATGCATATACTTGTCCTTCAAATCTTTTAATTTCAAACTTTCGTCTCAACTTTAAAAGGAGTATGATCAAATTTTACCTTTTCTCTTGCATTTGAAGTCTCTTCTTCACTAATCTTCGCCATAATATTCCCTCATGGCAGCTCCTTGCTATGCCAAACTTCTCGGCTAAGCCTGGAACCACTGAGTCCATGGATTCTTGTTTAACATAAGTTATCTTTTACAAATTTTCAATTTCTTCTTACCTTCTAAACATCCTATCCATCATGGTCTCTAGCATCTCAATTCTACGGACCAAGTTTCTCTTCCTCCCATTTAACCCCGAATTCACTGTTTTCACTTCCTTGTAGAAATATTTGGATGGCAAGGTAAATCCTCTCCACCTTTAGATCTCATCACTTTCATACAAATCCAAGGCATGAATACCACAGTCATTGATACTTGTTAGCTCTTAGAAAAAAAAAGATCTCTAAAATCTATACTTTGGGAATTATTCACAGTAATCATAATTAAAACATTGTTTTTCTACTTTCAATTAGAAAATGAAAGAGATAGCTAGTGAATGGATTTTTTTTATGGTTAGAATCAATAATTTGCATGAAAGGGAAGAATATAACTCATAAACACCAACAATTTTTATCCTGGAAACCTCCAGAGGGAGTATAATACCAGTTGGGAAGAGAAAATTCTCTTTCTTCCCACTTGTATTGGCCAATTCTAATCAAGAAGTAAAAAAATTTACAATAAGTCTAAAAGAGAAGTAGATAATATCTCACACTCTTCCCAATTACTTGTTTTCCTCTTCCTCAATACTCCTTTCTTCTACAAACACAACTCCAACACTAAGAATTTTTTTGCTCACTTACTCTCATGCTTCGATGATCCAATACTCTTCTTCCTACATGTATTATATTGCCCTTCTCATATCCTCCCATGCACTAGAGGATGGGAAAGGTCATGGAGGAAAATAGACATGGACAAACCTTTCAAATTCTACGACTATTCATTTTGAGTTTTATTTTCTATCCGAAAGAGCCAGGACCACCACCCAATGCAGACCCGAAAGTCAAAGGACTATCACCTTGGCTGGGCGGTGGTTACAGGACCGACACCCAGGTGGGGTGGTGGATCTGTTAATAAAAGACAAAATCTTTGTTTTCTTCAATTTATTTCTACGTGTTGACTAATCTAATGAAGTAGAGTCATTTTGGATCCCTATGTATCAAAGATGGAGAAAGATGAGACAATATTTTGTAGAGGGTACCAATGTGGAAGTGTAGGATTAGATGAGACCTTTCAATGTGCCATGGTGACCGAGAAATCACATGGCAAACTTATACCATTTTTTTCTCTCATGGCTCTTAAGGCACTAACCCTAGATGAAGTAGTCCAGAAGCATTAGGATCATTAAGCACTAAAATTATGCCTCCCCAAGCATTTACTATGCCACCCCTATGTGTGTGCATAATCAGTTCGGTGGCATGAGTTTTTCGTTTGTAAAATATAGGAATGGAAATCTTTACACTGACTCAAACTGGACTATTTGGAGATTTTAGAAACAATAGGACACTGAGAGGACCAAACTAAGATGGAGAAAAACCCAGATAGAATTTTGTAGAGGGTACTAATGCAGAGGTGTGGGATCAAATGAGACCTTTCAAGGTGCCATGGTGACCATGAAATCACCCCGGAAAACTTGTACTATTTTTTGTTCTTAGGGATCTTAAGGGACTATGCCTAGACAAAGTAGCCTGAAAGCACTAGGATCATTGGGCACCAGAACGTTGCATATCCAAGTGTTTACCAAGCCATCTGATGTGTGTGTGCACTTGGTTCAGTGCCATGAGGTGATGTTTGCAAAATATAACAATGGACAACCTTACACTGACTCAAACTGGACTATTTGGTGCTTTTACAAACAATAGAACAATGAGAGGAAAGAATTGAGATGGAAAAAAACAAGACATGCTTTCATAGAGGGTACCAATGTAGAGGTGTAAGATAAAACAAGGCCTTTTAAGGGGACACAATGACCAAGAAATCACTTGGTGAACTTATCTCTTAGGGCTTTTAAGGGACTATGCCTAGAAAAAAGTAGCATGGAAGCACTAGGATAATTGGGAACCAAAAAGACACCTCCCTAAGAAATTTACCAAGCCCACCCCGACATGTGTGCGTAGTCATTCTGGTGCCACGAGATGTCATTTGCAAAATATAACATCATCCAACCTTACACCGACTCTAACTGGACTATTTGGCGCTTTTGCAAACAATATGACAATGAGAAGACCAAATTGATATGGAGAAAACCGAGACATGATTTCATAGAGGGTACCCAACATGGAGGTATAGGATCTAATGAAACCTTTTCAAGGTGCCACGGTGACTGAGAAATCATCCCACTATTTTTTACCATTTTTTGTTCTCATGGCTCTTAAGGGACTATGCCTAGATGAAGTATCTTGGAAGCACCAAGATCATTGGGCACCAAAATAACATCTCCCCAAGTGTTTATCAGGCCACCACAAAGCATGTGCATAATTGGTTTAGTTCCATGATCTACCATTTGCAAAATATAGCAATCGACAACCTTACACTAATTCATACTGGACTATTTTGTGCTTTTGCAAACAATAGGTCAACGAGAGGACTGAATTCATATGGATAAAACCGAGATAGAATATTGTAAAGGGTACCAATGTGAAGGTGTAGGATCCAATGATACCTTTCAAGGTGTCATAGTGACTGAGAAATCACCCAACGAACTTATATAATTTTTTTCTCTCGGGGATCTTAAGGGACTACACCCGAACGAAGTAGCCTAGAAGCACCAGGACCATAGGGAACCAAAATGAATCCTTCCCAATTGTTTACTAGGCCATCCCAATGCATGTTCACAGTATGATTGGTTCCATGATATTCTGTTTACAAAATATTGCATCGGATAACATTACACTGACTCAAACTGAACTATTCAGTACAATTACAAACAATATGACAATGAGAGGACCAAATTGAGATGGAGAAAAACTGAGATAGGATTTCATAGATGGTACTAATGTGGAGGTGTAGGATCTAACGATACCCTTCAAGGTGCCATGGTGACCGAGAAATCACTCGGTGAAATTATACCATTTTTATCTCCTCAGTGCTCTTAAGGGATTACGCCCGGACGAAGTAGCCTAGAAGCACTGACACCATATGGAACTAAAAATAAGCCTTCCCAAATATTAACCAATCAGTTACAAAAAATAAGACAATGACAGGAACAAATTGAGATGTAGAAGTACCAATGCGGAGGTGTAGGATCAAAGGAGACCTATCAAGGTGCAATGGTGATCAAGAAATCACCCGGTGAACTTATACCATTTTTTGTTGTCAGAGCTCTTAAGGGACTATGCTCGGAAGCACTGGGACTATATGGAATTGAAACAAAGCCTTCCTAACCATTTACCAGGCCATCTTGATGCTTGTGCATAGTCTATTTGGTGCCACAAGATTCCATTTGTAAAATATTGCATCAAATAACCTTAGACTGACTTAAACTGAACTATTCGATGCAATTAAAAATAATAGGACATTTAGAGGACCAAATTGAGATAGGATTTCGTAGAGGGTACTAGTGAGGAGTTTTAGGATCTAACGATACCTCTCAAGGTGCCACGCTGATGGAGAAATCACAAGGCGAACTCAATGCTTCTTTTCTCTTATGGCTCTTAAGGGACTACGCCCCGATCGATGTATTCTGGGAGCACTAGGGTCCTTGGGCACTAAAACGAAGACTTCCTAACCATTTATGAGGCCATCCTGATGTGTATGCATAGTTCATTCGGCTACATGAGCTAACATTTAATGATCAATTGATAAATGTAAACTGTGTGCATGACTTTAATGTGTGTTCTCAGTTGAATAGTTAAGATCATTGTCGTAAATGGAGTGTGTGCACGTATTGAGGAAGAGTCGTAGGTAAGGTGATTCCAACATAAGTGAAGGATATACAAAGTAAGAATTGAACACTATCCCCCACTATAGAACCAAGGGTTTCTAGATACCTTGAGCGAACATATGAGCGAGTAGAGGATTGTTTATTCAATCTATTGAGTTTGTTGTACAATTTTTATAGTAAGATAGGAGTCAAGGAGTGGTGAAGATCAAAAACCTTGTATTAGAGCTTGAGTAAAAGCTAATGTTTACTTTGATTCTCATCACTCTCTCTCTCCTCTCTCTCTCTCTCTCTCCTCTCCTCTCTCTCTCTCTCTCTCTCTCTCTCTCTCTCTCTCTCTCTCTCTCTCTCTCTCTATCTATCTATCTAAGGAAGAACATTCAAAGAGAGTCATCACAATTTGATGCTTTTTATCTGCTGATATTTTGAAGGATGGAAATGCCAATTATAAAATAATAATTTGGTATAACCATTTTCTAAGCAATCCCTTCCATGTGAGAAGCTATAACAAAGAAATTGTTACCCAATACAAATATATCCTTTTTTTCTATAGCTTGTGAAATATTTGGAGCTCCAAGAGTGTTGTAAATTGAGAATAACAAGTCTAATGATATTTTTTGGTCTAATGGATTAGGATGCCAAGAAAATTTGATCATTTTTGACACTATTTTGAATAATTCTTTCAGTTGAAAGTTTTTGAAAACAAAGGTTTCATTCGAAGAAAAAATATTGATATGTCTGGTGCTTGTGTAGCTAGCAATTTGACAGGATTTCTGAGGTTCAATTTAATTTTCCAAGATGCATTAATCCAATGTTTGAGAATGTTTCTCTAGATGCAATGACATTCTGATTCAGACACTTGATGATTCCAAAATTTCCAATCCTATCACAGACCCCAATAGTCCTCAATCCTTGGATGTAGAGAGACACCAAGATAGCTAGAGAAAAAAGGAAGCAATGCAATATTCATAAACTTATTAGGGATTTCAAGATTTATCATATGGAAATGGACATTTTTCATATTAAAAAATACACATTTTTTCATGTTGGGCCCTATAATATTGGCTAAGTACCAAGAGGTGTGCACGCACAAGACCTGTGAGAAGAAGGGTGCTTAGGGGAAAGTGCATAGGATAAAGGGGTTTAAGAAGGGTTTTAGTAAAACCAGGGTGCCCAGGAGGTAGAACATGGATTTAAAGGACTTAGCCATATTTGGCATTCTAGAGGAACTTGAGGAAAAGCGTGAGGACCCGAATAGGCATAAGTGGATAAGGTGAAAGCCTAGAGATTTGGAGGCCAAGAAAAAGATATTCCACACATGGAATTTTCCTAAAGACATCGTTACAGAGAGTGGAAGGTTTGCAAAGGGATAAAAATTCTCCTATGAAGGACCACATCAACACTTAGCACGTGATCTGTGCTTGAAGAAAACATGGCAGTGGGTGACGATATTATATAAAGGAATGCCTGGGCTAGAAACAGAGAGATGTAGATTGATGTGTGCATGGAGAGGCATAAAATAGAGGTGGGATATACATATGCATATATGGGTACCAGGGAGAAGAAGGCATGGAAATGAACTACTACAAAAATTTTAGGTTTCACTAGGGTTTAGGATTGAGGGTACTAGAGAGCTATAAAGGATGCAATTAAGCATTGACATTGATTTTAGGGTCTGTAAATGGGTTATAGTAAGAAGGGCATAGCTAGGAGCTTTTTTTTGAGCTTGTTGTATAGGTTGGACCTCTATCACTTACTATATATGGTTTGAGATGACCCCTTTTGACTGTAATGTGGTTACCATAACTCTTTTAAATCAATATGTGTGTGTGTGTGTGTGTGTGTGTGTGTGTGTATATAGTGTGGGTGGGTGTGTGTGTGGGTGTGTGTGTGGGTGCGTGTGTGTGGGTTTGTTATGGATATATTGTTTATGGGTGCATATCCTATCTAATCCTTCTGATACTTAGCATGTTATATCTCAGATCTATTTTCCTATGGTTCATTTGGTGTTTATCTACCTTCTCTGATGCATGGTTTTGTGTGTGGATCTACTAGTTTTATGTTCTTCTTTTACGATGCATGTATTTATATCTCTGTAAATAAACCCCCATTAATGGCATAATCTTCTCACAAAGCTCACATAAAAGAGGGGCTCGACGCCCATGAGTGCCTTAGATGAGCACCCAATTCTCGCTTGGTGATAGGATGACATGCTTGGGGTTAGAAAGAAGTATTAAGGGCAAAATAATGACTACATTTCATCCACCCATCTACCCATTACCTTCTTACCAAGTGGCTATGAGAATCCATTTTACAAATAACTAAAGCTTTATATATTGATGTAAGCATTGAAATGACTCTAATGAAACCACAAAGAATTTATAAATATTCAATAATATATCTTATTTATGAAACCACTCTAATGAAATGAAAAACTATTTAATAAAATTCATTAATATATCTTATTTAATTTGAATTGAAACTTTGAACCTAGGTTTAGAAAATGTTCTCTAAACACATACACATTGATAAATTGAACAGATAATTACTAAGATTAGATAACTCTTTATATATGTTATATAAATATTGATTTACAAAGTTTCATGCATATTATACATCGAAAACGCTAGTATGTACAAACACCAATGAATGAAAAATATCCATGATGTATTGTATTCTTAAGTGCACATCATACTAGTGTGGATATAATTATAATCTCATAAATGTAAGGTCTCATACAAAAATATTGAGTTCTAAATAGTATTAACATGCAAAATAAATATAAAAATGTGAATAGGTCATATAATATCAATTCAATGCCATATAGATGCACATACAATGTCGAACATGCATACAAAATAAATGTCATAACACACACACACACACACACACACACACACACACACACACACACACACACATGTCTATACAAATCTATCCCTCTCTTTTCCTTTCTCAAAGAAAGCCCTCCCTTAGATGTAGATAGAGATCTGTGACATGATCTGGGATCCTCCATGGCCTAACTACAAGTCCTCTTATGCACAAAACTTGACTGTAGTTGAACTTGTAAATGCAAAGAATTTGTTTTTGTCAAAACTTAATGTACAAGTTTTCGACATGTATAAGACCATGCTAATGAAACTATTTACACTGAATCTACATGAATCTACATCTCACGCTCAGCTGAGTTAACTGGGGGTGTCAAAATGATGAGCTCGAGGGGTATGTGCCCTCGAAGTAAGAATGGAAGGGGTTGAACCCTACATACACATAAGACTACAAAATCAAACATCAAAGTTAGCTTATAACACTTTATTAACAATAATATTTTTGAATGTAGATCTAAACATTTACGCCAACTAAGTACATGTATGTGTAATGACAATATTTTAACTATTTTTTATCAATATACAACTTTTTTTTTATCACGCCACAGTTGTGAATCATATGAACATGGCTGATACCTGTGGTAGGTAACTCCTGCATATAAAAATGTAGTCACATTGATTAGCTACATGATGCTACAATGAATGAAATTATTAAAATAATTGAACATAATATGAATTAAATGAGCTATTTAACTAAAAAACATAGTTTGTGTACCTCAATGAGTTGCTGTGCAGATGAAATCACAGCAGAAAAAACCTTTCTCTACTCCTTGCAGAGATGGTGGTGTGTCTGGTGAGGTCATCAAATTTATCAAAAATATATCACGTCAAGTTAGCTAAGCATATATAATATATATACAAGAACATACATATATAGACATATATTTGGGTTCAAAAGTTATATATATTTACATACGTGAACATTTTACACAATTAACATTCTAAATTACCTTTGTGAATGTATGCATAGGCATGGTGCTTGTAATTTTTGGGATGATGACCTCCCCCCTGCGTGCTGTAATTTTAATGCATACATGTACATATGTATGTGGAATTTAATAAATTTGACCCAATTTCAAATACTATTATTTTAAAAATTTAACATATATAAGTAAATTAAGTTCTCAAATATTTTAGTAACATGTAATAAAAATTCAACGATACCTATAAAGGTGTCGTCGATGTCTGGAATCCAAATGTATCACTCAAAAAAGTGTCTGACATAGCCACATTATCATGTGTACAACCAATGACAACTCCACCAACACCAGTCTACATGAAAGTATCATCCTCATTGGGTCGTAAACACATGCTACCACAAGACATGAAAAGATGTGGCCTCTTGCTACTACTGCCTAGAGGAATAATATGTCTACCTCCACCAACATTTGTATCATAAATATACCTCATACGTCAGAAAAGGGCATCAGAGAGCGCCTAAAGGGCATGTAATGGATCAATCTCTTTTGTCTCCTTTACTGCTACAAAGATAATCTCAGGATGAGGGGGATTTTGTGTGGGGAATCTATCATGGTGAATAGGTGCATGTTGTGTACCTGGTTTGGTCCTGTGCAGATACTTTTCCTTGGCCCTGAAACTTGTGGTAATCAAAATAGTTCAGAATATTTTTGACGATAAAATCACAACAGATTTTCCTCAAAAAGTATAGTGGAACCTCATTTTTATTGCAAAGTGGAATATCAAATACCATCCACCATTAGTCCCAAAAATTGTTTTCTATTTGATCATTATTGCACCAGTGGATTAGAAATTGATTGCATGACAACGGAAGAATAAAATTGGTTATGGGGTCCGTGAATAATTCACATATGAGGTATTTTGTAATTTTTTTCTTTAAATATGCATATGATGATTTATTGGTGTAATATTTCCTACAATGCTCTCTATAAGATGTCCAAAATTCAATTTGACTCATTTCTACATCAACCTGAGCTAACAATGTCTCCAATGTGTTTGCAAGCGAGGCATAAATGGGGGTTTTTAGAATGGGGATACATCATTGTTTTAATTAGTTCCTCAATTTTAATCTTATGTTCCACTATATGAGCTGCTAAATCCTCTTGACTACCTAGGGGATGTTTAACAATTATAGGCTGGCTAGGAGGGTTGACAGAATTTGCAAGGTTTTGTTGTGGTTATGGTGGAACTATAACAATAAAAAAACATGTTTTTTAATTACAATATACAATATAATAACCAAATTTCAGTGTAATTCAGAGAAAACAATTTTCCCTACCTCTTCTCACACTTCTCCGTGGCACCATTGTTGATTCCACCCTCAATCCAACCTTTGCAGTGATTTGCAGATGATCTCGGGAGATAAATAGTTAAACATGAAATGTGATTTTTAATTTTTTCTGTAGAATTCATGTTTGGGGGAAATAGAAATGAGGAAGGGCTTCATTTTTTATTAATAGTTTTACATAATGTTTATGCATTCTAGTTTCGTGAATCACCAAACCAAAATAAACAAAAACACGTATGATTTTTTACAAAACACGTATGCATTTTTCTTATTTTTGGATTTGTGTTCTCTTTTTGACCCCCCAGATTGGTGCACTTACCCAAGGATAATCTGCTAAACAACAAGTTTTCTAGGTACAGGGAATAAACACTCTAATGGTGAAATTTGACTTCTCTGATAATTTTTGGTGCTACTTAAGGAGTTAAGAGGAAAAACAAATAGGCACTGGAAATATATGAAAATCCTATACATGTTGGTAACATCTATTTTTCTCTAAGAATTGAAGGTTTAAGGAATAATTTCAAAATAGTGTAGCTGCCCCTTTCGGTTCCAGACAAAAATGGCTCTAAATTTGTAAGATTTAGAGAGATGGTCACCACATGACGATAAAGTGAACATTTATAAATGTTGATAAGTACCTCTTGGAATGGGTACTATCATAACTAGACTATTGTTTACCCACGGGTGAGGATATCATGAGGATGGGGACAAATTTTTTGAGTTGAAAACACCTTCCTAACACCCTAGGTTGTGTTTTTGAGTGGAAAAACTTCTAACATGAAAACCTGGTAAAAAATGAGCTACCATGAGTTGAAATCATTTTTCTAAAAACCGTAAGTGAGTACTTAAGTGTTTAGAAACATTGTTATGAGATATATATTGTGATGGGAACACGATACTCTCCTCTAATTACAAGGCAAGGAGTGAGGATCAATCTCTTAATTTTCAAGGGCCTCCATAATTAACCCTAGTGATCACAAATCAACTCCATAATGCTCAAAACCATTTTCTGATTATATATCGAGTAATGAAATTGGTTTTCACCATGTAGATGGAAGGATTTCTCACTGAATGAGATTCTTGTCATGTGGACACCCATTGGACTGAAATAAGGTGGTTTTAGTGTCCTTCCTTGTTTAAAGTGTGATCACACTACAAGATTCAAATGACTGTTTAAGAACACTACCAAGTGAGTGGCATCAAGTGAAACTTAGAAGACTTCTCATTCTTACATACATCGTGATCTATATGAAGATCATCCTCTTAACCCTTCTGCCTCCAGAATTCTCCTCAGATGGAATCAAATTCAAGATACTCATACTCATCTTTGATCACGTGCCTTTCATTGAGATAGATGATTCCTTGATCCTTCACACATGATGGTATTTAATGTCTTAGTAGATTGACTAGCACAACTTGGCTTATTACTTAAAGAGGTTTGAACATGATGATAGATTCAAGATATGATGATCCTCAACTTATTCCATGAGCTTTGTATTTCACCTTTGAACATGATGACACCATTATTAACTTCAAAATTCAATTCCCTAACCAAGATGTCACATGAGTGAAAAGATGCTTATAGTATCTAGACACAATCTTCACTCGATTAATCCTCATGGAAATAGTTTTCCTCCTCTATATGAAACGATTGATCCCTGAATGATAATTAAAGGAATTTTTGAGGGTGAGCTCCATCTTCTTGAACTCTAACTGCATTGAAGTACTATTAAATCCACTCCATCAATAGCAAGATGTGAGCACATCGCCAAGTATTGATTAAGTGTTTAGAAAAAATCTCAAGAGATATGCACCATTTGTGAACTCGAGATGACTACCATCTCCACTCATGGTGATAGTTCCCTTTATGAATTTAATTTCAATGATTTTCTTGATGTTTCAGCTCCTTCACAGATCTCATGATTCTCCTAATTACACCTGTTGTCTAAGTGACTTTCTATTACACATTTTAATGCATATCGTTTTCCTATAAACTACTTTGGGAACTCCCAAAATATTTCATAGAAGAAAAATTCACCATTGAATATCTCATTACCTACAACGTGAATACACAATGTTGAGCAGATGGATCTTGAATGGTATTTTCTTTCCTAAATTTTCCAAAATTACTTCAAACACCTTCAATTCTCTTCAAAATCACCTTAAGATGCTTTTGAATTTCCTTGAACATTCCTGAATTTTTTTCACCTTGCATGTATCCTTTCTCAAGGTGTCATTTTTTAACCCTTGTCATATAACTCAAACATTTGGGGACCAAATCTCGATAAAAAAAACATTGGTGCAATTGTCTTGAATGTTGTTTGTTTAAGTATGTTTGTTTATGTTTGTTTCTTTGTTGGTTTGCTTGTTTACTTTATCATAGTACATTACATTATGTATGTTGCTTTGAGTCAGTCCTTGCATGCTCATATTAAATAAAAGGTTGCTCATGGACCGATGGTTCATTGATCATGTAGAAAAATGATGGGACAAATATGTTCTTAAGCTAGCTAATATGATTTTTATCTCTATGTGCGAGTTTCATTCTATATCACTTTCTACCAATCATTTTCCACATCTGCACAATTCTACCAATGGCCAACTAGGTCAACTTGGAATCCCCTTCCATCACTATCCATATTTCTTCCATAACACCTTGGGAAATAGGGATTATATTTATCCCCCCTCCCCCCTTGTTTCTTCCATCCGTTGAAATAAGAGATTCTTTTTCCAATCAATATAATTGAATACTAACCTACCAGGCCTGTTTCAATTCTTCTTTTTCATTCTCCTTTTTGATATTCGATCGACCTCTTCTATCGCCCCATCAAAATTTGAGGGGGCATCCTTCATTCTACTATTTTTTATTCCATTCCTTCAAATTTTACTTATATTTAATTTTTCTACTATCTTTGAAGGGGCGACGTTTCCATTACACCACACCAAAGAGGGGAAAATGTAGTCACCTAAATCCGACTATGTATTTTTAATACTAAAATTGTACTAATTGTCCTCTTTCTTGTCATTTCCATTATAATTACTGATTTACCGCTAATTAACTAACATTACCCTCTATTTTAGTAAATTAGCAAAACTTCATTAATTAATTAGCCTTTCGCTCATTCCAAATGCCAATTAATGACACTTCATTAGTTATAATCCTCCTCTTATAAATTAATTAACCATTATAAGTTAATTAAGATTTTTTAACCTTGTACAGAATCAATAAACCTTCTTATTGATGAAATGCCCTTTTAAATCCTCTAAATCATACCTATTTCATTATAAATCACCTCCAAATAGCTTTCTAAGCTTATCTTGGCCAATTAATTAATCCTAGTTGATTAATCAAATCATCTCCAAGTCCCATGAGTTACTAATAACTAATTAATCCACTCTAATCATGATTATCCCTTTCTAATTCTACTTTATCTTTGTTCCACATTCACTAGGATTCTAGCTTCTCCCCAAATTGGAAAGCTATATATAGAACTTAGTATCGCCCTTCCAATCTTACACCACACTTTGGTTTGTGTTTTTATTAGCACATGATAAGAGAATTCTCCACCATTGACGAAGCTTATTGATCTTGCACCCATTTATCCTCTCTTTGTAAAGAGTAGTAAAGTAAGATTCATACATGGCCTTTAAGTCATATTGGTGAGATCCTTTCCTCTTATTGGAGATACCCATCCTTTGATCTCATTGTAATCATATGAGCCAACTATAATCTATAAAACATATCTAAATTAGTAAGGAATGGCTTAGTGTTTTCAAGTTTAATTTGGAGGCATTAATTAGCTTTTATTCATGCACTTCTTTATCATGATGTTTATGTTATATTAGATTTGTTATTGGAACTACTTTGTGTTATTTTATATTAATTAGCTTAGCTTCTTTAACACGAATACATTAGAGAGTCCATATGTTATTCGAATATTTTTGAACAACCTTAGGATCCTTGATTTCATATTAAAAAATCCCCATGTAGTTTCCATGACCCATGTCTTCATACAAGATTTGTGCCTTAGGGTCAACCATCTTCTGAACAATATATTCATATTTCTTTTCTGGAAAAAAAATTTCATCTCCCCTTTAACTAGAATCAGTGTGTGAGACATGTCTGTTTGGATTTCACCTAAAAATTATTTGCATAAATTTATACTCAAGAGCATACGATAAGATGGAGGTATGTCAGCAACAAGAATAGTGGCCTTGAATCGTTTCTCGAGAAAAGTAGTAAAAACCACTTGAGCATCCTTTATCCTTCTAACTAGTGGCATCTCCTTGGTCTCCATTAAATAAAAGGAGCACAAATTTTGAGTCAAGGTGAGACCAAGTGTATGAGCTAATTTTGTGGGCATCACATTGTCTAATCCTCTAGAGTCAATAAAATAGTTACTGAATTTAGGCCCGACTATTAACAATGTCACATAAAAGGGCTAAATTTTTTCAGAAGTAGAAAGTGCAGACGACATTAAATTCTAGGAGGATGGAGAATGAGGGGTTGGAAGGATACCTTTAGAAGATGTGGAAGATTGATTAGGCTTAACATTCACAAATTTTACCACTTAGGAAAAGGCCTCAAGGTCAATCTAATAAAAATCAGCTTTAGAGATATGAATTTTTCTTTTCTTGATATGATCTATGTTATCAAAATATCCTAAAGATGACAAGGCTTCTTGGTAAGAAACAATAGGGGATTTAGGTTTATTGGTTTTAGGATTCTGAAGGTGTTTTTGACACAGGTGTTGGGTGTTTTTTACTTTAGGCACAAAGGAATAAGGATTACTAGATGAAGAAATAGAACTTACTTTTTTAACTACAGTAGGGATGGGTGTTCCTCTTCTAGAAACTATTGGGATAACAACCAAAGCTTCTTTATCTTTCTCTTTATTCTCAAGTTCCAAAATTTATTTCTTCTTGATCACCTGCTCTCTGGTCTTGACAACATAAGATTAACTATTCATATTAATAACTATGTCATCACAATAAACATCATCTACCTCCTCAAAGATAAGATAATTGATGTGAGAATCATCTACCTCTTATTGGACCTCTTCATGTTATTATTCAAATTATTCAATTTATTTTTCTTCTACTTCATCATCAACTTCTTGTAACTCACATGCCACATTCACCAGGACCTTCAGGTGAGGATCTTTAATTACCAGCCTTGGTTAGGCAACAGGTAAATAATTCCTTAGATTAAAGTTCCTTCTCGAGATGTCCTTAAATGGAACATTCTAAAAAAGTTATTTGTTAATGGAAATAATGTGATTAGCTAATGTTTGAACCATTTGGTTAGAATTTGATGAACTTGAAGTGGAAGCTTTAGCTTTAGGTGGTTCCTTTCTCAACTTATCTGATATAATCAAGTCATCTTCTACGCTTATGGAAAAAAATTGATCTACATCTACAATGGAAGATTGTGTTCTTCTTAGTGTATAGCTCACTTCCATAAATTGATCATTGATAAAGAATCATTTTAGATTTTGTGGAGTAGGAAGAGCAATAACTGTAATATTGTTAACTAGTTTGTTAAACTTAGAAACAAATTCCCATATGGGCTCATAGAGATAATTCTTCATTTGGGATTTTTGGGCCAGAAGTGCGTGAGAATCTTCCGCAGGCTTGAACCGTGCCTCAAACTTGTTAGAGTAGGTATTTACCTTAGCTCATGTTCACCTAGGTAGTTTATTTACCTTTATTATATTTATCCTCACCCACTTATGTGTGTGGATATTTATTTTATCTTATTTAGATATTAAGAGATATTATCTAGTTATTAGGTATAGTTCTTTCCTTGATCTATGGTATTGACTAGTTCACTCTTAAATCTATGGTATTGACTAGTTTTTTGACGATGGCTTCTTAGATTGTTATTCCTTTCCTATATAAGCAAGGCCCGTTCTCATTGTATTTCAGTGAGTTCCATAATAATATATGATATTGCTTCTCATTTGTTTACAAAGGTTCATTGAAATCCTTATCCCCTGGTCATATGAGGGCTTAAATATTTTGATTTTCTTAACTCAAGCCCCCTTTCATTTTATTTGTGTGGTGAAGTCAAGATCATTTTATTTTGTTTTAGTGGCAACTAAAATAAATAGCAGAGCATAATATTGAAAAACTTGTATCTTTTGATCGGTAACTCGGTTTTGAGTGTCATTTTTTGCAAAAGTGCTTGTTTTTCCATGTTATTTCCATTAGAAATATTTATTTTTAGAATTGAAATATAATTATAAAGTTACATATTCTAATACACACTCATTATAAAAGTGTCAAAAATGGAGGAGTGTTGTAATCAATTGAGGATGCAATTTCAGTTGAGCCCAACATCCTAAACTTTTAAGAGTTACATTCTTGTATCTATCATGGATTTTGAGAATGATATGATTTTCTCTAAAGTGTGTGGACTTCAAGAGGATATTGTAAAATTTGTGGAAGAAAATAGATCACGCAAGAAGAGGAATTCTCTTCTACAATCACTCGTTCCTGATAAGGATACACTAATACACTCCATGCGGCAAACACTTGCTAGCTTACAACATCACATCATATTGTGGAAAGTCATGTCCATGCTCCTAGTCCACTTGCAGTTGTTGGTCTTGTACCCACAGACATTGATCTGTCAATCTTTGATCCTGTTACTTCTCTTCATGCTCCTAAGCCTATGAGGCTTGTTACTACATGCTCTTCCACATCTGTGCCTATTACAGTAACACGTGTTGTGTATCCTAATTCTGCTCATATGAATGGATCTTTTGAGAAGTATACCACTGCATTTAGTTCTCGCATGCTCGGTTCTATGGGTTTCACTAACAAAGGTATTGGCTCACATTCACAGGGTATTATTTCCCCTATTCCATATGTTAAGTGGAATTCTAACCATGAAATTAGTTTTCAAGTAGATACTTCATTAGGATCACACATTGACAGAGCTCCTATTTTTGTTCTCTCAAATATTTTTGAGGATCATGAGCAACAAATGAGTTATGTACCTTCACTTAGGCTTTAGAAACTTGAGATTTTAGCTATCAAACATGATCAACCTGACACACATTCTGATGTTCCTTTACATGCACCCATTATGCATTTTACACCAAGTCATATACAGTGATATTCTTCATCCATCCGTGTTGATTTGGGGTGGATATCTAATCACTCATGGCAGTGACATACGCATTCCTTGAGAGGACTCTACAGGTGTGGCTCTTCCACCATTCGTCCTCTTGCTCCACTTTTGATACCTTCTACATTGTTCTTATCTTTTTGAGCAATTTTATTTAGCAGGTGTAGTGTATCTCTCTTGTTTGTTGAGAGATTTTATATCTTTATTTTTGTCACTTTTGGCATATTTACAGTGTCACTTATGAGGGATCTATTTTGGTGAAGTAAAATTTTATTTTTTCAGTTTTTTTGACATATCATACAAATTTATAGCGTCACTCCACCCATTAAACAGTATGGGAGGGTGTGGTGTTGATCCTTCTTCTTCGGGTTTTGTGTCCTTAGCTTGTTACCTTGGATTTTCTTGGATCATGACATTTTGGAGTTTTTTTTCTTGCCTTGTTGCTTTGGTTATTGTTATTGGATCATGGCACACCTATTTGCAGTAGTTGATCGAATTATGTTTGGTATTTTTTTGCACTTTCAACATCATTCTGATGACAGTCTCCTTGTATGGAACTATTCTGGTGAAGCCCAGTATAATTTGTTTTTGATTTTTGTAATCGAGCAGTGGATTCAGACCATAGTGCACACCAAACCTCTTCAGTATTCTATGCTTTTTTGAGCTGAGATTTTTGCGATGCCTTGTAGCGGGTTTTTACTCTCTTTATTTTGTTGTTGCTAGTTTTGGGTAATTTGCGTTGTCCCTTTTTTCCCAGTTATTTTACATGAGTACCTCATCATTCCTAGTTGTTGGGACTCATACAGTGGACATGCCACTTCTATTTTTTCCCCTAGCTTCACTTGAGGGGGGGTGTTAGAGTAGGTATTTACCTTAGCTCATGTCCACCTAGATACTTTATTTACCTTTATTATATTCAACCTCACCCACTTATGTGTATGGATATTTATTTTATCTTGTTTAGATATTAAGAGATGTTATCTAGTTGTTAGGTATAGTTATTTCCTTGATCTATGGTATTGACTAGTTCTTTAATGAATAGTTATTTCCTTTATTTATGGCTTGATCTATGACCTTGACTGGTTCTTAGATTTTTATTCCTTTCCTGTATAAACAAGGCCAATTCTCATTGTATTTCATTGAGTTCCATAATAATATATGATATTACTTCTCATTTGTTTTGCAAAGTTTTATGTAAAGTTATTCTTGCAAATTTCTTTCATCTTATATATCAAGGTGTTTGATTAGCATCTATATTCTTGGATTGGTATGATATGGTTATCATTCCTTTTAAAACTAATTTCTCTTGGTATTCCAATTGGTGATAGTACCAGAAGGAAGATGATATAACCATTCCACAACACTTTCTTGCAAAGTCTCAAAAAAAATATGAAAAACATGTCCTAATGCTCGACTCCGAGAATCCCACAGGAAATAGTGAAGGCTGTAATATGTTCATCTATATGATAATTGCCATCACCTCAAAAATTTGGAAAATTATTTCGATTCCCCTTGGGAAAATCACGCAAAGGTTTTGTAAGGGATAGGGGACCAACTTTCTGGCCCCAAGGCATTGGTGCAACCATTGTGGTAAAAAAACCTGTAAAGGGATAGCTGATGAGGCCAGAATATGTCTCGTTAATGTACAATAAATGATCTTATTTTACTCTCATTTTTATCAAGATTGATTGCATTTTGTGACTTTTTTTTTATCTAATATAAGTTAGGATGTAATTTTCCATGTTTTGTTGATTGTATTTCTAACGTTTAAAAACTCTGTAATTCCTAACTAAGTGCTTTGGAAATTCAGTTTTGTAATAAAACAGGTCACAATTTATTGAAAGAATAAAGTGTGAAGCGGTCAGGATGTTTTTGGAAGCATTGGTTTCAATATGGCTCAGTTATGGAACTTCCATCACTTAGTTCCGAAACTCCATTGTGTAGTTACATGTTCTATCACTTAGTTCCAGAAACTCCATCACTTAGTTCTAGAACTTTTAGACTTAGTTCTGGAACTCCTGCATGTAGCTCTGGAACCCTCACAATTAGATGTGGAATGATTTCCTCTAGTTTCGGAACTTCTCTAAAGTTTTAGAACCGATGATAATTTTTTTATTCCAACAACATCCAGTTATTTAGAAATCAATGATCCTTTCAATCAGGAGCAGATTACAAGATTTCCTATTCTTCATACTCATTGATCCAGGGATAACTATCATACAGCAGTACATCCATCCATGATTCAATTCAACATCTATTTTAGGCACGATTCAGTTCTATCTAAATCAGTATGACAACTATGACTGTAAATACACATGTGGAAGAAGTATATATATGCAGACCTGTAGATAGATATAATAGAGAGATATATGTATACATAGATAAAGGCACAAAGAGATAGAAAGAGATAATACGTTTTTGTAATGCAGAACATTTTATCAATAAAATATCCATTTCTATTTTGAGAGTATATTAAGTTGTCAAATCATATTTCAAGGTGGAGCAAGGGCCCACTCTTCCAAGAACCAGGATCTTCATTTTATTGTTATTTATATTTCCAGAGAAAATAGTATAGATCTATTAATTCTGTAAATGTTTTTGATTACTCAAGTTGAAATATGACATATACTTGTTCCTGCAGGTTTTCTAGATTAGATTCTTTTTTCTTTGCAATCAAATTTCAACATTCTCAAATTGTGTGTTTATTTACAAATTTACAAAGAAAGTGTGTTTATTTTTGTAACATGTGTTTACTTACATCAATCTATTCCATTCTGCAAATGTGTGTTTATTTCCAGCAATTTATTTCTGCAGAGAGTGTTTACTTCCAACAAGTTTTCATAATTTGATTTTAATAAGGTTTTGGCCAAGAAATCCTCAAGACATTGAGAAAATCCCCCAAAAAATATATATATATAAAAAGAAAACAAATACCTACAGTCAATTACTAGACCACTAAGATCTCTTGTTGCATATATCTTCAGACACCACCCCTGGTTTGAATATGACATCAATAAAGAGTTAATTAAATGAAGGGAATAACAACACCCATCATTTTTGGTGCCGTTGCTGGGGAATATAATAGTTATAATTGTCTAATTAGGTGTCAACAAGAGAAGCAATCATACATCTAGTAATTGCAGGATCTTCCTTCCGTCATCATAAAATTTATGAGTAGACCAAGAGACTTTAAGGGTCAATTCCTCCCAAAAATATCTTAATAATAATCATCATCTTCTCAATCAAATAAGGAAGTTGATCAAGAATTAGAAGCACCATTGTCCTCTGTTAGACACAAAACAAAATTGTCACCTTTGGAATTCTTAGATCAATCACTAGAAGGAAGTAGAGCCTTTAGAAAAAACATCATATCCCAATACCCGTTTAGAAATATTTTTGATTCACAATTGAGTAGTCAACCTCCTACTCCTAACTTTTCACCTTCCCCAAAGAAAATTACATACCATATTGATTGGGAGAAAAGTATTTAAGGTACTATAGAAATGGCACGAGAAGCTAAAAGAGAACCTGATAGGACCTTCACTTATCCAATTCAATTGGATGATGATGATACACCTATGAAAAATATTTCACCTGCACATTTACCCACGTTTAGAGGGATGTCATCTAAAGCCCCTGACCAATTTTTGTTTGAATTTAAAGTATTGTGTTAAACTTATGATTACAAAATAGATAATCAAAAACTCAAGTTGTTTCCATCTACCCTAAAGGATGCAACAATGAGGTGGTTTATGGGATTAACATCTAATTATATTACCACTTGGGCACAAATGGAAGTTTCCTTCCTAGACAAGTATCAAGATTGTTGTAGAGGGAGGAATAGGAAGTAAGAATTTTTCAAAATCAACGAGGAGGATGAGAATATGGAATATTATTTAGACAGATTTCTCTTTGTGAGAAAAAGATGTGGATTTTTACTACAAGAAGAGTTAAGCAAAACCATTTTTCTTAAAGGTTTGGATGATGAATCAAGGGAGGAACTTGATCTGATGGGAGGTGGAAATATTGATCAAATAAGAATGAATGATATTAAAGAAATTTTTAGAATCTATTCATGAAAAAGGGGTGGACCTAAAAAAGGAAAAAATAATTAAAAATTTACACCCAGATATGAACAAACTGATGGATGAATTAGAAAATTTCAAAACACACATTTTAGTTCAATTAAACTCCACCATGGATGGATTGAAAGCTAAAGCAAATGCTAAAACTAAACCATTAGCTATGTATTGTCCTAGATGTAAGAAGAAGCATGCAATAAGATATTGTCCCCTGGATAAGACAGAAATGTGTCTTATCTGTGAATCTAGGGACCATGAGAGTAATGCATGTTCTCTTCATCCATTTATTAAAAATCAGCTTAAACAAAGCAACATTCCATCCACATCAGAAGAAGTAAATTTTTTCCAGAGACAACCTAGCCAAGGAAAGTTCATGCCCAGGTTAGTTCCTAACCCCTAGATGATGCCATGGGTAGCTCAGACAATGCCACGAAATTAGGGACAACCACCTTGGGCACCTCAACCAACATGGAATCCTCAAGATTGGGCAGGTCAATCTTGGTATGCCCAAGGACACCAACAACCATGGTCTGGTCAAGGAAACCCGAATGCTTGGTCACAACCTAGGTGGAGCCCTAATACTTATTTTCAAGGAAGGACATATCCCAATCAGAATCAACAAGCCATAATGGGTTCCCCATCACAAAATTCACAAAATTAAAATGTTGTCCGAACCCAAGAAACAAACAAACAAATCATGTCTATGGAACAGAACCAGAAAAATTAGTTGATCTGAATGCCATGGATTGTAAGGATATTCAAACTAGATCTGGAAAAATAATTATTAGTCCACCTATTATAATCACTGAGATGACAAAAGAAACTGAAACCCCTAGTACGGTTGTTCCCAGGAAGGATGAAAAAGAAAACGATAAGGAGCTAGATAGCAACACTACTGAGACTCCATTTCTAGAGATATTTAAAGAAGCCATGGAGACTAAGGAATTTGAGTTGTTAAAGGAATTAAGGAAATTATATATTGAAATAACATTGTTGCAAGCAATTAAGGACATTCCAGAATCGAAAAAATTAATCAAAATGCTATGTTTAAAAAGTCCTGGAAGGAAGAAGTAGTACCCTAGGAATATTAAGGTAGATGGTAAAATTGATGATTTATTAGCAGGAAAAATTTTGCTTCCCAAATATCGAGATCCTGTAAGTCCTATTATTTATGTCTCTATAGGGAATAAAGATATACATAATTTTTTGGTTGATTTGGGAGTGGCTATAAATGTGATGATAGTGGACACTTTGAAAACATTACCATTAATAGGTATACAACCTACCAACACCGTATTGCAGATGGCAGATCAATCTGTAGCAAAACCGGAAGGATCTATTGAAGATGTAATAGTTATGGTGGAGTCATGGGAATATCTAGTTGATTTCCTTATATTGCAGCCAAAAGGTAAAACACTTGGTTATCCCATTATTTTTGGTAGATCAAGGTAAGCTACAGTTGTTGATTTAATTGATTGCAGATCAGGTGATATGACTATCTTAAATGGTAAGCATTATAAACAAATCTCCTTATATCCTTCTTCACGGCCTTCTATTGATAATCAAGAACAATTATGGGTTGATGCTCCTGATACTAATAAGAAAAACATGTCTTCTTTGGCCATGATCACATTGTAGGATCACATACGTGAGGTAGAAGATATGATTAATCAACCATTGAATGAACACCAATTATCCTTGGAGCAATCGGGAATGGTTCTAGAACCTATGAATTTAGTTCTAGAACCTACAGATTTAGTTCTGGAACCACACCAGCAGCAATTCCCTATTACTGTACATAATTTCACTCCGGAGGAACAAGATTTCTCTTTGGGAGAGGAAGAATCGGTAGCTTCAGTTTCTAATATATCAAGAAATGGTGAATAATTTCTGGAAAGCAGCAGTGACGAGGAGTTCAACCTACAACAAGATAAGTATCATAACTCTGCCTACTGTCCTTTTTCCAATATTCTGTCTCAAGGAACTTTTGGAAATGTTGCTATATATCATATGTTGTTGCCACATGCATGTCCACTAAATACCTTAATGGAACCCTTTCAAAAAATTAGTTCATCACGCGTTGGAACCAAACATGTTGAGATTGAGTCAAGCAAGATTTTGAACATAAATAACTGGTTGAAGAATGATGAAGAAGCTAAATTGTTTGATATTTTAAAAAATCATACTAGAGCTTTTGCTTGGGAATACAAAGATACAAAAGGAATCCATCCAAGTATTTACACTCATCACATCTATACTGAAGATATTAGACCAGCTAGGCAACCTCAAAGACAGATTAATCCAGCCTTAAGAGATATAGTCAAGCAAGAAATTGAAAAACTATTACAAGTAGGTTTTATCTACCCTATCTCAGATAGTCAGTGGGTGTCTCCTCTTGTAATTGTTCCTAAAAAGAATAGAAAATGGAGAATTTGTGTTGACTATAGGGAAATAAACAAAGCCACATTGAGAGATTATTTTCCCTTACCATTCATAGATCAAGTCCTAGACAAACTTGAAGGTAAGCAGTACTTTTCCTTCCTGGATGGATTTAGTAGATATAATCAAATCAGAGTTGTTGTTGAGGATCGGGACAAAACTACCTTTACATGTCCATAGGGTACCTTTGCCTATAGGGTATTACCATTTTGATTATGTAATGCTCTGGCAGCTTTCCAAAGAGTTGTATTAGCAATTGTTATCCCAAATTTGCTCCCCTGAAAAATTTGGTCAAGACAACTCCTGCACATAAGGAAATTATGAAGGAAATGACTCAGACCCACGAGCTCACATTCCAAGATGAAAAATAGGTTACAAGTGGGCTTGGAAATGAAGGAGAAATGTCATAGAGAAGCTAGGAGCAACAATGAAAAGACGCAGTGAAGTTTCAAGGTCTTCAAGCTAAAAACTGTTAAGGAAAGAATCCAAAATTGACTAAGTATGGAAGAGCCACATGTCCTAGCGGTGCTTCTCCAAGATGAATCCATAAAGGGAGGCTCAAACAAGCCCCGCATCTCCACATATCCTAGGTCAAAGTGGGTCATCGGGGGTTTTCTGATTTTTGTGTTTCATAAAAAGGGGGAAAAGGTAAATTACGGACCCACAAGCCCGATTTTTTCTCTAATCTGGTTGTCACGTGTCCCATATAAAAAAAGGAAATCCCAAACAATCATCAGGTTGCTGCATGGCCCTTGTAGGTGAAAATGGAGAAAATTATTCTAGGCCATTAACACAAAATCCAATCTCTTCAACTACCAAATCTGATTCGATTCAATCCGCTGGGGAACCAAAAGTGACATATTGTGGGCAGATTTGCAAGAGGCATTGATATTTAGTGGTTGAACTTTCAAAGAGGGATTCAATGCATTTCTCATGGTGGTTGGAGTAGGATTCAAATTTTCCCTCTTCTCTCTCTGTTCTTTCTATATATACTATAACACTTCTCGTTTGAGAGGCAGAGACATTATGGGCATAGATAAACTCTATCAAATTTGTTTCTTGATACCATTTTTGAGTAGCAAACCTTCTCCCACACTTGGAAAATGTATTTGTGCCTTTATACCAGAAATGTAATGGTTTGTGTACCTTCTAGAGTAATAAATACATGTTTTTGTGGTGTTCTTTAACCCTTTGCATCATTTTGTTGTTTCTTCATGCCTCTCCCTTCCAGATTTTTTTTTCTGTGCATGTATTTCACATTTACAGGTGCAGGATGTTGTGTTTCATGGAGTTTAATGGTGAATTTGAAGATCTGGGCCATGTCACTTCTATCTGACCTCCCTCATCTCTATTTTCTCTATTTCTTTCTCCCTCAACAGAATATCTCTCTTCCTTTGCTAGTGTATCACAATTTTAGTGCATGCTCTATTTTTTTAGTTTTCTTTCTCTCCTTGACACCTTGGAAGTTAGATTAGGATTATATTAGCTTTCCTACATTGGAATAGATTAGGATTAGATTAGCTTTCCTGCACTAGAATAGCTTATGGTAGATAGTTTAGGAAGAGGAACCAACCTTCTCTATAGAGCTTCCCATTCACAAGGTCCCACACCTTGGGGAATTTCAATGTTATGTAAATCAAACCAAATGAGTCTACCTTAGAAAAGTAGATCCATAACTCATTTGGGATGTTGTGATTTCACACTAACAAATTTGGCACAACCAGTGGGACAGGTTTGAAGCACCTTACCACTTCACTTCATCAAGTTTGATGTGCTCTTAGTGAATATTTCAGCCTTTGGAGGCACTTTCAAGCACATCTGGCGACTCTATCTGGTCAAAAACCCATCCTCTAAGTTATAGACCTTCTTCCCATCCATTCCCACCCATTATTTCTTCCATCTCCTTCATCTTCTTCAATCCCATGAAGTTTTGCAATCATGAATTCTTTCCCACCATGGAATTCTCATTTTCAGCAACATAACCATTTCCCTCCATCCCCACAGTTTCAAAATCCTCCTTCAAATCAGTTTTATAAGCCCCATTATCCTGAAAATGCATATAACCCACTTTTTTCTTACCAAAATGTTTATGAAGAACAAGATTATGCAGATGATGGTGGAAACTCCTTGGCCAAAGTTGATTTTGAGAGGCAGATGCAAAAGATTGAGATGGACATGATGCATCTCAGAGTCAAGTACTCCATAATGGTAACTTAAGTTGGCTACAAGGCCCCTTGTCCATGGGTCGGCCTTGTACCAGGCTGGTGTAGCACCCAACACAAGTTACACCTAATCACTGAGACATTGCCCCAGATTACAGAGTGGGCTGAAGGAATGGAGTCTCAAAAATCTATCGCGCCTTCCATCCCTTCTGCTTCCATCCTCTCATTTTCTTCCAAGTCCCCTCTGCCTAGTTGTACCATAAATGAATAGACCCCTACCAACGTGCCTTCCCCAGCCAATGCCATCATGTTTGACGATTGCAGGATAGTTTAAGAATGGCGTGACTCATATGAATCTGATTGGGAAGAGGAAATCATACGAGTGCCTATTCTAGATGAAAATCAGTTAGCTCTAGAGGGCACGATTCTGGAGGAGAAGCATACGGTTTCAGAGGTAACAAGTGCAGAGCAAGCCACAGAAGAACCTTCAGTTCTTCCTCCCACTTCATCCCCTTCAAACTCTAATGTCGAAGAAGAGTTTGAGATTTAAAACTTCATGTTTGAAGATGAGGGGAACCATGCTAAGAAAATTATAGATTCGAAGGGCACCATGGAGAAGGTCAAACACAAGCAGCAGGACAATGAGGAGGCAGATTATCTGTCTGACTTGGAGGATTGTCTTGATGGAGAGGAGCCTGAGAAGATCACATCATTTTCTCCTCCATTATCTGCCTTCCAAGAACATGAGTCTGCTGCCATGGAGGAGAACATCCAAGGAAAACAACCTACATCTCACAATGGCCCTCAGGAACCAAGGTTGGAGGATCTTAATCTTCCATTTTCTTCTCAGGAGGAGGAAGGAAACAACAAAGACCCCATCTCTCCCACACCATCCACTCAAGAATTTTCATAGGAAGACTTCATTTTTAGAGTTTAAATTCAGAGTAATAGGCACATCCATTGGATCAGCCGTGCCCAATTAGGTACTTGGCTTCATTAGAGCCAAGGGAGAAGCCAAAACCAATTATGCCCACTCCAGGGCATGAGGATGACCATAAAAGTACCAAGGATCATCTATAATACCTCTGGGAAACAAGTGAGTAGCTGATTTAAAAGGTATTAATTTTTTTTCCAGTTGATACATTAATGGAGAGAGTGGAGAAACAATTTTTCGTTATCCTTGCACTCCTGATAACAGCCATGTTCAGCTCTAAATCATTTGCATGACTGCCAATTTTGAGGAAAGGAAGTTATTTTTCACAACTAGTTGCAGGGTTTGTTTAGCTCACCTTTTCTCTTAGCTAGCATAAAGTAGGTAGGTTTTATTTCAGTAGAAGAAGTGCTTATGTACTCTTTGCATGTCTCATTTAAGGCATGTATGATTTGGTCTTTGTATATAAGTTTTGTCTGTTTTACTCCAAGGATGCATAAGGCCATGCTCTTCAATATTCATGGAAAGAAGACTCATAGTGGTCTATAATAGTTGCTAGCTCCAAAAGGGAACAAATCTAGAGAAACTTAAGTTGTTTTGAAACAGTCCATTTCAGGGACAAGTGAAAGCCTAGGTCAATACAAATTTCTACTCTCAAAAACTCCATTTTAAGATTTTCTTATGAAAATTGAGAGTGCCGACGTGTAGGTGGATTTAGAGTTAGAAATATGTCAGAAAAGTGCAGAGAGTCGAGGAGTCCATTTTATAAGAAGGAACAGTGTTATTCCATCATTCTTGACTCCATGCCTAATGGATGCTCTAAGGCCGCTGGTCTCTTCATCTAACAGGAAGATGTCCCCGTGAGTCACAAAATTACTATCCCAAATTTTCCCCTCGACAAATTTGGTCAAGACAACTTTGGTACATAAGGAAATTATGAAGGAAAAGACTCATACCCATGAGCTGACATTCCAGGATGACAAACATGTTATAGGTGGGCTAGGAAATGAAGGATCAGTGTCACAGAGAAACCAGGAGCAAGAAGGAAAAGAAGCGGTGAAGTTTCAAGGTCTTTGAGCTCAAAACTATTCAGGAAAGAATCCAGAATCAACTAAGTATGGAAAATCCAACAGAGAGAGCCACATGTCCTATCGGTACTTCTCCAAGATGAATCCATAAAGGGAGGCTCAAACAAGCACCACATCTCCATGTGTCCCAAGTCAAAGTGGGCCGTCAGGGGTTTTCTAATTTTTGTGTTTCACAAAAAGGGGGAAAAGGTAAATTACGGACCTGCAAGCCTAATTTTTTCTCTAATTTGGCTACCACGTGTCCCATATGAAAAAAATGAAAGCCCAAACGAGCACCAGACTGTCGCGTGGCCCTAGTAGGTGAAAATGGAGAAAAGTCTTCTAGGCCATTAACGCATAATCCAATCTCTTCAACTACCAGATCTGATTTGATTCAATCCACTGGGGAACCAGAAGTGACATATTGTGGGTGGATTTGTAGGAGGCATTGATATTCAGTGGTTGAACTTTTAAAGTAGGATTCGATGCATTTCTCATGGTGGTTGGAGAAAGATTTGACTTTTCCCACTTCTCTCTCTGTTCTTTCTATATATATTATAACACTTCTCATTTGAGAGGCAGAGACATTCTGGGCATAGAGAAACTCTGTCAAATTTGTTTCTCGACACCATTTTTGAGTAGTGAACCTTCTCCCATGCAATGGAAAATGTATTTGTGCCTCTATTCCAGAAATGTAATGGTCTGTGCACCTTCTAGAGCAATAAAAACATGTTTTTGTGGTGTTCTTCAACCCTTTGCATCGTTTTGTTGTTTCTTCGTGCCTCTCCCTTCTAGATTTTTTTTTCTGTGCATGTATTTCACATTTACAGGTGCAGGATGTTGTGTTTCATGGATTTTAATGGTGAATTTGAAGATCTGGGCCATGTCACTTATGTCTGACCTCCCTCATCTCCATTTTCTCTATTTCTTTCTCCCTCAACAGAATATCTCGCTTCCTTTGCTGGTGTATCACAATTTTAGTGTAGGCTCTGTTTTTTTAGTTTTCTTTCTCTCCTTGACACCTTGGAAGTTAGATTAGGATTATATTAGCTTTCCTTGGAAGTTAGATTAGGATTAGATTAGCTTACCTACACTAGAATAGCTTGTGGCAGGTAGTTTAGGAAGAGGAACCAACCTTCTCTGGAGAGCTTCCCATTCACAAGGTCCCACACCTTGGGGAAGTTCAATGTTATGTAAATCACACCAAATGATTCTGCCTTAGAAAATTAGATCCATAACTCATTTGGGGGATGTTGTGATTTCACACTAACAAATTTGGCACAACCAGTGGGACAGGTTTGAAGCACCTTACCACTTCACTTCATCAAGTTTGATGTGCTCTTAGTGAATATTTCAACCTTTGGAGGCACTTTCAAGCACATCTGGTGACTCTATCTGGTCAAAAACCCATCCTCTAAGTTATAGACCTTCTTCCCATCCATTCCCACCCATTATTTCTTCCATCTCCTTCATCTTCTTCAATCCCATGAAGTTTTGCAATCATGAATTCTTTCCCACCATGGAATTCTCATTTTCAGCAACATAACCATTTCCCTCCATCCCCACAGTTTCAAAATCCTCCTCCAAATCAGTTTTATAAGCCCCATTATCCTGAAAATGCATACAACCCACTTTTTTCTTACCAAAATGTTTATGAAGAACAGCATTATGCAGATGATGGTGGAAACTCCTTGGCCAAAGTTGATTTTGAGAGGCAGATGCAAAATATTGAGATGGACATGATGCATCTCAGAGTCAAGTACTCCATAATGGTAACTTAAGTTGGCTACAAGGCCCCTTGTCCATGGGTCGGCCTTATACCAGGCTGGTGTAGCACCCAACACAAGTTACACCTCATCACTGAGATGTTGCCCCAGATTACAGAGTGGGTGGAAGGAATGGAGGCTCAAAAATCTAGCGCGCCTTCCATCCCTTCTGCTTCCATCCTCTCATTTTCTTCCAAGTCCCCTCTGCCTAGTTGTACCATAAATGAATAGACCCCTACCAACGTGCCTTCCCCAGCCAATGCCATCATGTTTGACGATTGCAGGATAGTTGAAGAATGGCGTGACTCATATGAATCTGATTGGGAAGAGGAAATCATACGAGTGCCTATTCTAGATGAAAATCAGTTAGCTCTAGAGGGCACAATTCTGGAGGAGAACCATACGGTTTCAGAGGCAACAAGTGCAGAGCAAGCCACAGAAGAACCTTCAGTTCTTCCTCCCACTTCATCCCCTTCAAACTCTAATGTCGAAGAAGAGTTTGAGATTTCAAACTTCATGTTTGAAGATGAGGGGAACCTTGGTAAGAAAATTATAGATTCGAAGGACACCATGGAGGAGGTCAAACACAAGCAGCAGGACAATGAGGAGGCAGATTATCTGTCTGACTTGGAGGATTGTCTTGATGGAGAGAATCCTGAGGAGATCACATCATTTGCTCCTCCATTATCTGCCTTCCAAGAACATGAGTCTGCTGCCATGGAAGAGAACATCCAAGGAAAACAACCTACATCTCACAATGGCCCTCAGGAACCAAGGTTGGAGGATCTTAATCTTCCATGTTCTTCTCAGGAGGAGGAAGGAAACAACAAAGACCCCATCTCTCCCACACCATCCACTCAAGAAGGTTCACAGGAAGACTTCATTCTTAGAGTTTAAATTCAGAGTAAGATGCACATCCATTGGATCAGACCGTGCCCAATTAGGTACTTGGCTTCATTAGAGCCAAGGGAGAAGCCAAAACCAATTCATGCCCACTCCAGGGCATGAGGATGAGCATAAAAGTACCAAGGATCATCTATAATACCTCTGGGAAACAAGTGAGTAGCTGATTGAAAAGGTATTAATTTTTTTTCCAGTTGATACATTAATGGAGGGAGTGGAGAAACAATTTTTCGTTAGCCTTGCACTCCTGATAACAGCCATGTTCAGCTCTAAATCATTTGCATGACTGCCAATTTTGAGGAAAGGAAGCTATTTTTCACAACCAGTTGTAGGGTTTGTTTAGCTCACCTTTGCTCCTTAGCTAGCATAAATTAGGTAGGTTTTATTTCAGTAGAAGAAGTGCTTATGCACTCTTTGCATGTCTCATTTGAGGCATGTATGATTTGGTCTTTGTATATAAGTTTTGTCTGTTTTACTCCAAGGGTGCATAAGGCCATGCTCTTCAATATTCATGGAAAGAAGACTCATAGTGGTCTATAACAGTTGCTATCTCCAAAAGGGAACAAACCTAGAGTAACTTAAGTTGTTTTGAAATAGTCCATTTCAGGGACAAGTGAAATCCTGGGTCAATACAATTTTCTACTCTCAAAAACTCCATTTCAAGCTTTTCTTATGAAAATTGAGAGTGCCGACGTGTAGGTGGATTTAGAGTTAGGAAGAGGTCAGAAAAGTGCAGAGATTCGAGGAGTCCATTTTATAACAAGGATCAGTTTTAGTCCATCATTCTTGACTCCATGCCCAATGGATGCTCTAAGGCCACTGGTCTCTTCATCTAGCAGGCAGATGTCCCCGTGAGTCGCAAAATTGTTATCCCAAATTTCACCCCCCCCCCCCCTTGACAAATTTGGTCAAGACAACTCCTTGGTACATAAGGAAATTATGAAGAAAAGCCTCATACCCATGAGCTCACATTCCAGGATGAAAAACATGTTATAAGTGGGCTAGGAAATGAAGGATCAATGTCACAGAGAAACCAGGAGCAAGAAGGAAAAGAAGCGGTGAAGTTTCAAGGTATTTGAGCTCAAAACTATTCAGGAAAGAATCCAGAATCAACTAAGTATGGAAGAGCCAACAGAGAGAGCCACATGTCCTATCGGTACTTCTCCAAGATGAATCCATAAAGGGAGGCTCAAACAAGCCCCACATCTCCATGTGTCCCAAGTCAAAGTGGGCCGTCAGGGGTTTTCTGATTTTTGTGTTTCACAAAAAGGGGGAAAAGGTAAATTACGGACCTGCAAGCCTAATTTTTTCTCTAATTTGGCTACCACGTGTCCCATATGAAAAAAAAGAAAGCCCAAATGAGCACCAGACTGCCGCGTGGCCCTAGTAGGTGAAAATGGAGAAAAGTCTTCTAGGCCATTAACGCATAATCCAATCTCTTCAACTAACAGATCTGATTTGATTCAATCCACTGGGGAACCAGAAGTGACATATTGTGGGTGGATTTGCAGGAGGCATTCATATTTAATGGTTGAAATTTCAAAGTAGGATTCGATTCATTTCTCATGGTGGTTGGAGAAAGATTTGACTTTTCCCACTTCTCTCTCTGTTCTTTCTATATATATTGTAACACTTCTCATTTGAGAGGCAGAGACATTCTGGGCATAGAGAAACTCTGTCAAATTTGTTTCTCGACACCATTTTTGAGCAGTGAACCTTCTCCCATCCTATGGAAAATGTATTTGTGCCTCTATTCCAGAAATGTAATGGTCTGTGCACCTTCTAGAGCAATAAAAACATGTTTTTGTGGTGTTCTTCAACCCTTTGCATTGTTTTGTTGTTTCTTCATGCATCTCCCTTCCAGATTTGTTTTACTGTGCATGTATTTCACATTTTTAGGTATATGATGTTGTGTTTCATGGAGTTTAATGGTGAATTTGAAGATTTGGGCCATGTCACTTCTGTTTGACCTCCCTCGTCTCCATTTTCTCTGTTTCTTTCTCCCTTAACAGAATATCTCACTTCCTTTGTTGGTGTATCACTGTTTTAGTGTAGGCTCTATTTTTTCAATTTTCTCTCTCTCCTTGTCTCCTTGGAAGTTAGATTAGGATTAGATTAGCTTTTCTGCACTAGAATAACTTGTGGTAGGTATTTTAGGAAGAGGAACCAACCTTCTCTAGAGAGCTTTCCCATTTGCAAGGTCCCACACTTTGGGGAAGTTCAATGTTATGCAAATCTCACCAAATGAGTCTGCTTTAGAAAATCAGATCCATAACTCATTTAGGGGTGTTGTGTTTTCACACTAACAACAACTTTTGCAGACTTAACAAATGACTAGGTAGAGGTATACACAGATGATGTCACTGTACATGGAGATACATTTGATGATGCTTTGAGGAATTTAGATAGAGTATTAACAAGATGTGAGCAACACCATCTGTCTCTTAGTCATTAGAAGTGTTTGATGATGGTTGATGAGGGGATTGTATTAGGACACCACATTTCAAAAAGAGGAATTTAGGTTGACTAAAACAAAATCAAAATTATTTCAGACTTAGCTATTCCTCAAACCCCAGTAGATATCAAGTCATTTTTAGGGAATGTTGGATACTATAGGTTCTTTATCAAGGATTTTAGTAAAATTACCACCCCCATGTTTAATTTTCTTACCAAGGACTTTGAATTTCTTTGGGATGAAAGATGTCAACATGATTTTGAGGAAATTAAAGAACAATTAGTCACTACCCCCAATATTGAGAGGACCTAATTAGGAAAAACCTTTTCACATTCAAATAGATGCCTCAAATAACTCCATTGGTGCAGTTTTGGGATAGAAAGATGAAGAAGGGAATATGTATGATATTTATTACCTTGGTAAAAATCTTACTCCCACTGAAAGAAAGTACACTGCCACTGAAAAAGAATTTCTTTATGTGATCTATGCAATTATTAAATTCAGACATTATATCGCACGGTACAAAAATATTTGTACATATAGATCACTCAGCAATTAGGTACTTAATGAACAAACCAGTAGTTGGAGGTAGTATAATTAGATGGTTATTACTTTTACAAGAATTTTATATTACCATAGTAGATAATCCAGGGAAATCTAATGTGGTAGCTGATTTCTTGTCAAGATTGATCACTAAAGTGGAGCAAGATCCACTTAAGGACAACTTTCCAAATGAACAATTGTTTGCTATTTCAGCTGATACATCATGGTTTGTTGTTATGGAAAATTATCTTACAATAGGGAAGTTTATTCCCTCTTTCACTAAGAAACAAATGAAAAAGTTGATCAAAACCAATGCAAAATTTAAATGGTTAAATAGAATGTTGTTTAAATGTGGTCCTGATTTGGTTTTACATAGGTGTGTGAGAGAAGATGAAATATTTGACATACTAAAGGTGTGTCATGTTGAACCAAGTGGAGGACACTTTTTAGTGAAAATAACAGCTCACAAGATACTTTGCATTGGCTATTATTGGTTATCTCTGTACAATAATGTGAAGAGATATATCAAGCGGTGTGATCCCTATAAAAGGATGGGACAACCAACTTTTATCCATTGAAATGCCTCTGCAACCTCAAGTGATGATTGAACCATTTGAAAGATGGGGGTTGGATTTTTTTGGTCCCTTTAGTCCTCCTTCATCAGAAAATGAGTACATTTTTGTGTGTACTGATTATGTGAAAAAGTGGGTAGAAGTGCAGGCTTTAACAAATGCCACTAAAGAAGCAATTGTTGATTTCCTTTGGCATAGAATTATGGTAAATTTTGGAGCACCAAGAAGTATATTTTCATATCAGAGGCCACAATTCATGTCTAATATGATTCAATCCTTCAAAATGCATTATCAAATCAATCATAGGAATTCATCTCCCTATCACCCACAAGAAAATGGATAAGCTAAAGTAACAAACAAAGAATTGGAAAACATCCTTACCAAAATAGTTGAATCAGGAAGAAGAGATTAGGAAAAGAGACTACCTGATGCTATCAGGGCCTATAATACAACTTGGAAGAATACAACAGGATTTTCACCATATGAGTTAGTCTATGGGAAAAATCCCTTGTTACGTATTGAATTTGAACTGCAAACATTGAGGACAACAACTAGAATAGGTATTGAGTTGGATGCAACACAAAAGGAGATAATTCTTCAAATCAATGAGTTGGATGAGTTAAGGATGGAAGCACTTCAGTAGATAGAGATAATCCAAGATCAAAGAAAGCAATGACATGACACACATATCAAGAAGAGGCAATTCAAGGTAGGATATTGGGCATTACTGTTTGATTCTAAGTACCAACAATTCAAGGGCAAGTTGAGAACCAGATTGTTGGGACCCTATTAGATTGAGAAAATATTTGACAATGGTTCTATTAAGTTACTTCCCATTGATGGCAGTAGAAGGAAACTTTTGGTCAATGGACATAGGCTAAAACTTTATAGAAAGCCTCCTACTAAGGATGAATTCTTGAAGTAGATTGAAGAAGATAAAGAACTTGATCATATGGAAGAACCCAGTTCTTCCAAAATGATCAAATAATCAGATAGATAAATCTAGAATAAAGGAAAGAGAATGAGAACTAGTAAATGGAATTCCTTTCCCAAAAAAATAATTAAAAATAATAAAAGGGAAGGAATGAAAACCAGTAAATGACATTCTCTTCCCCAAAAAAATTCTCTTAGAGATCAATTGAAAACCAAAAATGGCAGTTGATCTCCTCAAATAAATGGCTAATCCAAAATAAAAGGAACTTCCTTGAAATTCTAGTTGTCTTTTCTAACCATTTTCCTTTTTTTGTTTCACTCTTAGGAATGATGAGTCATCATGACGAACGAATCACATCATCAAGAATGGTAATTATGTCTTTAACTTATCAAAGGTTAGATTAAAAGTTCGCATGTGTGATCGGATTTGATTTAAAAGTGGTATGATGATTCATCTATTGTACATTATGATTAAAAGAGAGTAATCATGAGGGTGATGTCGGTGGAACAGAAATGGCAGCATGTTTATATTGATCTATCATTTGTGTGGAATAAAAAAAGTGAAGAAGCAGTTACAGAAAAACCTTCAAGGAGGAAGCAGAAGAATTAAATTTACATTCTGTAGCTAAACACAACAGGTTCCATAGCTAAGCATAGTAGTTCCACAGCTAAACGCATCCATTCCGTAGCTAAGCAAAGAGTTCTGTAGCCAATCCGGGCAGAGAAATAATTCAAAGGAGAATGAATCTGAATCGTCCTCTTTACCATGGGGATTAAAAAGATGTCAGAACCTAAGGATGATACCTAGCTTCTTTCAGATGAAGAATTGGAAGATGTATTTGAACAGGCAGGGTGGTTGGAATTCCTGAAAATTTTCTTGAAGTATAACGATGAATTGGTAACATAATTCGTTATAAATTTAGAACAATCCAAAATAAAGGTTATAAATATTGTAATTACTTTTTTCTGTGAAAAAAAATAAGCAATGTATCTGGTGTGCCAATTGTCCATATCCTTTAAAAGAATTAGTTAAAACCCTGCTACAAGAGGGGAAAATCTACTTGTGATGGTCAATTTGGGTCGGTAGGAAGAGAATTCCTGAAGATGCTCATACATCTTAGATATGGAGCTACAAAACCAGAATATATAGTAAACCTTCCAGGGTTTCTTTTTGACTCCATTCATACAATGGCCAAGAGGTATTCCTAGGGTGTCGGAACAATAAGACATCATGGGTTAGTTCATTTTGTGTGCCAACACCATTTTCTTGCAAAGAAAAACGGAGAAGAAATATGGGAGAAATTTCTTAGCAAATTTAAGCAAAAACCCTGATATTATTAGGAGAGTAATATCAACTCCTTTTTCTCCTACAACTAATTTGGAAATTGGTGCCCCTACAGAGGAAAATAAGGAAATAGGTGGGTAGACTATACCAAAAAGGAGAAGATCTGGAAGAAGAATAAAAACTGTAGAACCTATTGTACCTTTAAAAGAAACTCCTTCCTCTGCAGCAGCTATAGAAGAGCTAATATTTGTCTCTAACAGTGACAGTTCACCTAGGCAAGAGAAAGAAGTAAAAATTAGAAGAATCTCTAGGAGGAAACCTACTTCTGAACATACTAAATCTCATCAAAGAAGATTAATTCATAAGATTTCTAGAGAAATTACAAAGGAGATGAAAGAACATGACAAGTTGGAAAAATAAGCTACTGATATTTTGGGCAGCATGGCCATGACTCCTCCTAGACTAAGCCAAACTGAGATGGAAAAAGAAGATGAGAGATTTGAGAACATATTTTCCAAGAGTTGGGTGATTCGGCAACACTATCACATGAAGAAGAAGAGTTGGCATCGTGGAGATGGAAAGGGAAATTTCCTTTGGTAGAAGAGGAATGTTTAACCCCTAAAGAAATTTCAGTGAAAGAAGAGAAACAACATGTTAGATAGACTTTGTTATTATCCAGAGGAGGACTCATTATCAAAGAAAAGGATGAGGAGTTAAATTTCCTCAAACTCAAGCTGGAACAGAGAGAGATGCTCATTGGGGAACTAATAACTCAGCTCATAGACAGGACTGATGAATTAACAAGAGTTAAATGGCAGATGATGGAGAAATAGGAAGAATGTAAAATTTCCAGAAGATAGAGTACTCTATCAACAGTCTCTACACAGATTGAATTAACTTATTGGCCACTCAAGAAGTTATTGGATGATACTTGTAGGGAAATCAGTGAAATCAAAACATCCAATGAGGATTTGAGAAGCAAGATGGAAGACGAAAAGAAAGCAAGAAAGGAATGGGAAGAAAAATTTTACAAAGAAGAGGGAGACAAATTGTTTACATAATGAGTGAAAAATTTCTTGCATGCAGAAGATCTTCTCCTGCATCTAGCGTGTTTCTAGAAGAACAATTCATTCACTGACAACTATCAAGAATTGCATGTGGCCTTCCACATGAAATAAAAGATGAATATGAGTTCATGACAACCTATTCTTCAGCCAATGCAGAGCAGAAAAAGATTCTCTGCCAATTCTATCTCTGCAATCCTATGCTAGAAAAGAACACATGCTTCATGATCAATTTGTATGTGGGAGAAAGCCAACTTAATGCATTTATTTACGTTCTTCAAAATCAGATTGCATGGAAGGAAAGGGATTTTTAAAATCTATTGAAAACTACCTCATCTAGTCTCTGCATGAGGGCTCATTATGGTAAACCATCTTCTTTCATTAAACATTTTAGAACCCATGCCTTTGATAGACAATTCAAGACACATTATCTTGCCAATTTACAGAAAAGTATTGACGCCTTCACCTTTTGTGAGGTGAAATTTTTTGAGGATATTTACTATGGATGTTTGAAAAGATGATAGCTTCTTATAGTTTCCTTGAGGAGAAGGGAAGTAATATCTCCCACAAATTTGATCTGGAGTTTGGAAAGAGAAAACGCTTTATGCACACTAATCCATCATATCAATGAAAAGCACTGGAGCATATGGATGGGAATGAGAAATAGACCTCCCCTTCTTCTTGCTCCCATGTCTCCATGGAAAAACCGAGAACCTCAAGATCCCACTCAATTTGAGGAATGGAAGAGGAAAGTAGAAACATGATCAGGGTATAGTGTTTATGAACTAAAACACTGGGATATTGAGTTTCAGCCATTTGACCTAAGTAGTCAATTGGAATGCAGAATACACAACCCAATGTTTGAAGAATAAAGTTTTTAAAAGGACTTACAAACAAGTAAGTATGAGGGAAATGATGAGGCCAGAATATGTCTCGTTAATGTATAATAAATTATCTTATTTTACTCTCATTTTTATCAAGATTGATTGCATTTTGTGAATTTTTTTTATCTAATATAAGTTAGGATGTAATTGTCCATATTTTGTTGATTGTAGTTATAATGTTTAAAAACTCTGTAATTCCTAACTAAATGCTTTGTAAATTCAGTTTTGTAATAAAACAGGTCACAATAAGTCTAAAGAACAAAGTATAAAGCGGTCAACATGTTTTTGGAAGCATTGGTTTCTATACAGCTCAGTTCTGGAACTTCCAGACTTAGTTCTAGAACTCCATTACGCAGTTATGAGCTATATCACTTTGTTTCGGAACTTTTCAAACCTAGTTCTGGAACTCCATCACTTAGTTCCAAAACTTTTAGATTTAGTTCTGAAACTCCTGCATGTAGCTCCGTAACCCTCACAGTTAGATCTGGAACGATTTCCTTTAGTTCCGAAACCTCTCTAAAGTTTTGGAACTGATGAGAATTTATTTATTCCAACAACATCCGGTGATTTAGCAATCAATGATCCTTTCAATTAAGATCATATTAGAATATTTTTAATTCTTCATACTCGCAGATCCAAGGATAACTATCATACAACAATATGCCTAGCCATGATCCAGTTCAACATCTATTTTGGGCATGATTTGGTTCTATCTAAATCAGTAGGACAACTATGGTTGTAAATAAACATGTGGAAGAAATATATATATCCAAACCTATAGATAAATAGTAATAGAGAGATATATGTATACATAGATAAAGGCATAAAGAGATAGAAAGAGACAATACATTTTTGTATTGCAGAACATATTATCAATAAAATAACCATTTCTGTTTTGAGAGTATATTAAGTTGTCAAATCATGTTTCAAGGTGGAGAAAGGGCCCACTCTTCCAAGAACTAGGATCTTCGTTTTATTGGTATTTATATTTCCAAATAAAATAGTATATATCTATTAATTCTATAAATGCTTTTGATTACTCAAGTTGAAATCTAGTGTATACTTGTTCCTGCAGGTGTTCTAGATTAGATTCTTTTTTATTTGCAATCAACTTTCAGCAATATCAAATTATTTTTTTATTTACAAAGCAAGTGTGTTTATTTTTGTAACGTGTTTTTACTTATATCAATCTATTCCATTCTACAAATATGTGTTTATTTCTAGTAATTTATTTTTGTAGAGAGTGTTTACTTCTAGCAAGTTTTCATAATTTGATTTCAATAAGGTTTTGGCCAAGAAATCCTCAAGACATTGATAAAATCCCCCAAAAATATATATATATAAAAGAAAACAAATACCTACAATCAATTACTAAACCACTAAGATCTTTTGTTGCATATAGCTTCGGACACCACCCTTGGTTTGAATATGACATCAACAAAGAGTTGATTAAATGAAGGGAATAACGACACCCATTAATAGCAACACCGAGTATAACCCAAGAATTGAGTGGTATCTCTTTCTTTTGAAGATGAACCAACCCTTCATTTGGTAGGAGGTGTGCTTTTCAACCTTTAATTTCTACCTCTTTTCTCTAGAGATAGATGAAAGCCTTGTTGTTGTTGTAACTGGGAAAGCAAGATCTTTTATGCCTCGAGCTCTCTTTCCTCATGTGTATCTTCACTTAGCCAATGCGTACAAATTTCTTAATTTTTTTGATGATTACTGTGTGGGGAATCATGATACTTTCCCCATGGTGGGTGCAAAAAAATTGTTGATTGGAAATTTGGTCATTAGAGACAATCAAAAGTTTAGGGGAAAACAGTCCCTCCTCATTATGGGGAGTGTTCCCTTATTTCACCAAAACTTGGAACTTTAAGTCTTTACAAATATAAATATAAATGAGGATATTGGTGCATGTGAATGATTCAATACTCTCAATATAGAAGATTAAATAGATAAATGGGGTTTTGAGGAAAAACAACAACTTATACAAGTAAGAAAAATGAGTTAGGGAAACAAATTTCAAGCTAACTCATCCATCAAGGATACAAGTACCCTCCTTGGTTGTGTAAGATTACCTACTACTGTAAGGAGAGAAGGGAAGAAGCACTTTTTTCAAATACAGAGAATTCATATTTAGATTTTACTAATGCATGCAAAAGAACTTAAGAACATGTGAGCCAATATATATGAAAACCTGTATAATATGATATGAAAATAGACACAAAGTTCATCACATCTAGCTTCATGGATTGAACAAAAAGTTTCATATTACACATATATCAAAATATCACATCTACATATTACAAGAAAAGTAAATATGAAGAACACATATGAGAGAGAGAGAGAGAGAGATAGAGAATTCTTCTTCTATATTGATCAAAATTATGTATTTTACATTCAAGAGCATCAATATCCAACCCCTTTACAAGTGAGAGAGAATCCTTATATAGGTTGAGGGGAGGATGTAACTACCTTTCTAATTAATTCTCTTTTAATTAAGTGTTAAACACTTAATTAATTAACTACACAAGTTGGATTTATTTTACAGTTTTATTTTCAAAATAACAAAGCCAACCTCAAAACATAACAATTAGTCACAACATCAAAAATTTCCATGCACTTGGGGACTATGGTGTTTGTCCATAGCAGCCAACCAGATTCCAAAGGAATACTCCATCTCTTTGGAAACACCTACATTTTTTTATATTCCTTTGGAAACTTTAACAACTACATTATGCATCTCAAGATAATTCTTCCATCTCATCTTTGTTGAGTGATTCCTCTTTGAAAATATCATCCTTGATCAATGATTTAAACATTTCCTTAACTTGATCAATTGGATTCCTCTCTGGATAATTGTTCTTGTAGAAATGAAAATGGAGTGCTTACAAATCATTAAAAAAATTTATGCTTTCAATGAGTCTCATTTTTGCACCATGTTTCTCAGTTCATCTACAACTTCCTCTAGCACTTTGATTCTCCATTCAAAACTATAGCTCCAATTATTTGACAAGTTACTCTTGAAATCAAACTAAAATTTATGTGTCAAGAGGACCTTCTCATCAGTGGTGCTCATGATACAGAGATCTTGAATGCAGTCATCCCAAAGTTTGAGTTCTTTATCAATTGTATCTATCCCTAAGTTGATATGATCTTGAGCAGACAATGATGTTATCATACACCCTATAAGCCTCTTCAATAAACTGCAATCCGAGAGATCAAAATACCTTCCACCCAGGCCTCAGAATGTTTTGCCAAATGTTGCATGCTTGTGAATTTTTGCTATAGCTTTGACATCAATTCTAGTAATGGCAGCAGTAGGTGGAAGTGAAGAGAGAGGAGTGGGATCCAGATAGAGTTTTATCATATGAGAGAAAGGATCTGATGAATTTTGAGAGAACTTTCACTTGTTCCTCAAGATGATCATGTGTTTACTTTCCTTTCTCTTCCCTCTCAATTACTTTTGAAATTGTTTCCTTTATATTTTACACTTCTCCTTCACGGGTGGAATCTCCAAGCGGGATCGTAGTCAATTCCAAGTCTAAAATTGATATCTCCTTTTCATTCTAGTATCCCTTTGGCGTAGTAATTTATAAAAATTATTTTCCTTTAGCATCATAGACAAAATGATAGGTTTTATTAGCTTTCTTGGGAGGATGATGAGTTTTTCCTAACAAATAAGCCATTGCATCAAATCCAAGAGTAACAATATGTGATGAAGCCTTCCTCTTTTTACAATCAATCATGGTATGAACCCATGTGAATGAATCACTGGAAGGTGGAGCTGGAGGGGGAGGAAATGTAAGGAAATTTTGAGGACCAAGAGGTTAAAGTCGATACCTCAATAGTAGGAGTTTTGATAGAAGAAGAAGATGGTCTCATAATTTCTAACTTAGGCCTTGAGGAACTAGATTTTCTTGTATCTGAATCAATGATATCTACCTCATCTTCACCTTCATCATTACCTAATTCTTATTCTCCATCATCTTCATCATTCTTTTGTTACTCAACCTCTTGTTTTGATTCATATTTTTATTCCTCAGTTTACATTCACATCTTCTTTAAAAAGTTGTGGTACTGGGTCAGGAGTAAGAACACCTTCATCAGTTGCTTGAGGAATCTTCTCTTGTTCTACTTCTTCACTTAGGTGTTTTCTCATTCTTATTCACCTTTTTTCATTTATATTTTTTTACATATACCTTGATTCCTGAATCTAAGGGTGAGGAATAAGGAGTCAACTAATTTCGTACATCTTTGTGAGAGGTGGAGCCTTCCTAAGAGGAAGATGTCTTCATCCTTTCCCTATATTACTTCATGTTCCTCTTGAACCATTGCCTTGTCCTCACTAGCATAAGATTATTCAATTCATAAGGATCATCTATTTCTTTCTGAGACTAGCCAATGGTTGGGATATGCATGTGTTGAATGGTTCTGATGTATTGCACATAATATATATCAAAATCATCATCCTCTAAACCTTCAAGAATATGGTACGAGTTGATATATTTGATTTGATGTAATGATTGCCTTCCAAACTACCTTTTCCTCACTTCATACTCATCTGCACAATCTTCCCAGTAGTCCTCAAATGTGGGACCGTGATAATAGGGTCATTGTGAGATGGTTGGAGATGAAACCCTTGCTATCAAATGAGGATCTCTTCTGATAAGTATGAAATTTGAAGTCTGCGATTGTTCTCTCAACAATTTGTGCATCCAAAGCAGACACTACATGTGTAGTTTCCCAATGAGATAGGAAATTGAATACCAGTGATCTTCTTATCCTTGCAAGTCCTATGCAACATATCCAATTACCTGCAAACCTCGCTACTAGAACCAACTTGTCATTACAATATATTGGCAGTTTATTAGGAACACCTTCAAACCTAGCTATCCTGATGTATGAGAATTTTCTGAATTGGATAAAAAGGATGCCATATGTAGAAATCAGTTGTCTTGCTTCTTCAGAGACTCTCTCAGCTACATTTCCTTCCAATAGCCTGACTAGGAACATGGTGAAGGCATCATTGACTCTCCATGTGACAAGTCTTACTATTTTCATATGTAAGTTGAGGGTAAAACTTGTACACTAGTGAATTTTTCTTGTCATCTTGTGGTGATAACCCTAACCATACCTTGTAAGCTTGCTATGGTGTACATCAGGTAGGATGTCATGTGGAAGGTTTTGCTTTGGTGCACATTGACCAATTTTTCACTCAGGTTCTGCACATATGATTTCTCCCCAATTCAACCTTTGTTTATCTTCACAGATGACATTGATATACACACACATCCAGTAATGAAATTCATTTGTGGAAGGCATGACCATCATTCTTGCAAGCAAGGTGATCATGTCTAACAATTCTTCTTTGAAATCTGACCTGTAGAAGAACATTGGGCAGCTTGGAGGCTCCTTTCTTGTGAGACTTGAGCCAGGACTTGGCTATCAATTGTTTTATATTTATCTCTAGCTTGATCAAAAAGGTTTTGAGCCTCAGCCTTGGTCAGGGTTTTGGAATTCTCAAAGGTGGGGATTCCTAAGGTTGCATTGATATAGTTGGCATCAAGCTTGGTAATTATTTGTCCTTGAGGATCCTTGATTTCTTTTGTTTACGATTCAAATCTTGAGGCACAAGCTAGGATAGTGTTAATGCATTGAACAGAGGTAGGGAATTCAATAACATATGCAATTCCACTATTTTTAATGCATTGGGAAATTATGGTGGGATTTTCTTCAGATATGTGGGCCCAAAAAATAATCTAAATTCATATTCCTAACATCATTGTCTCCAATATTAGGCACCAAGGTTTCGAGGGAAGAAATTTTCTCATATCCTCTGTATTGGAACTTTATTTTGGAGGTGTGAGAGAAAGATCAGAGAAAATGGAGGCTCAATAGTGGTTTGTAAGAGGTATTTGAAGGAGAGAGTTGAAAACTCAAACTAAAACCAAATTTAACCAAGAAAGGATGAAATCATTTCACCTTCAGTATGAAAAGGATGGTGCCTCCAAAATGGTTCCAATGAAGTTTGAATTTTCAAATTTAAATAAAAATTGAGCAATTTACAGAAAAAAATCACTTCAAGGCGTCAAAGTGAGATGAGTAGTGTACAGTGAAAATCTTGATTTACAATCGTGAAAAATGACTAAGTTTTACCCTTTTATAAAAGTTGGGATCAAAAATGGGGGTAATTAGCTCAAAAAAGTGTAATATAGAGATGGGGAGGGTCACGAGAACTATTTTAACCATTCCCTTTACTATGTGGATATGTCTGGAGTTTGGGGAACACAAGGAACTCAATAAAGTGTGGGAGAAATGGAGGTATGGGGAACAAAAAGCACAAAAAAACATTTCCTTGTGTTCCAAAGATCTCCACATTGTCCACACAACAAGGAATCTCAATGAATTGCGGAAGACATGGGGTTGTGGAGAACTATGGTCTTATGGGAATAGTTCCTCCCGAATTAATAATATCCACATAAATGCAAGTCTTAGCGGGTTTGATACTGATGCGGGGTGTAGACATCTAAAATGTCAACATGCTTAATTACAATTAATCTATCCAGTAACATCATATAAATCCATATAATAATTAATCGCAAGATTAATTATTATTAATTTCATCATTAATCCCTCTATTTTAATAATTCATCATTTATCTAAATATTCCATTTTATCATTTACTGCATTAAAATTTCTTTTTTCACATTTACCCTTTCATCATTTATCATTTATCTCATTTTATAATTAATCACTTTAATATCCTAATATCCTATCTAATTCTTCATTAACAATTTCTAGGAATTTTATATTCCTATATCTCACCTACCACCTACCCTACACATCCCTACATCTAGCCTCTCCATCAAATCACACCCCTAATCATCAATAATCAACTTAATCTAATACTAATCCTAATCACTTTCTCACACCTCTAAATCTAAAGGCTTCGAAATCTAGAAGCCTCTCTAACCTTCTCCTTCCATTGAATTTTTAATTTAATGAAAGCTTATTACCTCCATAGAATTTGAATTCAAATTCTATAATTCTCCATCCTAGAGAATTATAATCCTCTCATGCATCCTCCACCCTTGATTCAAAACCAACATGGCTCAATCTTAGCCATTGAATCTTCCACCCACAAGCTATAAATCAAGCTCTCCTCCTCAATGAGATCCAATCTTAAGAATCCACATCAAATATTTGCCATTTTTAGCACTCAATCATTAATATTCAATCCAATCTAACATCATTTATCCTTCATCCTTCATCAAGAAATCATCAAGCCCCTTAGGGGAGGTGCTTCCCAAGTGTCTCTATCAAAATCTAAAGCAATAATAAAGCATCCAACATCTTGAGAACATCTAAAGCAACTAGGAAGGAAGACTTAAACTTATAGGTAAGTGTAGGTATATTTATCTTCCCGCCTTCCATCTAGCTCAATCTGAGGTAGCAATTAGAAGTTTTAGTTTGAGATTTAAATCTGCTTATTTCCTAGTTTACAGTTTATACTAAAACCTCTTTTTTGCTTACATTTTAGCACCCACCGTGGGGCTTACCCCCCTAAAATTTTATTGGAATTAGTAGAATTAAGCACTAAGAACAAACTGTCAAAATTCCAGAATTTTTCGTTGAAATTTAACATCCAAATTTGTAATTTTTTTTGGTTTTGTTCCATTTCAGTGCATTCGTGACCTGTATCAACACGTATATCATAAAACATTGTGTTTTGCATACTCTTCTGACTCTATGTTTGCAGGGATATAATTCAGTGCATTCCTTTCCTATAAAAGTAAATTTGGTATTGTTTCAACGCGTTTAGTTCTTATAATAATGTATTTATCTACTAATGATTTGACAGTGCATATTGAACTCTCATGTTCACATTGCACCGCATCTGGAAACTATTTTAGCGTGTTTATCTCATGTATTAGTGTATCTATCATTATTAACCTCTATGTTTGGAGGTTTAGCGTATACATCAATACTTCAACATGTTTGTCCTAAAACAACATGTTTGGTCTCTGAAATAGTGTGTTTACTTTGTAACACTCGTTTAGTTTACTAGTATTATTTTCCTTGATATTAAAACATAACTCACATATTGTTATTTTAGCAGTATTTTCTAGAATATAACATTCTATTTTTGCAAATATATTACAAAGACAAGGGGAAACTCTGCTGGTTTTAGCATTTGATAAAAAAATTTTACCTAACATTTGTGGTTACAGGATATTAAGTAAATTAAGACTACGAACCTTTGTTTTGCAGCACGAACAGTCCAAAAGTATTTAGGTTTTAATAAAAAAAAATTACTACTATTTTTGTTTTGCAGGTTCCCTTGTCAAAGGCCCCCATCATATAAATTTTAATTTTCATTATTTTTTGTATCTTTTTGTAATTTCTTGTGTTTCTTATTTTAAATCTCAAAGATGACATCGTGTATGCTCTCCTCTCACATCCTAGTACAATCTTGAGGATCAAAAGTGGTTATTCTTCCCTTCCCCCATTTTTAGGGGGTGACATGTCATGGAAGTGACATCCACACACTTACTGTATTCCTAGGGGTCTCGTGACCTTGGGATTCACCTCCATGCACGTAGACACACCCTGTGTTCTAGTGGGGTATACAAATTCAAGGACAACTTCCATTATTGGCTAAGTGTTTAATTGTTGTAAGAGCAGCGTGAAGTGAGGGACTTCCATATCCCAATACCCAGACCTCAGACAACATCCTTGCAACACATACTTTGGCCCCACATACCGCAAGGTATATCAGGGATGCCCCTAGTAAGCTCGTTCATCCTAGACTAGGAAACCCTTTGGCAGCAATCAAACTATAGTGCAAGGATGCCGCACTCCCCAAGATTACTCACTAGCCAACCCCACATTGACACATAGGTGGGGAGCCAATTGTGGCACCACCATCAATATGTGGTATTAAAATTGGGCTATAGTTTCGATTATAATCCCACTTTCAACTAGTTATGGTGTGTGTTGCATGGTTGTTGCTTGCTTTTGAACACCCTTAACCATATTATCACATTAAAATTTTAATCAATCAAACATCATTATAATCGTCATAATTAACCATCCTTAATCACACAATCCCTATCCTAATCCCACCACCATCCTTAATCAACAATCCTAATTCAAATCTAATTCCCCACACATCCTATCCAGCCATGGCCTTTAACCCGCAATCCCAATCCTCTCCAAACCAACATCCAAACTCCTATCTATTTTCTAAATCCATTAACCAAATTATCCCATCATCACCAACCCATCAGAATAAACAATCTTACTTTGATTATGAAGTCCCACACACCATCCAACACATTAATAAAAAAATCTTAAATCTCACATCCCACCTTAACCAATCCTCTCCTCATCCAAATCAATCATCTCATGTTGATTGTAACATACAAAAAATCATCCGAAAACTTAATCAACAAATATCTGATTTTCAATCTTCAATAAATCAATCACCCCCAAAAAATTATCTCTCGACCAACCCCATCAACAATCTTCCCTTCCTAAGATCCCTACCACTCACCCCATTGACTTCCTCCTTAAGCAACCCGAATCATTTCAATCCACACCCCAATCTAAACAACATAAACCATTATCTCCATAATCCAATTACATTGAATTTTATGACCTCCCTAACTTTGACTTAGACTAAGACGACCTTCTTTATGTCCTTTCCAAACTAGCCACCAATCCCAAACCCACACAAACATCCCACACCCAAATCTCCAAATCCCCTATCAATCATCATGACTTGCATCTTCATCCCATCAAAACTCATACAAATAATCCACCACCATCCAAAACCTCCACTCCTAAAACCTATCATTGAGTACCATTCACATATCCACAACAATCACAAAAACGTAATCCTAAATCAATATCACCCACATCCCATCTTATTCCTCCATCCTCAGCATCCCAATCTGATCCTACAAAATTTCTCCTATATTATCCCACAATCCTTAATCCACCATCAATTGTATCCTCTAAGCCTATTTCATCCCCTCCATCACCTACACCAAATCCTTTCAAAACTATCTCATCCACCATGAATCCTAAGTCACACCCACCCTCTTCTATATCCAATCCCAAACCATCTAGTGTGGCTCCTACTCCACCCCCATTCTCTTCATCCAAACCTAACCCCAGCTTGCCCCATTTATAACATAAACATAAAACTATTGTATCCTCTAATTCTATTTCAACTCCACCATACCCTAATCCTAAAAAATCTAAAGTGAATCCTAAATCATCAACTCACAAACCTAACAAATCCAATACCAATCCTCTCCCCACCCCATCTCCTACCAAATCTAACAAGGCTCCTATGCCACCTTCATCTACTTCATCGACCAAATCTAATGTGGCTCCTACACAACACCCATATCTCAAAGTTCCTTCATCCCCAACATCACCCAACTCTAATGTGACCCCCATATCACACTCATCCTCTTCATCTAAATATACCCCATCCCCTCCCCCACATATAATAATCCTAAACAATCTAATACTAATCCAAAACAATCTACCTCACAACCACATACTCAAAACAACCAAATTTGCATTGGCCCTCCAAAACCAAACCATCCACTTTGGACCCCAGTCCTACTCTATATCCTTCATCTACTAAGCCACAAAAATCGAATCTAACTCATAACTCTAAATCAACCAACACATTTCATTATCCACCCAATCCTGCACCTTTACTTTGTTCCCCCTAAAACCATTTAACCTATACCAAATCACTCCTTTAGGAGAATCCTTGACCACCATCTTCCATCGTCTAAAAACCTTCAACATGATCATTTATCCCTGAATAAAATCATGTAATCAAAACCTTCCCAGACCCATCATGGTATCAGGAACACTACTATTATGACTTCCATCGTATCCATGGACATTCAACCAATCATTGCATGAAATTTAGGTCTTATGTCTTAAACCTTATTAAATAAGGAATTATTCTCCTTGTACCTCTTTATCCACCACATTTCTATCCAAATTCTCTCCCTAACCATTGTCCACAATCGAAATCCCACTCTAAATCCAAACATTGTCAACCATCCAAATCTCACCATACATCCAAAAATCCCTCACTAATGAAAAACTGAAACACATCTCACCGCCCATCCTTTGTTAAGTTTGAACTCTTAGCGGATGAAAAATTTACAACCCCCCAGTCTCATGATGACCACATGGCATCATCTTCTCCCTAAAATTCATACCATATAGCCAAAAATGTGTTCGCTAATATGAAACATCGAGGCAAAGTATTAGGCATCCACGAACAAGGCATTCGTGAACCCATTTCCATTCATCAAAATCAAGGTCGTTTAGGCTTAGGGTATAAACCTAAGACCAAAAATGTCCCTCCCACTACTCCACAACCCATTTCTACCACTCCTATTATTGATTCTACCATCCCAACCACTCCACCTAATCCCAAATCATTTAATCCCCCTACAAAGACAAAACACTTAAAAATGGATTGAGCACATAATTCGTTACATGCCCATGGGTGCTCTTTCCTTCCCACTCATTCTCATTCCATCCAACATCCAAATACATTTACATCTAATTCATTCTCTATCATAACATCCATTTATATCCTCTTCCAATATATTCATTTGAACACTACATCAACTTTCTCACGTATGTTGTAAGAAAACAATACCTAATGTAATTGTGTAACCTTAGTCTATCATTACCTCCAAACTTCTAACACCATTGTTCTCCTAGAGATGCAGATACTTTAACACACTTAATCAAACTTGCAGTGAAGACCCTTGGGTGCATCTTTTAACACTCTAGACAATGTCATTACTACACTCATTTCCATCCCCCCATCAAGCCATTAATGATTCTCAACCCCTTGAGAGATTTTAAGAGAGTGGAAGCTCTTTATGCAAAAAAAATCAAAAAGTAAAAGATCAAAAAATCATTTCAAATTAAAAATATCAAATTAACTTTACCTCAAGACTCTCTCTAGGGGTGTTTCCAGTAACTCTATTAGGGCTATGGACACTTGGATGGTAGTAGAGCAATGTTGTGACAACAATCAAATGTATCTTTGTCAGGGTTGTGGACGTCTGGCTTATAGTGGAGCAATGCACGACTTAAACTTTCGTTCACCTTCCATCAACCTACTTGACTTAATCATTCCCTATACATTGGCTAGTTTTTCTTCACATTACTACCCATCAAGTCTTTACTTTAAGTGGTAATTAACCATCACAATCTCACACACTTCGATCTCACAGAGACATAGGGCTTTCATATTTCCAGGTATTGTTTAAACCTTGGTCACACTTTTGTTTTAGTCAAAACTCTGCCTTTACAACATGTGCCCCTAGGCTCATCTTTTTTTCATCACTGATTTCATTTTCCTTCCACCCATCACATCCACATGCTTTTTCCCTTAATATTGAACATTTGTGAGAAGACGATGATCCTTTCCTTTTCATCTATCCTCCTCATGTCCCTTTTCAACTTTCATCATCATGACTGGGGGTAGCATTACTATCATCCGCTAGGGGTGTCATCCATTTTAGATTACCCCTCACTTCTCATCCTACCCTACATCTGGGGGAAAATCAAACACATCCATCCATCCACATAGGTCACCCTACTTTACACTTGGGGGCCACACATCCATCTATCCCCTCTAATCCTAACTTATCAACCAATCCCTATCCTCTCCAACCTATCCAATCTCTTGATCCCTATCTATCTATCTCCCATCCCATATCCCATCTAATCCTAACCTATCAACCCATCCCTATCCTAATCAGGCCTATCCAATTTCCCTCAATCATTCACTTCTTCATAGCCAAATAAGATTTGGGACTTATAGGAGAAATTCACATCCCACCTTACATCCCCCATAAGCTATCCCATCCCGAATCCTCCTCCCTTTACCTATCCTATTTCAAAACAAAAATCTTAACATCCACAATCACATGATCTAAACATCAAAAAATCAAAATCCAACATCACAAAAAATCTAAAACATCCAAATCTAAAATCTAAAAATCACATCATCAAAATCCAAAATACAAAAATCAAAAATATTCCAAAAACTATAGACATGTAATGTGTGTGTTTCTTGTTTATCTACATTTACGTTTCGGCCGATGATATGAGGGCCACTTTTGTTTCATTTTATTTCGGAACGTCGAGATGATATGCGGCCCTTTTATTATTTTCTTTAGCACAGGCCAATGTG